>CM056997.1:116854681-117347181 GCA_029891345.1 Dryococelus australis
ACGGTGGAAGTGCAGCAGGCTGTGTAGTGTGGCAAAGGCTAGTTGATAGCCCTGTGGCAGTCATCATAAATGTAACATTGTAAAGTCATGAGTGTGATGACTGGCACACTACAGTCTGATCTAGCTCAGTCAGTCAATACATAAAACACAGGTGCCATGTTGAAATAAAAATTATGAAATTCCCATCTCAGAAAAGTTACTCAGTTTAATTTTTTAATTTTTAGATAACACATTCACAATCTTCCAGACACGTAGCGACACTCACAGTTAGTTCAGCGAGATGACCGAACAGTGTCGCAGTAATTCAGGACTAAAATGGTCACTTCCAAGCTCACATCGTGAGGTAATCACAAAGCATGACACCTACCATCGTGCCTCGTTCACAGCTGTTGGTCATTTGCTACATAGCCCAGGGCCCTTGGAGTGCAGCTCGGCACATGCCTATCCTGTCTCCTATCTAAAAAACTAAAAATTGAATTGGCCGGGGCTCACATCCCTTCCTAGTGTAGTTTTTTACCACCACTCCTTCTTCCAAACATGGAAATCCCGGGTAAAAACTCCTTCCATTGGGTAAATTAAACTGCATCGCAGCGAATTCATAGAAGGTTTAGAACAAATTTTGCTTACTGGAAGGGAAATGGCAAGCGAGGTTAAGAAATCTTGAAACTGACGCAACCTCAACTGCTACTATCGAAACTCGCAAATGCACTATAGATAAACCCTCAAAACATGGCCACTAACAACAAACTGAACTATTCTATTTCACGTGGCACCAAGAAAAATTGACAATATTACACTCACTTGCTCAAGAAACTGAGAAGTTAACCAAAAATCAAATTAAATAATATTTAATAAAATTAAAAAATTCATAACCTGCAATGCTACAACTGCCCTGAGGCCTGCTCTGCTGGTCCTTTTATACTAAATTTGGGTGCTTGTAGGTCCTCAGAAGGGTGAAGGGGAAGCTATCCGCTATCCTCGCTTTATGGGAAATTCCAGCTTCAGAGAGGGGCCGTACATTTCTTATCACCTGTGATGGAGACGTTTGTTGTCTCAGCAGGAGGCTCTGGATGCTGTGGTGCTCCAGTAGAATGCATTCTGTCCTTTAGTTGCGTGCTGTGAAACTGGCACAGTCTTCTTGGAGGGTGACGGGGTTTGGGTAAACAGTAAAATCTTCTGAGAGGGGTGTTGACGTGACTGCTTTTGAGTGAATCTCGGTGAACAATACAATCTAGTTGCATATGTCTGTAGTAGCAGTTGGGCACACCAACGTACCCTGTAGGCATTTGTCCCACTTTAAGTACTGGTTAAGTGGTTTGACGTGTCCCATAAAGAAAATTGCACTCCAAGATGGAGTGACGTGAAGTCGCTTAGTAGAGTGCATGTCGTAAAAATGCAGGAATGAGTCATGCTTAAAACTAATTATTCAATTATATTTTTTTAATGTGTATAGTTTAGTTGGTAAGTAAAGTTAACTTATGTGGATTTTTTTTTTTTTCCCAGCACCTTAATCATTTTCTCTATAGGTTTCACCCCCTAGTTTTCAATGGAATCCAGAGGGGGCAAATGTTTTAATGTTTAAATAGGGGTGTGAAATGACACCAGACATCCTTTTCATTACTAAACGAGGCTAAGCATCACCCACCCAAACCCCTATTAAATTTAACTACTAACTGTAACATAAGTCTTACTGTTTCCTCTGGCTTATCTGGGGTTTGAGCATTACTGGAGTAGGAATGTGTATTATTGTCGGCAGTTCTGTTTTGCATTGGCAACAGATGTGTTGTTAATATGAAGAAGATTGCTAGTTTCGATGTTTAATTTCTCATGATAAAACAGTTAGCGAATAGTTGGCCTAGTGGATTGCACACTGGCATGTGTACCATTGGAGCTATATAGCTCAGATGTTTACCGAATTTCGAACTCAGTGAAATTTGGTTTACGTTTGCAGGCAGTAAAGTATATTTTTATTGATGTGCATGAAAGTTATGTGATTAGTTTTGGCATGTGCTGAAATTCCTAACAGGGATGTAGAACCTTTGTCATTGGCTGATTTGCAGAGCTAGAGATAATCATCTGATATGGCAGTGCTGTCTGAATTCATTTGGCACATTCTGTTTTGGCTTGGTGTTGTATGATTGATATCATACCTTCTGGTTTTGAGCTATCTCTATTGCTGAAGCCTGGTTTTTCTTCTATGTGACTGGTACAAAGAATGAACAAGGTGGGAGCATCTGAGAAAGCATATAATGGAGCATATGCACCCCTTGGACATCACCTTTTGTTGATGGGCAGGGCTATGAAAAGCGTCTTCTTCTTTCTTTCTAGGTTTGTGCGAATATTCAGTATACTGAAGTAAAAATGAAAAATGACAACTTTCATTTTCATTTCGATAAGAAATCTTATTATGAAAAGTTGTAACGAACTGAAAATTCTCTATTTGAACGAGTTTTTGGGTGTTTCACTGTTTATTTAGTACACCAAATCATTTTGTTTGTTTTCCTGAATTTATAATTGAAATAACTACATAAAACAAAAATTTAAGTGTTGACAAAACTTCTGGAAAATATTCCATATCCTACATTTTCTTACTTGGGTTTGCAAAAAAATTGTTATATTGAATAACTTGCTAAAATTTTATGAAATTCGTTAATCTTTCGTTAAGGATGAGTTCTAATGAAAGTATTTTTCATTTTTGTTTCAGTTTCACAAAAGTTAATAAATCTTTCATTTTTTGTTTTGTGAGAGAAAAAAGTCACATTCACACATCCCAATTTCTTTCCCCCTGAGATTCTGCCCCTTGTGAATGTCAAGCTGGTAGACAATCTCAAAACAGGGTGGAGCTTGGGACAGAAACTACAAACTTTGTTTGAAAAAAAAACAGTGGAATTAAGCACCTTTTTCACTAATGCTATCATTTCCTAAATGCTCTGTACTGGTGGTGAAAGCTGCTTCATTAAACTAGAAAACTTACATAGTTTACAAAGGCAAGTGTCACTTAAGAATAACTCTCAACTATCAGCAACATTTTATGTTAAATCATCTGAAATTTATCTGCATATCATACATGGCTGAAGCGCAGATTGAATCAACATCGGCAGAAACAGATTCGAATCAGCACAGGTCAAGTGTGTTATATATATGTATTTATTTCCATATCATCACCAACATTTTTGGTTTTAATTCTGTGTTTCGACCGTGAACAAGCACTTAGCGATTCTGGTTATATTGTATTTTACATACAGTGATAATCCTTCAACTGTGTTAACTTTCAAATTTATGAATGAATCACTTGTGTGTGAAAATGTTTACATTTGTGGAGTTAACAATGTGATTTTTACACAAATAGTTTTAATAGTCACCAGCATGTATGTGATGTAAATGGGAGATGAAGAGTAACGCAAAGAGAATTGTAAAACTAAATGTTTGTAAGTGTGTTCATGGTAAAACTCCGCATTGTGATTTTGGATACATTTAAATGAGAAATTTCATTGCTGTTTTGTGAATTTGAGTATTGGGTATTACAGAATTTTGTGAATAAACATAATTTCTCCATAGTTTGCATTGTTTTTCGAAAGTTTCTAGGCCCTACTTACATAGAAGGGTGGAAATTGAAGTGCAGTTGTTAGAACTTGGGTGAAAGTTTGGTGACATGATTAGAGGAGTGGTCAGGAGAAAGAGTACTCTTCCATTCTCTAGCCTTTCTTCAAGATGGTGTGGCAAGTGCATGGTTGCAGTACACGATCTGGCGAAGTTCACCAAATGAAATATAGGGGAATGGCACCACAACACTACTAGAGCATTAATTGTATTTTAGATCTTTTCACTTACTGTGGTAATTACCAGGATTGCATACACAGATTTGTATGAGTGAGTAAACAGTCTTTTTAATTTTCCAGAGCTGCAGCCATACAAATATGCTGGTTACCCACAGCTGATAAAGACCATTCAGCTGGAAACAGAGGATGACCATTTGTTCTCAAAGTCTGCACCTCTGCTGTGTGCGGCTAGTGAGCTAGCTTATCACACAGTGCACTGCTCCGCCCTCAACGCAGAGGAGCTGCGCAGGGAGAGAGGGCTGGATGTGAGTTGACTGTCTCGGTGGTTAACATCATTTAAGGTCTTTGCCTGTTTGTTGTATGAAGTACGGTGTAGAGGTGTTAGATTATTTTGTAGTGTTATTTAAACACAAAAACCATTTGAGAAATATTTTGTGTCAAAGAGGGTCTTGTTTCAACTTTGTAAATAATTTTTTTTGGGAATGGAAATTAACTAAAGAGGGGGGTTTCTTTCTTAATTTAGTAGTTGAGTATATCACACATAGTGTTCATGAGGCAAGTTGTGAGTAGGCAAGAGTCAACCTTACAGCTCACATATTTCCAAGACTTGTATGCTTAAAATAGCAGCAGGTAGAACCCTTTAAGTGATGGATGAATAATCTTTCTCAGTATTTCACAAAAGATCAGATAAACTATCTTTTATATGCATTTTCTCATCGTGGGTAGGGTATGATCTTCAGTGGGTCTCATGCCACAGTTAAAACATGTAGTATTCAGCATGTGTGACAGTATAGAGGTGTGTCCTCTTCCTGTGCTGTTGCCTGTGTGATGCCCGAGCAGTCTAGGGCTGAGCACAAACACTCAATAAGAAATAATCTAAGTCAATTTAACACATTTAATAAAATCAAGCACTGAAACGTCTACATTTGCAATAATACATTTACTTACTTGGTGATGTGGCGGAAGTTGACACTGGACATGTCAATATAATACGAATTATTTTTACGACTGAAAGCAATAACATATCAAAGCCACGATGTTGGAGTCGGAGTCTCAGCTCAGCTCAGGTGAGTCTTCCCAGGTGGTGATATGCAGTCTCTGGCGTCCTCTGCTGAAGTCCCTTTCTTCGCTATGATATCCAATGCCATTTAAATTTTTATTACCTCTTGTTTATAAGTCTGAAGAGTTATTTCTAATTCTCTCAGAAAACTACTGTATTTAAGTGCTTCCCCTAAATCTCTTGCTCTGTTATTTCTTTCAATCATTGCGGTTGTTAAAGCTGATGCATGCCACTTCTACACCTATTATAATACAACTCCGACTCATCCCCTAGGAGTACTACTTCCATCTCTACAGACGTGGGCAACATGTTGCCTACCCCTACAGGCAACAGGAACTTCTGTGTTTTTCCTTTTCACCTGGAAGGCACGCATCCCGGCAGGCACATCACCCCCCCCCCCCCCCCCTTTTTTTTTTTCCTCACACCTCCCCATACTCGACGCTACACGCTGCCCAGACCTCGGACACAGCCGAGCAGATCCGACGAAGGACAAAGACACAACCGCTGACAAGATAATTCTCACGCCATCCTGGGCCGGAGGACATCACGCCTCCGCCGCTCCCCGCGCCGGCAGCCTACAAGCTACCACTGTATAATTCCATCCGCAGCCGAGCTCTGGAGTCATTCTTTTGCATCTCTTGCACCGCGCACTGCATTCTTAGTGCTCGGGAGCTCTAGAGAAGTTCGAAGCCTACAAGTACGCCTTCGCAGCAACAAAGTACGTATCTCGACAACCAGTCAACCCGCAACATACAAACACGAACGTTCTTCTTTTAACTTCATTTGTCTCCTCTGGACACCTTTAATTAGTATTTTAACTGTAACTCTTATTTTCGTCTGGAATCAGTTTTCCCATTTATTTAGAACCAGGTCACGTGTCTATTGAACTTTCAATAAACATACGTTGCTTCTACTTTGCTACTTTTATTTCCAGGGTATGTATCTGTATTCACAGTTGGAGGTAGATTACGCTGTGCAGTGCCAATGGAATCCTGGGAAGTTATTAAACCGAACTAAGGAATTCACATTAGACGACTACCTGTTTCATCTCATCAAACACACAGCACTATTAGTGCTTGTGGGGAAGAAACAGTAATGCCCCAACCACTAGTAACATAGTAACACCTTCACACCAGGAGACATGATACACTCAGGTTGCTTTGCACCACTCGCACTATTAGTGCGCAGTGACGGTGACCTGCAGTGCTGCCGGGTATTCTGGGTGGGTGCACAGCAAGTAGACTTGGCGCGACTCCGGTCAATGTCCCTAATCAGTCCGTCTACAATGGGGGATCAGTGGGGACACTTTATCAAGCCGGCCGACAAGTCGCTATTGGGGTACACTGTTAGTATTTCCATTTCAGTACACTGTGATTTATAGAACTGTTACCCTATGCCTCATGAGAGGAGAAGTGGTAGAAGTCGTAGAGAGCAACACCTGGATCACCGTGCTGCCAGGGCGAGGATAGTATCATCCTATTCTACGCAGTATAGACAGGCGGAACGGGTCCGTGCCGCCGAACTCATACGTCAAGCAGTTGTGCCTGCACTGGTAATATTGAGTTTCCACCATGTGTTCGTACCAGCTACAAGTATCACCCTGTTGTCTACAGCTTCTTAACCGGAGTGGAAGTTCGCCTAGGTTGGGACAACTTGGTCTTCTGGACGAAAGAAGCACGACTTTGGAACATTCATGCAGGCATTCACCCGACTAAACTTACCACAACTACCTAACTAGAGGTGAGAGTGTATCAGAACTAGCCAACACTCCTCACCTCATCCCTGCTACCTAAGTCGCTTTTGGTGTAGTGAGTAAAATCTGTAACTACTGTGTCCAATCAGACTAATCGGACACGCGTCAAAGCATTCCACGCAGTCATGTGGTTCAAAGTTTTTATTACTTTCGCTAACTGTTTTGCTAAATTGCCTACGTGTCTCGAGTTTTTCTCTACCCTGGCATTCATCCCTTACATGAAAGTTAACTGTTTCTTTACTATATGAATCAATTTTTCTTGTCTCGTCCCCAACTCACTAGTGATTTGGTGGATACGGACATAATCATCATTCGTAAGTGTACCAAATAGAAATTTCAGAATACTTCCACCTGCATTTATCAAATATCTGTTTTCACAAGATTAGGTTTTGGGTAATATCAAAGGTAGTTCATTTACTTACTCCTCTAATTCTGAAATTAATCTATCGAGAACATCTAGCTCTGAACATGGTTTTTCAATCTCGTGGTTTCCAGTAACTTCATACCATTAATTATGTTCAGTTGGTTCCTAAATTTCTGATTGATACTCTCCAATTTTCATATGGGTATGTCTAGCACTATTGTCCATCTGTCTCGTGTTAATACAATGTCCATTTCTTGACTAGAATCACCCCAGTGCCTATGGTGTGATCTGCAATGCAAACCAATATTCCTCTTATTTAGTCTTTCGCATTGAACTCGTAATTATCATCAAATTCTAGGTTACATTATACTCTGAGGCTACACATCACTTATTTCTGATTCCTCCTCTTCTACTGAGGGGTTTCTTACACTTGAATGCAAATTATACCTGACACTAGGTTCGCCTATTTTCTCACGAATTTTCCCTTTTAAATAATGCAACGGTTCCCAAACATCATCAATTTTTACATTATCGTAACACTATCATCGATGGTGCTGTAGTCCGTAAGGCAATAACGCATATTTCCTCTGCTTCACCTATTTCTGCTAACACTGTTACATCTGCTATAATTGGGCTTGACGTTGAGCCTATACTTTCTTCAATATTTTCCTCACTTAATTCATCATCACTTTCACTCACAAAATTTCTCAACTGATTCTACTTCATCAATAACCTGTGGGGCATTTTTCCTACACGTGTCTCTGCCTAGGCACGAGCTCCTTGGCTTTGTAGAATTCTTAGACAACTGTAATCTATCACTGTGCACAATAACTTTTCTCTTGTCTAATAATACTTCAAATGAGACTGAGCTCAGTTTTCTCAAAACTTTATGATGTCCAGACCAAAACTTATTGAAACTTAGATACTCTACATTTCTTAACACCTGACGTGTGCAAATGCACGTAATTACCTACCTCAGTATCTGGTGATTTTGATTTCTTATCATAATACTCTTTCTGTCTCTCAAAAGCTACTTTATTCCGTTCGCTAGCTACTTCGTGTGCTTCTTTTAACTTGTTACTCGAAATATCTACATGTTCCATGGCTCTCATACCTCCCTCTAACACATTAGACTGACTACTCAATTCAACTAAAGGGGGTAGTCTAACTTCTTTCCCATACAACAAATAATGTGGGCTATAACCCGTCACTGAACGTGGAACCGTCCTATATGCGTGCACTGCATATGGTAAATATTCTTCCCAATTACTACCGTATTCATCTACGTAATGAGATATCATGTCCGCTAGGGTTCGATGAAGTGTCTCAACACGTTCGTTACATTGTGATCTGAAAGGGGTCGTCTATAACTTCTTAATTTTTAACATACTGTACATCTCTAGCATTAACCTGGACACACAATTTCTCCCTTGATCTGTCAGCAGGCTTTGTGGACAACGATGCCTTAAAATAATCTGCAGTACAAAATACTTTGCTACTGTCTCTGCAGTTTAATTGGGAATTGGTATCACTTCACACTACCTTGTGAAATCATCAATAAATGTCAACACATATTTATTCCTCTTCTCACTCATCGGTAAAGGACCTAAATATCTAGAGATACCAACTTAAATGGGGAATTTACTTGCGGCAAAAAGCCTAACGGTGCTTTCGTCATTTTCGTACTTTTTCTCCTAAGACAGTCATCGTACCTCACAATATATTCATCTACATTTTTATTCTATGTTGGCCACCGGTACAACAATTTGAGGAGGTTCTGAGTTTACTTCATTCCTTGGTGAGCAGAAAATGGAGTGACATGATGATTAATTACTCTGGTCACGAACGACTTTGGAACAACTACTAAAATTTTGTCCTCTTCACTTTTGTATAGGATGCCTTCCCTATCAATAAAGAAATTTCCCTTATCTTCCTTATTAATCATACTTTGACATGTTTTGTCTTCCCTCTGTTCTTTCTTAACTATATCTCTAGTTAAATCTTCTGAATTTATCACAGTTACCATTTGCGACAAACTGTCTGCATTCGCGTGTTTCTTGCACGGTTTATAGACTACTTCAAAATCAAACTCTGCCAAACGAAGTGCCCATTGGGTGCGTCTCGAACTAGTCATTCATATTCAATAACCATCTCAATGCAGCATGATCTGTAATAATAGTAAATCTATGTCTGTACAAATATGCTCTGAATTGTTTTGGGCAAATACTAAAGCGCACAATTATTTTTCTGTTGTACTGTAATTCCTTTCTGCTGAATTTGTTTACTGGCATAGGCGATTGGTTTTTCATGTCCGTTCCTCATGAGACAGAACAGCGCCTACGGCATAATTACTAGCATCTGTACTCACAAATGGTTGCAAAAAATCGGGATACACAAGAATTAAATATGAAATTAATTTTTCTCTTAAAATTTTGAAAGCTTCCTCCTGTTCTGTTTCCCAAATTAATGGTTTATCTTTCTTATTTAATTTTGTCATTTGTCTCACTATATCTTCAAAATCTGATACAAATTTCCTTAATACTGAAATTAACCTACAACTGAGCGAACTTCTGTCATATTTTTAGGTCTGGAGAGTTCTTAAATTGCTTGTAAATTTTTCTGATACGTGTTCTACGCCTTTTGAACTTACAACATACTCTAAGTATTCTACACTGTCTTGTACAAATGAACACTTACTAGGCTGAATTTGCAATTTAGCATCCTCTAATCTTTCCAAAACTTTACTCATGCGCTCAGCATGTTCTATTACAGTACTATTAAATATTATAATCTTATCACGCTATACTAAATGCTGATCACATAACAACCCTTTTAGAACATAATTCTCCATTAACCTCTCAAATATAGCTGGGGTATTACACAGTCCAAACGGGAGTCTATTAAATTCATATTTTTCCAGGAATGTAGCAACTCTCATTTTCTCTCATCACTTTCTTCTATCTCGATTTGGAAATAGCCACTCGCTAAGTCCAACATTGAAAAATATTTTGACCTATGCAAGGAATCTAACGTCTCTGTGACATTCAGAATAGGAATAGGATCTAGCTTTGTAACTTTATTTAACTGGCGGAAACCTATACAAAATCTCATCTTAAGAGAACCGTCATTGTTTTTCAGTTTCACCATCATTACGGGAAACTGCCAATGTGATTTACTCTCTGAAATAATATTTTTGTCGAGCATGTCATTTATTTGCTCTGCAATGACTGGTTTCAATGCTTGCGGCATCCTGTATGGATTCTGCTTTATTGGCCTGGCCTCTCCTGTATCTATCTTATGTTTCAATAAATTTGTGCACCCAAAATTTGAACTACCTTCCACTTGAAATATATACACAAATTTCATTAACACTGGGAACATTATATTAAAATCACTCTTACTCAAGTGTTTTAATTTATCTCTGACAATTTTCTCTACCTCTATAAATTCATCTTTTGGTAGTTCTGGTAACATTTTACTCTTCTGCTCCACTGATTTATTACTATTTGCCGTGTGAGTTTCAAAACTCTGACTGCTTTGAGTCACTAAACAATTTGGCACATGTATTCTCAATTTATGTGAACAATCTGACATTGGTACCAATTTTTTCATTTTCGCACGTATTTTCAAAGTTAGCTTCTCTGTTTCTACTACTTTTCACATTACTCTGACATTTCAATTTATCTTGACACTTCAGCTTATAACACAGCAAATTATAAAGACATTTCACATATCACATTTCAAATTGTTATGAAAATTATTACAACAGAACTCGAGGTTTTCATTTGGAATCGGAACTACCTCTATTTGGCATACTCTATCTCGGCGGATTTTGGTGACACAGCAACAAAATCTGTCCTGTTCCGTGACCTCACGTACTAACTCACTTTATGGCTAACACAACTCGAGGGAATTGTAACTGCTTTGGAGCCTGGAAGCGAACACTTTTTACCTTAGTTTCTAGGGACATCTGCGAGGATTTTCTCCCGTGGTTCTATTTGTGGCGACACTAAATCACTTTGTTCCGACCCAAGACTTATATAACTTCTCTCGGATATTCGGGGTATGCTATTTATGCATAGTACTCCAGCAATGTCATTAACAAGTGTGGCAAATCCTATTATCACTGCCCTTTTACTAATTTTACTAACGCTCTGTGAGGTTTCCTTGAACTCTCAAATACTCCTTGACCCTACCCTGTCAGTAGTCCTCTCGACATGACGCCTACTTCATATGTCGCTCCTGCATCTTCCGCGCATCTAGAACTCCATGTCCTTTTGCACCCTTTGATGTGATCGCGATGAGGAACGAAACACTGGGATGCATCCCTTTGACCCAAAACAAAGGGGATATCACACTGGTCACTCACCCTCATAAGTGCCTTATTTTCAACTACATAGGTACCTTTATGGTCGTTCACCCCATCCTCCAGATTCCCTTCACTGAATCTATTACATGTCCCTATAGAATTTCTAGCTGTACTGCTACTACAATACACCTCGTTCTCTGGGAGGCTCTTACCAGTAAGAATTAAGTTACATATTGCCCTTCCCACACGGGTGCTTGGTACATTCGTCAATGTCGGTTCAGTAAGAAGCAGTTTCAAGTCAGCGTCCCACCCCGCTGTGTGCAAAGCAACATCTATCACCGTCTCCAATTTTGGTGGCAGAATTGTATGCTGTATCAGTTTCACTGTTATTATTGACTACTATTCACATTTCCGGATTCAAGTTCAGAGTTTGCCAGGCTCTCAGCTTGTTTCCGCTGCTCTTCCTCAATTATGCAAGTAATTGAATTATATGTATCTAAATCAAACGTATTTTTGAGATACGTTTGTTCGTTCAAATTTATTCTGTCATAAAAACGGAGTAAATTGGTTCCAAGTATTCCCTTGAAAGGAAGCTCTGGCATGCACACAAGGAACCAATGTGGGTAACATTGACCATTTACCCACAACTCTACGTACTGGGTACCTGCGATCTGGAGAGAGTCCCCAGTTATGCCTTTCACTCCTAACTGAGATTCATTGATAATATTCCCACTGACGCTAGGTCGAACGAGAGATACATCGGATCCTGTCAATTAAGAACGAGTGAAACTGGCCCTCGACAAGAACTGATACTATGGTCACTTTTCCCCCTACAACTGTAATTACTGCCGTGTGGTGCCCGGGGCTGGCACTCGGATTCTCGTGTTTGGGTGATTGCTACTTTCATTCTCGCTAATTTCTTTAATGCCATGCCCTATGTTCCTAGGTACTTGGGCTTGTTGTGGGGTTCCCAAACTTCGGCATTCTCTGAGCACGTGCCCAAAACGTCCGCAGTTAAAACATCTAATATTGCAGTTATTGTTTTGTTCTTGTCTGTAACTCCTGTTCTTGGGAGAAACACCTGCGCCCGATAAACTCTTTCTACTGTTATTGCTATCATTCGAACCACTGTATCATGAGTTATAACCTCTTCCAAAACCTCTGTTGATGGAAGTATTTTCGCTACTTTTCGTGTTACCCCATGCCACACTTGTTTGCTGGAGATTATGTTATACACCTTCCTCCTCCTAGAAGGATCCTCAAATTTTGTTTTGCATTCCTGATGCTCCTCTGTAACCTCTTAACGCTATAGCCATGCGTTCAGCTTCGTCCATGGTTTGTGGTATTTTATATCTTAACTGCTGACCTACGTTACCTTGTAACCCGTCAGTGAAAGATGCTAATAATCTCTTTTCAGCTTCCTGATTCAAAATTTCCTGTTTCTCTGGCTCATCTAAATGCTAAACTATTTTCTCACATAATTTACGACATTATCTGCAAATGTCTACACATCCTCATTATGTTCCTGCCTAACATTGTGCACCATGTATTGATGAAATTGCAATGACTGATTTTCCTTGAATCTGTCGTTCAACTCATCTCTCAACATTTTTAATGTTCTGTTCCCTCTTAATCTAGGACATATCGCAGCAAAACGCTACGCTAAACCCTTCAATTTAATTTTCGCTAATTTTACTTTGTCCTTATCTGAAATATTTCCTAGGCTTGCTGTGCTTTCTGTGCTTTCTAGAAAGTCATGGACCGGTAACGAGCCTTTTTCACCAGTCCATTTTTCAACTAATGAAATAACCGCTAAATCTTTAACTTGAGCTGGTACTTGAGTTTGTATCACATGGGCTGGTTGACATCTTTCGTCCATGTCAACCAGAAAAGTGCTACTACAACTTATTAAAATTTATTCATTTAATTTTGAAAGAGGAATCCAAGTCTTACGATCATGAGTCACTTTCTTTGGAGTATTGTAATGAGTACTACTACTTGTAGGTTTAGTTTCATAAATCTTGTTCAATTTTTCTCTCTTAGGAATGGCAATATGTTCTGAACATGAAGAACTAGTAGACGCTTGCTCACGTTTTACGTTCGCATCTTGCAAAGTCGAAGGCTCTATATTCACAACTTGGTCAAACCTTTCAATCTAAAAATCTGGATAAACATGATCTCGAGGTATGAATGTCTTCACTATACGAATTTCAATTTCCAACACTATTCGTCCAGAAGAATTTTCGTAGTCTTATACATTTTATTAGCGGGAGTCGGAAAAGATCGCTTTGGTTTTCCTTTTAAGCTATTTCCATAAAATAGCTCTACTTGAGACGGGTCAATAGATGTGTGCTTTTGGAAAAATTTCTGTATTAATTTATATGAGTACTCTTCTAAACCCTTCGGTGCCTCAGTATTACTTGTTAAAACTACGTAGATTGTCAAAACCGTAAACTCTACCACCTTCCCTTCTTGCCTCTGAAAAAATAATAAGCATGTTGCCATAATGCTTTAGAGCTTTTGAAAAAATACAGCAAAGGAGTGTGGGGCTGAATCCAGATAATTTCTTCAAAATTCAACTCTAACCCAAGTGTGCATTGTTATGTCTTCCAAATCTACGTGACAATCAACACTACCAGTTACTATGTTATTCATAGGTCCGTGGACATACTCACCATTAAAGTGATATGCTTTCCTACAGTAACATGTTCATTATAATCCTGCACATCTCCTCTTTCGTGAACTATTGTATTAGATTTGTCAGCTGAAATGCGCACAATCCTGAACACTTCAGGAAATGTTAAAAAGTCCCGCTCAGCAACACTGCTCAGCTCAATTACAATTTCACGATTCGCATTCATAACACAACATGCGAATAAAATACAACAACTGAAGTTTAATTCGTTGGAGGAAAACCTAACACCTGCCTCGTATCACCTATAACCCTTCGAATTGGGTTCAGTTACAGCCGTGAGGAGTAACAATCCCACTGCTGCCACCAATTTGTGATGCCTGAGTGGTCTAGGGCTGAGCACAAATGCTCAATAAGAAATATTCTAAGTAAACTTAACACATTTAATAACATCAAGCACTGAAATGTCTACATTTGCAACAATACATCTACTTACTTGGTGATGTGGCGGAAGTTGACATGAGACATGTCAATATAAAACAAAATATTTTTACGACTGGAAGCAATAACATATCAAAGCCACTGTGTTGGAGTCGGAGTCTCAGCTCATCTCAGGCGAGTCGTTGGTGGTGATGTGCATTCTCTGGCGTCCTCTGCTGAAGTCCCTTTCTTCAGGTCGTGCATGGCATAACAAAGCAACATGAAAGTAGTGGGGAGAAGTCTCCCTCCACCAAGAAGTAGCGCATGAGTAGACTCCCACCAATGAGAGAGCAAAGTTAGGGCATCAGCTAGTTAACTGGAACTTTGCACACGGCCCCAAAGTGTCATATCAAAATAATGTGATGGGAAAATAATGCATGATACAGCGCATGATTCCAGGAGTCATGGGACTAAAATATCGTGAAAAACAGGACGTATTGCCAGTCAAAAATGGTTAGAAATCGCAGTCACGCGGTGCTGAAATAACCACAGGCAATAACACAGCGGATACAGCTTCCTGCTGCAGGCACCGCAGAACTTGATAAGTTGCGAAAATACTTCATGTAAATGTTCTCTCTCTGAACTGGAAAACTGGTGGAGTGCCCACAGCACTACACCTGTATAAAAGCCATATGTGTGGATATTTCCTCTGTCAGGCTATCAGCACAACTTGCATTATTGTTTCAAGGTGCAATCATTATTCTCATTTTGTTTTTTTATTTTTTTACATGACTGGAATGTTTTATAAAACAACACCCCCTAAGACAATGCTACATAAGCATTATTTCAAAATTTGTTGAAGATTGTGACGTGTGCGCATCAACATCTGAAAATCCTCATTAGAAATTCAAATTAATTTCCTGTTGATGTTTTTTCTCTTTATGTTTGTATTAAGGGGTGTATTCTCCATCAATGCAATGCATGTAGTACATGCTTTAATAAAATTCAAAAACCGACATGTTTCTTAACCATATACTTCCCATTTTTCTTCGAAATAAAAATAGATTTTCCTTTCCTCGCTACACATGGGACCGAGATGCATGTATCTTGTTGCCTCTCTTTTCTTAATGGTTACTCGAAACGTCTTGGTAAGGCACTGAGAGGTGGCACGCGCAGTGAGTATTTTGATAATCAAGAGTAATAGTTCCCTGAAACATTTAGGCATAGTTCTTTGGTATTCTCAACCCTCGTTCAACTGGTGTGACATCACAGCAAAGCTTGCACGAAATGTGACAATTGCAGGCACAAGGAGACATTGCATTTAGCATGCTAGGGAGCTAGTTTATATATCTTTATATTCAATTTTTAGTGACAAATGGGTTGCATGTTCTGCTGTTAAATTTGAATTCGTATTTTAAACAGTAGTTTCGAAAGATGAATGATGACTGTAAAAGTGACATTTTAACAAGTGTATTTAATCAGTTGTTTCAGTTATGCTCGTTTAGTGAGACATTAGAAGTTGTTAAAAATGGGAGACCTACGCCCACTCTCAAAAATTTAAACACGGGGAGTAAAGTCATAAACTTTGTACGAACATTTAATCATGACCTTTACAAAAATTTTAAATGATTGCTTATAAACAAATTGTAAATGTTACAATGGAGATAATTCTTGAAAACTTAAAGTAAATTATGTTTTGTGAACTTTCAGAAGTTATTTTACTTTTTAATTATGTTTTTAGATGCAAATATCAACTTTTTTAACAGATTTCTAACTATTGTTGTTAACAAGCATAAATGTAACTCTGCCGTAGCCCTAATTCAAGCGTTTTACTACTAAGCGAATTTAAGTGTGTTGTGAATTTTGAGTGTTTAAATTATTTTTAAACTTTTCAAATTTAAATGTAAAATAATTATATCTGACCGGTGAATCTTGCTATTTGACACCTGGATTTATATTTTTCCTTTCTCTCATTTGGAACATTAAAATGTTTTTTTTTTATTGGCTACAATATTTTTTTTTTAATTGGTGCCTCAACCAACACTACATGTTACCCTAGGGATTAAATTTTGTTCTTTTCTTCATCTTACATGCTGAAGTGTGTGTATGATTTGTCTTAATTTAATGTGTCACTTGTAATTTTATTTAGGGTTTAATTATGTTCAGTAATATGTGTCGAGGTGTTTGAGTGTTATGATTCAGAGATTTTTGTATTACTTCAATACTTCAATTTTCTTCAGGATTGAAAGTTTACAGATTCTTACACTTCACGTACACCTATGTGAGGGTATAATCTAAATCTGGAGAAGCTTTTGAGCTTTATGTGGTCATATTTTAAGGTTAGTGATTTTCTTGTGTTTCAAAGCAATCCAGATGAAGGTAAGAGTGAGAGGAAAAAAGTACTAAAAAACTTAGATTTTTCCAGCAACCTTTTATTTTCATTTTGTTATTATTAATATTTAATTCCTCTGTGCAAAGTGAAGTGCCAAAGTAAGTTTTGTGTTACATGCCTTGCCAAAATTTCCAGGTTATGCCCCTGTTTGTATTATTTAACTGAGTTTTCCATTTTCTCTACTCTATCACTAACTGTTTATGAATGGTAAATCAACAGCCTGTTTCCCAGTTTCCAAACTGTTGTCACAACAGAATCGTTTTCATCTTGAAATGTGTAGTGTAACAAATTTTCATTTTTGTGTCACCAATTAAAGCATGTATTCTTTTCCACAACTTAAAACCACACTTACATCTGATGCATGATGGTCTTAGGAGCAGGAGTATGTCGGCGTCGACTAGGTCTTTAGTGCGTGTGTGTTATATCAGTCACACTGGCTCGGGAGTGCAGACCTAACTGAGGCAGGGCTGGCAGAATCTGGTGTTTGGTTTTGATAGTGCCCTTCAACAGTGTCGGGCAGGTAGGCCACCGGCTTGGCGCAAAGTGTAGTTGGGCTTTTAGGTGCGTGTCATTGGTGGAGCCACTGGCTTACCTCTCACTGCCGTGTGTTGGGCATTTGTCGGCGTAGGTCTTGTGTGGGGTCTCCTTACCCGGCAGTCTGACTGCGGCAGTGCATGCTGGTCGGTTCTGGCAAGGGGCTGGCTCTGCAGTGACAGGCAGGTGTTCGGCCTGCTGTTAGTGACTAGCTGGGCTTGTCGGGATCATTGGCTGACTTGACGCCTAGTATCAGGGGCAGGCCCAAGCAGAAGTACTCTACAACAGGATGTGCAGGTCCGGGGGTTTTCACTAAGGGCTTAAATAAGTTTTGGGGGAGGGGCGGAACTGTGATGTGAAAACCTCAACTGTTGGCAGGCAGTGTGAGCTCGTTCCCAGGGGGTCAAGTAGCTGAAGACTGGGGCAGGTTATTAAAGCAGTGCTTGTTTCTCGGTGAGGATAGCAGCTGACTTCATGTTGCTCCAATTACTTCCTCATCTGCGAGTGAACCGCATTTACCAGGGATGAGGTACTATGGTATACGTCCGCACTATGGTGGCAGACAATATCCCTAGCTAAAGTGTAACCCAGAAGGGGTAGATCCCTTCTCGTCAGAGTTGGCACTCCTTCTGGCAGGGTTTATACTCGTTGGATGGAGTGGGTTAACTGACAAGGGTGATCTATAGACATTTGTGTTTTTACAGCGTGCAAAATTAAACATGAAATACACAGTTTCTCGCTAAACATGACATATTTTGTGAAATAAATCAGAACACATGTGAAAATATGTGAAAAAAATACATTTCCACTGTGAATTTTTTTTGTTTTCCATGCTAATTCGATAAATAGTTTCAATATGTGGTCAGGATTGGAAAATCGACACAATCAATACATGGAATACGGAGTTGAAGCGATATTGCTATGTTTCAGAAATTAACTGATCTCTGTGAATTTCTAAAATAAACTAATTTTTTTGCATTTCGTCCTTTTTCACTTTCCATCGCATAATTTATGTAACCTTGTTGGTAGTATACAAATGTGATAAATAGAAAAATTACCCAATACTTATCTCAAAAAATGGTAACAAAATACATGTTCCGTCGCCTCTAGGTTATGCTGCAAAGGCCCGCAGTATGCTCCATAGATTCTTATATCTATGGTATTATTACTTTTTTTTTCCAGGTACATTTTATGTAAACTTTTTTTAAACAATTTTCAGGTTATGTTAGAATGGCTTATTGTACCTGGCACCATTTTATCTTTATCATCAAGTAATATTTTAGAAGATTCTGTTTACTTTATTGCTGGGGCGGGAAACTTACGTTTATCACATTTATTGTCTTGATGCGTGTAGCTTAGACTTAGCCAAAGTTGCTATGGTGTGTGCTAGTTCAGGCATGCTCTGCTCAACAAATTATTTATTCTGAGTGGACTTTCTGCCAAGAGGTTAACACTGGTCCAGGTGGTTTACAACTCTGTACAAAATCAGCTGTGGGTGATACCGCAATATGTTTGACTGTAACATTAGCCCATAGAGATAAGGCTGACTTACCAGAGTACTGCGGCATCTGTTTCTGGGGCTCAGATGCAGGTTGACTGGGACCAGCAGTTTCCTTGGTAGTGCTGGGCGATGAGTTTCCGTACAGAGTGGTACGGTACTTCTTACTCCACTCAACTGCTCCACTGCTTCCGAAGTAGGTGTTGGAAATGCCCGACCTGGAGTAACTCCCAGTGACCAGGGCACGAGCTACTGGAGGATATTGGATGCTGAGCCTAGTGTGTGTAGGGCAGAAAATGGGGATGCTGTCTGAAGAGGAAGGCATCTCCAGGTGTTGGGCAGCTTGAGCTCGTTCCCATGGGGTGCCTCTGCCAAGTGCATAGGGATTATTGATACACACTTGCTTAGCAGCAAGAAACTTCGCCTTTTGCTCCTCCCTTTGAGCTCTGTGTCTTTCCCTAAATAGCATAGAGGCAGAAGTAACACTTAACTTACTCCTAGTTGAGCACACGCTGTTGATGATACCTCCTGAATACCTAAGTATAAAGCCCATCAGCAGTTGATGGCGCAAACCTTGTGCTCCAATCATTTCTGCACCTTGGCGCACAAACCTGGAGCAGTGGGTAGTGTGGGCAGTCTTCCTACTACTGTTGGGGTGTGGTCCGGCAACAGTCGGGACTCCAATCCCAGGAAAATACCCCTGCCAGCACCGGCGGCGCTCCGGCAGCGATTAAACCTAAGGTGGCTCTCCTGTTGTTGAACGAGTACGTAGTGGCTGTGGCTCTATCTTTCTATACACCGTGGTGCACAGAACGTGTGGCCGTCAAAAGTAGTATGTGTTTCCGACGTACAGATTCCAGAAGTGGATCTGCAATCCTGCACTATGTTTCATACAGTTAGAAAAACCCGGTCTCCTGCTTGCTCCGTTCAAGGGTTGAGTATCTAGTAGTTGGAAATAATTTACGTCTATAACAGATTCACTCTCGGGTCAGGAATAGACGAGACTTTACAAAAGGGCAGTAGGTTTAGTTACTACTCACCAGCTGTTGAACCAGGAGGATCAACAGCGGAAGTGTGGAGTGAAGTCTTGCGGACTTCTGGTGTTGAAGAGCTTCTGGTAGCTGTTAGTGGTTGAAGCCTCTGGAGCTTCTGATCATTGGTGGCGGCAGCCACTGGTGGTCATTGAAGATCTAGAAGATCTGATAAGTAGTAGAGAGCCCCAGCACAGAAGTGTTGAGGCGAGCTACTGGAGGTGATGACTCCCGTCTTCAGCCGTGCGCTCGGCTGGCCCATGCCTGGACTGGAGTGGGATGTGTGATATCCCTCCGTGATGTCTGCCTGGAGCATTCGGGGTGGGTTAATCTACCTTCTGTGCTCGGCTATATGGCCTTGGGGGCTGGGTGGTGCTCGGCCCTCTTTGAAAAGCTTCGCTGGTGTAGCCACACTCTGTCTGCCAGGTGTCGGGGAGGCTGACATGTTACTGCGGACGCTTGGAAACATTGCGTATTTCACGTGTTAGAACCGTCCACTACACTGGGAGTGATTCCGTATGCACTCGTGAATGTGTTGACCCTTCCTCGGGATACGTAGATACTACTAGAAAGTTGGGTCTGGAACATCAGGAAATACCACGTGTCTGTAACTGTCCCTCCACGGGAAACAATCCTGTAGCCCTCTATTATTGTGGTTCCTGGTTTAGTATTAAGACGTTAGGATGAGCCACAGTCATTTGGTATATCTCATATAAGCGGCATGCGTCAGTCTTTTGTGAGACAATGTGGTTTTGAGGCTCTTATTATAAGAAAGTAGCAATTTGAACTGCTCGTTGTTTTAATGATGCAGTGGAAAAATTTTTCCATATAGAAATAACGTTCAGATTACTATAACTCAAAAGTTGTAACTTCACCGAAAGAACAAAACGAGATAAGAGTGATGTTATTCATATAAATGTGAGGATTACACAGTAAAAATTTCCAGTAAAGTTAAACACATGAAAATCGTTGGATTTTTTTATGAATTGCACTAAAATCACTGAAATCTGTATGGATTCCTGTCAGTAATATAGACAGTAAAAGCAGTTTATGAATATCTGAGTATATAACTGACAAAAGAATCAGCCTTAAGCAAAGTACTATGGTTTTAATGAATGACAGTGCTTGCATTTTAGGATTAAGTGTATGCTACTTTATTTTTGTGCCGTCACTGAAGTAGCCAAATTTTGTTGCATTATGAAATATATGTGTGCGCTTGAATTTTTTTGACCAAGTATGTACAATTTGCTTTTTTGTTATTACCAAACTATTTTTTTTTGTCAACCAAATTTTAGTGAAATTTTTGACAAAATGAATTTAAAAATTATGAAAATTCACCGAAATCAACCAAAAAAATTGACGAAGTCTGTAAGAAGTTTTCAACACGAGCATGTGTGTCTAGTGCCCTCTGTCGGGTGCTGTACATCAAGTCATTTTTAGGGGACAGGCTGCAGTCCTACTCTATATTTGACAAATCAGTTCTCAAACCACGGTTCTCTGCCTTTCCTTTGTGGGGTGATACCAAGAAGGACTAAGCACAGTTCACACAAATAGAAACATATGGTGGTTAGACTGGTAACATGGTTTATTCTGACCAGATTAGAACACGATGACCTGTACTCTCCTGCTATAATCAATGCACTGATAAACTTAAGGAAGGTAAAAGCAAAAGAGAGGTGAAGGGGCTGGTTTGCTTGCAGAGCCTTGCCTGAAAGGTGTGCTAGAAGAGCAAAGCAACGAATTAGGTAACTGTCAGCAACTAAACCCTAACTGAAGCTATGTTATCCTGAAGGGACTTAAAGGGGGAGTATGGGGTGTGGGTTTGACGGCAAGTGTCAAGTGTGGGGGGAATGACTCCTCTTCTGGGCTGCAGCACATACTTGAAGTCCGGCATTGGTAACTGGTGATTACTGGGTGTTTCTTCATGGGATGGAAGAGAGCAGACAGAGCAGAGAGCCTTAGCACAACTGGTGCTAATGCGAGCTGCTGGTATCAACTGACGTTCTGCGGCGGTGCAGGGCCCTATATCCTCCTGGGCTAGGGGTGGCTCCTCCCTTCGTAGGCGGAGCTGTATTTGCTGCCATCTCTCAGAGATGGCTGGGAGCAGGTCTTCTTGGTGTGCGGGTGGTAATGGCTGTGCTATCTTAGGGGTAGCTTCGCTGGCGTGGTCTACTGGTCTCCCTTCTCATTGGGTTTTGTTTAGGCGGGGCAATTTATAATATTCTCTTCCTTGAGGTGCATTCCACTCTCTAAGCATCCACCTTATCTATGCAGGCGGAATGCTGGCCTGGGTTGCTGCCGTTCAGCATTTGAATCACTTCTGGAGCATGTGGCTCACACATGATAATACGGAGTTGCAGTAAAATGAAATGATATACCTACGTGTCACGCGTCACACCAAACACTTTCATTCGCACCATACTACGCATCATCACAGCCGAGTTTAGTAACACGGCTTGCTAACATGGTCATTGTACAAAGTCACAACTGATGAACTGACTTTGCCAAGGTTGTGCATGCTATCCTGCATAGTATGTGCTATCCTGCATAGTGTGTGCCATGTCATAGCAGATGAACATCTTCAAAATGAGAATACTGACTGTTATGTGATATAAATAGTTGATACTATTAGCACTTGAAAATAATAGTGCAACTGTTGTGTGATGATAATTGTGTGAAATATTGTAGTAGTGGTTAAAGAATTACAACTGTTGTAGACCATCAGCAGATCGACAGCTGGCTCAGTGAGGTGCTAACCTCCCTCTACTAGGGTGTCTGGTTTTCGGTTGCAGATTCTTGTGTATGTGGGGGGAAGGTGGGATGGTGATGGGGTTTCTTGGGGCACGCTTCGTGTTCTTTTCTATCTTCATTTTACCACTGCTCCACCCTCATCTTAATTTTTTAGGCTAACTGGAACAGTATGTTTGCCTTTCTTTGGGCATGTAACTAACCTTTCTCCAATTAGCACCGAACTCATTTTATCCATATTAATCCTTTCCGTAGGTGCAAACATGTAAATTTTCAGTATCCATAAGCCACTAGCTCTCAAGAAAAATAATGTAGCCAGATGTTGGTTTCCATAGTGGAATAGCTGTTGCCTTCCTGCCCACCTCAGTTTTCAGCAAGACTTGTAAGAAAGCAAAAGTGTTCATTTTGGGCAATTCCCATTAGTTGTCACCATACTACAGGACATCATAATTAAAATTACATTTCTCCTTAAGTAACAATGTTTGTTTTATTGTAACCAATGGCAGTAAAGATTAATGTTGACTGTTACCATATAGATTTGTTATTGCAGGTGTTGCTAGATGCCTACTCCCGGTGTGTATCTGTATTGAATGCATCGTCAAAGCCAAATGAGGTGAGTGTGCAAGTGTGCACACACATCACCAGGTGTTTCAGTGTGGCTGCGCAGTTCCAGGGCTGCCGGGACAAGATGGTAGAGATGCCAAATCTCGTCAGGGATTTGTGCCGTGTGTTGTATTTTAAGGTAACAATACTTTCTTGTCTTATGATGTACGGAACAAGTAGGCTAGAATGTGTGTGTGAGAGGGGGTAGGAGGGCACATAAGCATGTGAGAGTATGTATATCTGCGATTTTGTTTACTGAATTTGTATTTTTCATTTTATGTACAGTGGAACCTTGCTATAACAGCTGACAATGGCAAAATTAATTAGCTTTGTTCCGATACCATGTTTTCCTATACTGATACCCCGATACCACTGCCGATACCAATACCCTTCACACTGAATTTTAGAAAAAGTATTACTGTTAATAATACATTTAAAACATTTTTCCTAGACTTATTTAAATAAATAAATAATGTCTTAAAATACGGTATATAATTTATTGTAATCAGACACAAAATACAATCTGACCTAAAACTTTCAAACCCTCTGAAAATGCAAATGATATGACACCAAATGCAAGTCAAATTTTAAATGTCCTGCATGCACTATCAGCTAAGAGCACACAGAGAAGTTATTGATCTGGCAGTGTCATGTCTGTAGGTTTACGAGGGGGGCGGGGGGAGCGGCAGGAGGATGACCTCTCCACGCCGCTACCTGTTGGCGATACCTTGCACACGTGGCAAATATCTGTCTTTTAAAGTAATCATATTTTACTGCAATGAGAACTTGTAAGTTTGAATCACAAATGAGGTTATTATTATAATAATTGATTTCTTCGCTGTCTTTAATAATTAATCATTCAAAACCACGTCATGTGATTTTCCCTGTCATGAGTTACACTGCAATAGGCTCGTTGCTTACCTACCCATTATTAGACAGCAAAAGGTGTCAAATAGGCACTTGCATATTATCAGTTTATTCAAAGATGTGTGTCTATTGAAGTAAATTAATATAAATCCTCCGATTTCCCCGCAAGAAGTTACTAAATATGAACACTTATAATACTAGTCACTTGATGTTCAAACCATTTTTTGCTGACAAGTGGTAGCGTATATGCTTTCGGGCATATAATTTTATTTGTGAAGATGCTGCTTTTTGAGTTAAATAAATGAAATGCCAACCTTACTGGATAAAACAACCTTTAAACACAAAAGAAAACATCTTTACAAATAATAATATGTTTTGACTCGCATGCATAGAAAAGAGATTAGTCACTTGTTGTTCACAGGTCGTTACACACCCAATGCATGTACATGTCTCCTCACAAACTCATCATTGGGAATTCACAGCACCATTACACGAAACAACTAGCGCAAATGTCCAAGGTAGTCCACGCTCGGTCGATGTAGCATTTGCAATATCCCGAACACCCTATTTTCCTGCCTGACGACCGGACACAACCATTCCTGACGGAGTAAGGAAGGTACTAACATGGCGGACACAAGCACGTTGTCCCTGACGTTACCAACGTGGCCGCCACCACCTTGAATAAAACTGACCTGTCCCAACATAATTCCTCAAAATGTTTTGCATAACATTTTCAGGTGAAACCATTTGCTTTGAAATACAAGTGATGTTAGATGCAACTATTTTGAGCGACGTATACCTTATTTACTTGTGTATAGTGTGCACTCGTGTATAGCAAGCACAATAATTTTTGCAACAAGTTCCAGGGAAAAAAAAATTTTTAATCAAATTGCACCAAAAATTTGTAACGCCCTATTAGTAAAAATGGAACAACTATTATGTTTTACATTAATATGTGTTGAATGTGTTATGTTTGGAAAATACTTTAATTAAATAACTTGGGTGCAAAAAAGCCAAAAAATAATAATAAATTCCGGAAACCTCTTGTTCCTACTAAACATTACCCGCTTTGTTTTTCTTTTTTCTCCTTTCTCCCGCTAGCAGTGACTGGCTCTCATTTTTTTGCCGTGCTAGAGTGTCACACTGTATACCCTTATCTCAAAAAAAGGTTCTCCTCTGCCTTCCCCCCCCCCCCCTCCTAAAATATCCATGCACACATGGCTGGCTAGCCTCTGCTGTGGAAACGGCGGAATTTTTACGACTGGCAACCATCTGGGCATTATTACAAGGAAATGGGAGGCCGATTTTGTGGTCTGACAGGATGCCATTAGTTGGGGGGAGGCGTTTCGACCTACACATAACTGAAGGGTCACAGAGAGAGAAGGGAGAGGAGTGATGTAAGAGCGAGAGATGGGACAACAGACAGTTCCGCCACTTTCAACAACATCCCTGGACAATTTATGGCTAACACTCCCCCTTCTTTTTTTTTCCATGAATAGCGTGTTCCCCAGAATTGTTTTCTTATATTTTGGGAAAAAAGGTTGCGCTAATTTCTTGTTATTTTTCTTTTAATGTGCGATGTATACAAACAGAAATACGGTCATTTTTGTGCCTAAAGAAAGTAATAGCCTGACTTCATTGTCCACAACCCGGCCCGATACCATAACCGATACAGATATCAGAAAAAGGCGAAGTATCGGAACAACTCTAAAATAAATTATATATCACAATGATGAATTATCATTATAACAAAAAATTACTGTGTAGCATCATTTCATTAAGTATTATCGTACACTCACTTTGTGGGCAACCTGTTTTTTTCCCCCCTGAATTCTATTACAGTATTTGCATGGACGCTGACCAGTTAACCGTGAAATACAATGTAGTACATTTGAGAGTAGCATATTCCACACGTGACAATTGTTCACTTAAATGTTATTAAAATGAGAGTACCTGATAATCACTGACAATTGATAAGAATTTTGTTTTGCCATCTTACAACAATAAATGCATGCAGCAAAGACTGGAAAAAAAATAAAACTGGTGTCATATCTGCCTAAACCATCATTTGAATGATGCTGCTTGTAAATCTGATGTGTGTAATTTCAAACACTTTTATTTCTGAGAATTACAACTACTCTAAATTGTCGTTGTTTAAAATGTAATCAATGTTAAAGGCTGAAGGTTATGTTAGGTATTTGTCAAGTTTAACTAATATAAAACAATGCAAATTGGAATATTAAACAGATAATGAATCTACTGCTTAGCATAAAATCTACCTTCTCTTTTCATTGCCATATATCCATCCCACTGTTGCTTGGGCAGTGAGTACCCTCCCTTCTTGTTGGTACCTTCCCTCTTCCAGCTGCTCATGTGATCAGTACTTCCCTGTCCATTGAAATTCCTAGTTATGCAATTGTTTGTATAATTGTGTGGTTCTACATGAGGAAATAGTAAAGCTGTAGTAATTAGAAATGTGTAGTGTGTGGTGAGAGGCAGGGAGTGAGAGACTGTGTATTTTGGCAGCACCTGACACGGCTGTGCGTGGTGGCGACAGAGTGTGTCAGCTCGCTGGCTGTGGACAGCATCCTGCAGATGCAGCTGCTGCAGGCAGGAGTGCTGTGGTGCATCCTGTTGTTCATGTTCAGCTACGATTACACGTTGGAGGAGGGTGGTGTCGAGAGGAGCGAGGATGCCAACCAACAGGTAGTACATACTTCCCTACTTCAACATTCTATCAGCATGCTGTTTTGTGTATGACTATGAGAAGTGTTGAATTTTGGTAATACAGTGGTAACTATCCATCGAATTTCAGGGGACTGACATAGAAATTCTATAAATGTGGACATTCTGTAGATGTGGACTTGACATATTAGTTGCCCAAAAAAAAACTTAAAGTTTATTTTGAACATATTGATAGGCCTATGTTAGGTGTTTGTCAAGGTTAACTAAAAAAAAACAATGCAAATGGCGATATCAAAGAAAATATTTCTGGTACACTCACTCAAACTTAATAAAAACCATATTTGAACACCTCTTTTGAAATCGCTTGCTCAGAAATACCTATTTTGACATGTATAGGCTGCACTGAATTTTTGTATTCCTGTAAATATTGATAAGTTTAGATTCCGTACGAACATAATAAATTCCAACTTAATTTCTCCATTGAAAAAATTTGAGACAAAAAACTTGTGTTATGTTGCAATGTTCACAAATAAACTTTGCGCGGTTACTATTCCACAGATGGTAATGTGACTTGAGAAATCAAAACCACGAAACATGTTCACAAAAAGGCATCTCTCAATGTGTACTTGAGGCGCGGTAGTGCAAACTATGTAAGATTTCTTTCTCTTGTACAACAGCAAAATTTTTTTCTCATGTATGACTTGAATAGTTATTGATAAAGTGCAGGGAATAGTTTTCCGTAATTTTGCATTGCCTTTTTCTAACTTTCCGGACATATTTATATAATGTTACACTTTTATACATAATGCATTAGTAATTTTCATGAAAAAATATTAAAGGAAAAAACTTGTATATGTTGGCAACGTCGCATTGCGAATCAATATCTCGAAAAAATGGCAACCGCTGCTTCTTGCTTGTCGTTAACAACATGGCTGCCTGTCAATAATATTGAAATTGTTTGTTGATAATCTAATAAAATTCTACAGTATATATTTCTTGTACATATGTACTGTACTCCCACTTTTTTTTTTTTTTTCCCCCGTGCTGTCTAAATACGCGATGTGTAGTCTGAGACGTCTGTTATTATTTATTATGTTTTTTTACAAATTAAGAGTTAAGTGCGACATTGGACTAAATGCTGGGCACCGAGACGTAAGCGAAACAATGTCTAAAAAATTTATTTTATTTGTTATTTCTATTAGTATTACTTGTGCATGTTGACATAATGTACTGTATACCGACTTTTTATATCTTGGCAATTACAGTTGACTTATGCTGTTTTGTTAATACTTTGTTATTTATTGATCGAAGCATGTAATTTTTGGCAATGCTACAGAAATTTTTGTTTGATTGATGTGGACAAATTAAATTATGGCTTCAGCAAAAACGGACTTTCTTAGCATTACTATCATAGGAATTTGGTTGGGACCACATGAAATGCTCATTGGATACAGACATTCTGTTCAAGCGGGTTCGATGGTTCATGTTTCGGCTGTATTTTTACTGCTTTATCATCTACTAAATACTTGGTTTTAGAGGCTGCTTATGGTCAATTGGGCACTTTGAAATCATTCAACTTGTAAAAAATGTGTTGCCCCTACCTGCATATGTTTTTACGCATGATGTCTTCATAAATATTAATAAACGACTGCTACTCATCAGTGCAACTACATCCCTAGCAGTTGTCTACAGAGTTTAGTTGCCGCCGCCACCTACAAGATTGTTGTATCTACTGGTCGAGACTGACGTCCCAATAATAAAAGATAATTTTGCCCGATGAGTCACCGGGATCATGCAATAGGTTCAGGGCTAGTACAGCAGGGTGCCACAGGATGCCGCCACAAGTAAGATGCCTAGATCCCACCACTCTTTACTACGCTGCTCGCACCAAGGATCTAGATGCTGGGCTGGCACCTGCTAACCCCCTCTCCAGATGCTCTATGCCATTGAAGGAAGGGATGGCCGAGAAGTATAAAAGGAGATGCGCCCCGGCCTCCAGAAAGTTAGTTCTGCTTCTGTTCTCAATCAGTTTTCTGACTCCTCTCCTGGGCTCTCACCGCACAAGCAATTGGTGCAGAGGCCCACACATCTCCAGTTGATTTCACCGCTTCCTCATGGGGCCGAAGATCCTCACCAACCTGCACCAAGGAAGAACCAGCGGCATCACCAGCAGCACACTAAGACACATTCTGTCCCTTATGGACAACAGAGATTAGAGCTCACTCCAGGAATTAATATGTTACACGCACCAGCTACTATTTACTCCCGTAGCTTTGCACATGGCGTCTTCCCCTGTTAACGCTAGGGTGTTTACCTTCTACCAAGTCCGTGTGGATTAGGAGGTAGTACTTCCATCTGTATTTCCTTCTCGGTAAATAAACACTGATCTTACCCAACCTTCTAATTATCACTCCGACCTTCCTCTTATCATCGGAGCTGACGGAGCCAGCAGGAGACCAAGTTTACTTGTACCAAACCTACACTTACAACACATCAGAACATCCTTGGAAGGCCACCCATTCTGTGCTCCGCGCAGTGTACGGTAGAGCCATGACACTAGGATACCGTCCCTAGAAGTTGGCTTGCCGTCTTGGTCGCCTCCACCTCACCGCTCACTTAGTGAGACGAGGACTTCTTTGAGTCGGGAGACCAGTGACCACTGGACACTCACCTCACCAATATTGGAAGACCACCCGTTCCTTACACCCAGGTGGGAGGAATGGTAGAGCCACGGCACTAGGTACGCTCCTGGTGGGATCAGCTTGCTGGCTAGGGTGAACTTCTCTTACCACTTTCTTTGTGGTGCCGAGAGGGTTACACTCTTTTGCAGGGGAGACCAACCCCATTGGGACAATACAGTGCGGTTCCTACAACCAACACTTTGCAGCTCGAGTCCGCCCCGCCTCCGATGGGGAAGTCAAGAGTGAGGTGCTGTGTTTGCGGTAGCATTTGTCACCCGTACTTGAACACTCTCACGTCAACTTCCTATCTCCTGCAGACCCGATCTTAGGTTAGCGCCAAATGCCTCACATCTGTAGGTGTGGTGTTGGGAGGAATGTTAAGAAGGTGAGGGCTATCTCTAAGAATCCACAGGGGCTTCGCATCCTTCCCAGCGGATTTGGGCTACTGAGTTTGGATGAACAGGCTGTTTTGCTACGATGGCTCACCACACCATTACCCACCGTCATGCCTGTCAACTTGTTTGAGCCTCCAACCCGTGTTGCGGAAGGATATCACCCAATAGTGCAGGAAGTACTGCTTACTAAGGGTCCACCAGCACGTCAGCTGTAATTAGTATCTCCAGTCCAGAAACAAATCCAAGCACCTCGCATGCAAACCACACCCCCCAATCTAGTGCCACCAGGGCTGTGGGAACAAGGGCAGTAAAACTACCCACAAGACAGACACGCCATCCTGCTGTATCACCACCCAACCTTGCACCACCCAGGGTGAAGCTATCAGAGCCAGACTTTGGGCCAAGCCGATGGCCTACTAAGCTGGTACTGTACTCCGGTCAGGCACCAGTGCCCCAAGACGAATTACCACCCAGAGACACTACTCGTCTAGCATCAAGTAAGTAACCCAGAGACAAGGGCAGTCAATCAGCTGGATCTGTCACGCGTCAATTCCAACAGGCATAAAGACAGACATGCACTTCGTAAAGTTAGTATTGATGGAAGTAAAGTAGCTCTATGTGTTAATATTAAATTAAAATTGTTATGTATACCTTGGTGGATACTGAAATTAATTCTTTTGTTTTCTGTAATTGAAATAAGTGTAAAAATAAATTAGGTAATTTTGTAAAATATTAATTTTCCTAATAATTTCACAGTGACGGTGATGTTATATCTGTACCGAGGGCAGGTGGCCAAGGTGTAACTCACACTGGGAGACCTGGCTGAGGAATTATAATAACTGTCCCTTGTGGATGAGAGTTGTAAGAGAACTGGAGAATAGCCACGGTTATCTTGTAGTGTCAAAGGTGGTATCTGCCCACATGTTTTTATGTGCACTAGATGGAAATCAGACTCTGGCTTACCACCTCCAGAGGCTGGAGCAAAGCGTGTGGAACTGGAGTTAGAAGAGTTTTCGGAATAGTTACCTCATGTGCTGGTGCACATATAGTGGTTTAATAAGTAATATGAGCGGAGGCAGCTGCTGCTCATAGTACTCCTGATTTTACCTAGTTGGTGTCGTGCTCGAACTTCGTGGGAGCGGGATGCAGGCAGGCCTTCTTGCTAGCTTCAGTTTTGGTGGACTCCTGTAGTATGGTAGAAGGTGTGGGACATGGCCCATGATGGGTAAATAGATTAAAGGGAGGATCACTCCTAGGCCGTGAAACAGCAGATCTCTCAACACTGGCTTTCTCTTTCAAGCATTTGCTCAAAGCAAGAACTTCAGCAGGTGGAGAAGCCGACATGAGGAAAAAACACTTGATGTTAGCTTCACTGAGTTCTTTCATTGACTGCACTGGCAATTAGTACACTTTACAGAAACATTACACTGGCTTTGGTACACTTACTTACAAATACATAGGAAAGCAGTGAAACACCCTATCTACTCTACCACCACCACTGTGTGGCACTGAACAGGGTTTCCACAGTCAGAAATAGGTGCTGCACATGCAACAATGAGTACTTGTTCCGGCAAGGCGTGAGGTGCATTCCCAACATCCACGTAGGCCTGCCTCCTGGTGGTTGGAGTAGAAGGTGAAGGGATGGCAGCCGAGTGGGTTTTGGCCCCACTGACAGATGGTTTCGAGGTGTATTTTGCTACCACTGAGTGTATTTCAGTCCCTGGGTAGCAAAACCAGGTGTTAAGGGTAGGTAGGAATCCTCTTTGCAACTGAGCGTATTTTGGCTCCCAGGAGAGGAAGATGAGTTAGTAGTAGTGACACTAAACATATTTCGGCCCCTGGTCGTTGGGAGGGTGAGTGGGTGTGGAGAGTATTTGGACGCTGGGGTACCACCTTAGGGAAGGCTTCCCAACGAACTTCCTGCTCTGCCTTGCCTGCGACCAGCTTATAAACCTGCCCAGCTGGGGTGGGGGCTGATGTCACAAAATGGTGGTTGCCTGAGTGGAGGTGTGGCGCATGACCTCTCTTACAGCCAAGGTAACAAAACAGAAGGCCACTGGACACTGCTCCCAATATTAGCAAATAAGGTTTCAGTGCACATAAATATTTTATGTTTCCAAGACGTTATAATATTTTTACGTTATTTATACACACTATTTTACTATGTGGAAAGTTCTTTTCAATGCAAGTAGCGACGTATTTCTCTCACAGAAGGTTACATAGTTACTTTCTTACTTACGCTAAAGTTAAATATTATTGTTGCGGTTTAAAAGTTCATCGCTTGATTTTAACCAATACGCTAACGTAAATAAATGCTGCTTGTCTGTTTCACAAAATGTTTATGCATGACGCATTTAGCGCCTAGAGAAAATGCATTACACAGGACAGACTTCGTCCCATCTGAAAACGACGAAGTTCTATGGGCAAGTCAACTCTAGTTACGCATGGTAATGGAGGCAGGACATGTGGAACTTTCAGATGTTCACAGAGCCTCAACACACCGCCAACCCCGGGTTCGTAGCTATTACCATCAACTCTATTCTCCTAGAAGCTGTCACATCATCGCTGCTGCCTGTTAGACACACCATTCTACGTCACCGTGCCTGCTAGAGAGACTGTGCATCATTTGAAATTTGTGCCTCCGAAGGAAGCGGGCCAATCAGCAGAGAGTTACTGCCTCCTCGAGCGCATCTGGACCTGAAATTTCAACACTATGGGTTGGGCAGCAGGCGAGATAATGATTCATGGTTCATGTATTTGACCTCACAAGCTCTTTGCGTAAGGCAAAGAGAATGTGTGGGATATGTTGGTCCCAGTGGCGGGTAGTTAGTGCCCACACTGAGTCGAAGGCTCTTCTTGAGCTCTTGATTCCTCCGCTCATTGGGATTAGCTTGCGGGTGGTAGGGAGGCGTCTTCCACATCTGTAACTCCCCATGAATGACATGCTTTCAGTCAGCGCTGGCTTGTGAACTGCATGCCGTTATCAGTGAGGATGCATTGTGGGTATCCCCATCCAGGGAATATCTCAGTTTCAAACTTCTTGATTGTGTGGTGGGCTTCTTGGCTTGGCAGCGGAAATACCTCCACCCAATAGGAAAATAGGTTGGTTACTACCAGCATGTAGTGTTTTTCTTAGGTGCTCCAAGGGTAGGGGCCCATTAGGTTGGCAGCAATCTGCACCCATGGAGTATGTAGGCGATGGAGCTTGGCAGCTGGCAGGGGTACGGGGTAAGATTTGCCTCTGCAGCACGTCTTGCAGCTGTTGACGTACTCCCAGATATCTCGGCTCATCGCGTCCCAGATATAATGGGTGCCCAGGTCGCATAGTGTCTCTTTGATACCTGGTGTCCGGCTCGAGGGTCATTGTGGTAGTGTCAGCATTGGACTGCCCTTAATTTTTTTGGGAACCAGATCCACCAGTCCGCCATAGGTCCCCACTTCCATCAATCATCCTTCTCTAATATTGGGGGTAAGGGGGTCATTTTGCTGGCGATGTCGGGTACAGTCTCGCACCCAAATGCAGTCCTAAGAAGCAACGCAGCTGTTTCTTCGTAGGTCGTTCTTCAGTCTATTCAATGGCCCTTACTGATGATGCTTGCAGGTAGTTTCCATCTGGAGAGATGACGTGGCCCGAATAGTCTATTGACTTTTTGCCAAAATGACTCTTTGATAGTTTACATGTGAGTCCGTGTAGTTCCAAGTACTCTAGTACCCATTGCAGCTACCCACAGTGCTCTTCCCAGGTCTCCGAGTAAACTATGTCATCTAGGTAGGCAAAGCAGAATTGGCATCTGTAGTCGGTAAGGACCTTGGCTGACATAAGCCATTGGAACGTGGCTGGTGTGTTCAAGCCTAACTGCATCACCCTGAATTGGAGCGTTTCTCCTTCTGGTGTGTTAAATGCAGTGTACTGTCGGCTGTCTGGGTCGACAGCAATCAGCCAGTACTCCGATTGCATATCTAGGGTGCTGAAGTTTTTGGCTTTCCCAAGGTTTCTCAATGTTTTTTCAAGGTTGATGGCAAGTGGTGTTATTGGGTGCGTGATGTCGTTCAAATCCTTGCAATTCGCACTGAAGCAAAGTTGGCCATCTTTCATCGGTACCAGTACGACGTTGAAATTGTAGGGTGAATCAGACAGCTTCATATCTTTGACCTGAGTCATGATGAATTGGGCATCTTCTTGTGGATACACAGTACGGGCGGTTGTAAATCACGGTGTCTGTTGTAGTCCAGATTTCATGCTGGATCGAGTAGATTTGCATAGTTGACCTGGTTGTCCAAATGCACCGGTGTGTTCGTCGAGTATTTGCCCCAGTTGGGTGAATTTGGGTCCGCTTAGGTGGTGGGACTGTGTTCCCAGTTTACTGCGACTCTGTTCTTGTCTCCCAAATAGGCTTTACCTTTACTGTGATCAAGCACGCATTGTGGCTTGCTGGTTTGCGTGACCCATTGTTTGGACGAAATTTCGTGCTCCGTTAATTCCTTTTCGCCTGAGGCTTACATTGTGCGATGCTGGGTCAGCTGGTAGGTGTGGCCTGTTTACTGATGGTGTTATGGTTCCTGGCGTAACTGCTGCTGCTAGGACTGCTATGGATTGAACTGTTGCTGCTACAAGGACTGCTGGCTGATGTTCTCGGCAGGCTGGGGTAGCGGTGTCTGAAGGCTGCAACTACAGGATTCTGCATCCCAGGAACCTTCCAGGGAGGCTGAAACAGAGGAGAGGAAGCTGAGGGGTGAAGCCCTACCGACTTGCGTGCAGCTCTAGCTTGTTCCCGTGGTGACACTTGGTAAATTGCCTTACTGGGCTGAGTGCAGCTCCAGGTAGACTGGTAGGCAGTGGTTGCTTTCCTCGCCTTAATGTCCTTTCCACCTCTCTTGGTGAAGGGCATTAGGTGCTAGAACCGTATCCCAGTAGATAGTAGCCGGCAATGTGCGTTCCCTATCTAAGCATGTTCTGCTGTCTTTGCACTCTGGAACGATGCGAGTATAACCTTATTCTTCAACCAGCAACACAAAAGGTGCGGTGGTTGAAGAGTGTGTTTCCTCAGAGGCGTCCCAATAGCTTCTATGGGTGAGCCTCTTGAACGGACAGGTCCAACCCAGAACCAACCAAACACTCCCTCTGGCAACACGAGCGGTGTGGTGGACGGGTGCAAGCTGGTCTAGTGACTTATACTCTCAAGTAGGAGTATGACTAGTCGTTGGGGCTCTATTGCTTGATACACATGGTGCGCCGAATGGGTGACCATCGAATGGTGTGTGTGTTCTCGACGTACAAGTCCTGGAGGGGCAACGTGCAGTCCTATCCTAGGCGGTAAACTGTTACATATATTCAAACCCAGTCTCCTGCTCCTCACTACGGGACATGGTGTTTACTATGGAAATCTGGAAGAACTCGAGGGGAAATGAGAAAACAGGTTGGATTACAAAGTGTTTATTCCAAGAGGAATAAGACATGGTGGCCCATACTATCTCCTTTCTACCCAGAGTTTACCTGGAGAAGTAAACTATGCTGTCCAGGTGAATGGGACCTGGTTCTAAACTAACTGGGGACAGTTTAGACTAGGTAGCTAATTACAACTTTCCCTGACGATTGTGACAAGTGTCCCTGAGGGACTTGGGGGGGAGAGAGGGCCTCACGTCCTGAAGGGTGCATGGGGTAACCGTTGCCAGAGGCAAGCGACTTAGGGTGGCAGATGATGTGTGAAAGGCTTTGCTGGGGGTGGGCTGAATATCTGTAGGCTGTGATAACTGATAGTTCAAAGAGCACCAGCGAACGAGCGCAGTGGGGCAAGCTGCTTAGGCTCATGTGGCTCTCGGAAGTGCCAACGAACAACTGGCTATTCCAGCCTGTGTACTGCAATATATTCTGCTAGTTGAGGACTCACAGGCCATGTTGGTGGGGGGTGCTGGTCACACACAGCTTGGGCGGAGCTAAGGGCGGCCATTGTTGGCAGGCGGCGTCATCTCTCAGCATGCTCTTGTACTTGCTTGGGGTTGTAGCGAAGAGTTGACTACTGACAATCAATTGTTGGCATCTTCACGAGGGGAGGCTGGGTTTGGTTTGATTACTGGCTTGCTGATGTGGATGAAATGTATAATTCTGACACGTCTGTAATTATTCCCCACAACCAGGGAAAATCCTGTAGGTGCTCTGGGAGAAATTATATGCTTTCAACACCCAGCCATCGTTGCTTTAGGAGAAGCATGTAGATACAGGGAAGTCATTTATTTCATTAGCCAGTAATTGGAACGCTTCAATTCATTCCACCAAACATACCTCATCCCCTCCCCTTCCCCCTCCCCTCATTCCCTTCCTCTCCCCTCTCCTCTCCTTCCTCTCCTTTATAACCGTAGAAGCTGCAACTGCTCGGCATCTGATTGTAGCAGCCTGGTCCCGTTCCACCTGCCTTTCCTTCTTTAAGAGGTGTAGTGCATACCACTTTTTGGCAGCAATGTAAACTTGGTCTTGTTCGCTACGCTTGAGGTCGCCCCTTACCTGGTAAGGCCTAGAGTAATGCGGCTTAACAATTTACATTGTGCACCTAGACAAGAACAGTATTTACAGTGTTCACCCCATAGCAGCTTGCTGGCACGAGCTCGGTATAAGTCTCCACTGATCCCCCATGCTTGGCGGGCTGATCAGAGAAGAGGAGCCCTTTGGACCACCAATTCCTTTACTGGTTGTCGATTCAGACAAGGTTGAGCGGCAAGTCTCAGGCTATGGTCACTTCAGCACTAACTTAGTGCTCAAAGCGAGGAAATAACCCGTGCTTGTAGCTCCTCCTCGGATGGTGTTACTAGTGGTTGGGGCTACCCTGTTTTTTCCCTGAATCACGGAATTAGTGCTCGGGTTACTGGAAAGAAACAGGTTAATCTCTAATATGTGTGTTTTTAGTCCCACGGACTCCTGAAGGGGGTTCGTAGTCAGACTAATTCGGTTAACTAACAATCTCCTGGTTCCTGTCGGCAGTGCATGTCGTATCTAGTTTCTAGCCAGTGAAACATAAAAGTTCTCTAAAGAAGAAAAAACATAAAGATAGAGAACAATAGATGTTTATGGAGAACTCTATAAACATGTGACCAGTGCTACCTCCTACTGAACAGTGGAGTGCTGAAGGTAACTGCGTTATTCAGGTGTTGGCGACCTGGTTCTAGGTTACAAGGGAAAGAAAATAGTTCTAGGCGAATACAAAATGAATAACTGTTAAACTGTACTAAGTAAATGGGTGTCTAGAAGAGAAAGTGAATTTAATTGTATTAGTGTGTTCGCTTGTTGACTGGTCGTTGAGATGGGAAGTAGCTTCTGGGGGCATACTTAAAGCTTTGAAGATCTCCGGAGGTCCCAGCACTTATCAGTGCTCTGGGATGTCATGAGAGAGGATGAAGAATGAACTGCTAGAGCCCCGCTGCGCACAGACTTATATCGGGCTGAAGTCTAGGCTGCCGCAGCAGGGTGCAGGGATGGCATGTAGCGTCCTTCTGCCGTGGCGTGGGAGTTGAAAATCGCTGTTCTGCAGTAGTCAGCAATACTGCTTCGTTCATCTTCGGTAGCGCTCGGCCTTGCGATGAAACTTCTCATGAAAAGGTAGTGGAGTGAGGCATAGGCTCCCTCTCTGGAAGGTAGAAGGTCTCTGTAGGAGTAATGAAATCTGGAAGAGAAGGGAGGGAAAAAAAATTTCATCAGGTAGACAGGACCCTTAGTGTTGGATGCTTGACCGCTGTAGCGGCACACACTGTGTTCTCAAGCCAGCCAGAGAAGGCGAGACTCGTGGGATGCAGAGACCATAGCTTTGTCTCTCTCGTGGTGGGCGGGCTTACTCCTTTTTTCCCCTAGCCCTGGCAGTGCAGCTGGCGCTGCAAATGTGTCTTCTCTCCTGCAGCAAAGATTATTGTGTCAGGAGTGCCACATTTATCGGGTGTCCCACCGGCCTACTTTATTTTTGCATGCCACCGACAAACACTCTGCATAGCGCTGTGGATATTTACAAGACAATAAACAACATGAACCTGGAAGAAAAAGCACCAAAAAATGCCGGCATGCGAAAAAACGAAGGGGAAAAAATAAGTATTTTCACGCCTTACTCGCAGAAAGCGGGGAGACGCCACTAACTATCCTGGAGCTTGCTGTGGTTAAAAAGAAAAGGAAAATCTTTCAGGGAACCTTGGTTCGTACAGCAAGCTAAACAGTTACGTGTTACAGGGTATTAGTTCTGCAAACGCAGGCCCTTCAACCCCTGGGTTGACTGGCTAAACAAAACAAATGGGAGTACTTTTTAAAACATGCATTGTATTCATTGCAAATTTGTGCATGTTTAGCGTTTAAATACAACATACATAGACACTTTAATATGTGGAATTTAACTATCTTACACCGTATTTAATCATAGCAAGTTCATTGGGAGCTCTGTGGCTCAGAGTACTGGTTTGACTCTCAAGTGGTGCAAAGGATAGCAAACATATACACTGTAAAAACACATTTAAGTTGTCAGCATTATAAGCACATTTAAAAAGAATTCTTCGTGGTAATTTTCTTCACATAAACACTTCGAAAACGTATAGTTATATATAATTGTGTGTCTACACATCGTCAGATATAAATGCTGGAGGATAGAAAAACTAACCTAACTATCCCTTACGGGAGTTCATCGTATTACGTAGAGCTGACAACTAATTTGTACACTGTTTTTCTTAATTGAAATGTTCAAAAGTAAGTACGCAATAAATATAAAAGTCAACAGAGTGGAAAATACATTCCTGCAAATAAACAATCTTCTTGTAGGCGATCTTCACAAGTACACTAAAAACTCATTAGCATATTTAAAGGTGTACCTACACATCAAATTCTTTATCCAAAAATCTAAAACTACTAATTCCTTTGCAGGAGTCTTTCTTATTGTAGGCTAAGGCTAACATGTATTTCGTCGAAGTCTCTGTCTTCAACTAATCACTGGCACTGTGGTGAGCGTTTATATGTAATACTCTGTTGGTAGTTTTTACCGTCACTGTGGTGAGCGTTTATATGTAATACTCTGTTGGTAGTTTTTACCGTCAGTGTGGTGAGCGTGTATAGGTAATACTACCTTGTGTGTGGGCTGTTCGCCACTTATTTTACGGAACCTTGTCATCCATGAGGTGTAAAACGTCTGTTTTCACTGGCTTTAAATTAAATACCGCATAATAACTGCTGTATTCACAAGTTCAGTTTGCACATAGTGGAGTGTCAAAATTACTGTCTGTTGCATTTACCTCATAGGGTCCTACACTCCCCCTGCTTGATGACAGCTGGGTAGGCTTTTTTACTGGATACAGAATATTTAATCTAGCTTAAATGTGAGTGTTTTTGCCTATCTCACTGTTTTTGACTGGTCGGCTAGATTAAATGTCTCTTTGTTAGAGATATATAAAGAGTCAGGTTATGTTTACCACAGTGGTTTACAACTATGTGTTTAAATTAGTCGAGCACTGGACTTACTTGTGTTCGTCGAGCTTTAGTTTAGCTGACCTGCCCCTGGGACGTAGTTCAGCATGCAGGGGGTACGGCCACATATACCTTGACGTAGGTTGCCACAGTTATTCTCGGTACTGGCCAGGCGTTGAGTCTGCCTTGGCGGGACAAGGTGGCATCAGGCGTCATGGTTCAGCACGGGGTGTCGTGGCATCTGCTTCTGCCGGAACTGATGAAGAGAGCACAGCTACAAGGGACGTTGTGGCAGTGCAGGAGAGTGAATCCAGGTCCTCCACCCCGACTGTATAGGGTTCCTACCCGTAGGGTAGGACTTTTCTCTGCTACTGCAGCACAAGGGAGTTGCAGCAGGAAACCGCTCTCAACCTTACCTGCGGACGCATCCCGTCGCGGGGCCGGGTCGTTTGAGGCATCGATGTTCTCTATGTCCAAGTCCTACGAGGAGGTAGTGGGAGGGAGAGAACTCTGAGGCTCCACTGCAGGTGTTGCTCCAGCTGAGGGCTAGTGGGAGGCGTCAATGTTCTCGACGTCTGTCAATACGGTGGTCTGTTGAGCGAGAGGTGAATCACACCTGTCGTCTTCAACGGCGCCGTAGGTTTGTTCCTGCGTGGTAGGCTCATGGGGCGGAGCACTCTCGGTGGAGTTTGACGTCTGTGGCAGCGGGAGTTCCTGCATCGCAGTTCTTGGGGCGGAGCACTCTCATCGGAGCTTGGCGTCAGTGACTGCGGGAGTTCCTAGTTATTGGGTGCAGTGGCAGACTTCATGGAAGTTGGCATGTCCTTGACCACTGCCCTTAGCAATTCCTTCTCTTCCACAGATTTAATGCTCATGCTGAGCACAATTTCCAGTGGTCTAGTGGCGTAAAGTACTTCACCCTCGGAGGCAGAAATCAACTTAGTGGAAGTTGGAACGGCCTTGACTTCTGGCTTCGGAGTTGTACTAGGTGGAGAGGTAGGTGCTTGGGCGATTCCTACCCCTCTCACCGATGGTGCTTCAGATCCCCCGCTTATGCGGCTTGATCGGCGGTGTGTCTGACGGGGTTCTCGGTCACGTGGACTCCGCCATGACAATTTGGAGCAGCTAGGGATTGCCTTATCACATTTGGCAGCGATTTTCTCAGCATAGCTGCATCTCGTCGAGGGTATTGATCTGATGGAGAATGCTCCTTGGCGTTGTTCTACATCATGTTTCCATTGCGTGATGTAGCTAGGTGCCCTGTCAATGACGATAGGTGTCTGTCCTGGCTTGGTATTGGGAACTACCCTTATGGGTGGAGATTTGTCCTCATCTTCGGATGGACCAGGTGTTTCTCCTTCTGCATCGTCGTCCCCAAGTGTCGGTATGTCCCCTGGGTAGGGTCGTATCTGGCCTTGGGTGGCCTTTCGGATCTGTTCTCATAGGTCTTCGGCCCAATAGCTGTTGTCTCTTTTGCCAACAATACGATACAGACCGTCCCATTTGTCAGCGAGGCCAGCGCTGAACTGGTTACTGGCCTTTGCTGAGGGGGTGCGTCCTGACTAGTACCATTTCACTTAGGGAGAATTCCCATACCCCTGTTTCTGTATATAGTACTTATTCCAAATCTGTTCGTCCTGGACCATTTGGGCAGTAGTAGTTCAGGCTAGGGCAGCTAGCCGGATGTCCTCAAGTTAAGGCATATCAGTGGGCTCATTTTCCCATTGCCAGTCGCCTGGTCGGCGGAGTGTTTTGGTCCAGCAGGAGTACGCTGCTGTTTGCCCTTCGTTTACGACGAAGGGCAAACAGAATTGTTGGGATGTGCTTGTCCCAATGTCAGTGGTCGTTTCCTACACTGATACAAAGGAATTTTTAATCTCCTGGTTCCTTCATTCTGTAAGGTTGACCTGGGGTTGATATGGTGGGGTAGTTCACGTTTCTACTCCCCATCCCTGGCAAACTGACTGCCATTGGCAACTTGTGAATTGAGTGCTGTTATCAGTTTAAATGGCCTTTGGGTATCCCCTTCGTGAGAATATTTCAGTTTCTATTTTGCGCATGATTGGGGTAGTTTCTTGTCTAGATAGAGGTCAGTTACTACCAGCAGGTAACGTTTCCCCTTGGTACTTTGTGGGTAGGGCCCCATGAGGTCGGCGGCGATGTGTGTCCACGCCGTCTTGGGTCTCCTTGGTCGCGCTGAAGGCGGCGGCACTGGGTATGCTTTGCCACGACAGCACGTAACACAGTTGCTTACGTACTGCCGGACGTCGCAGCTCTGATGTCTAACAGGGTCTTTCTTGTGCCCGGGTGTCCAACTTGAGTGTGGTCATGGTGGTGCCGGCATATATCAGCACGCAACTGCTGCGGAACCCAGATCGTCCAGGATGTATTGGGTTGTCGGCTACGTGTCCGCACAATGTCATCACGTAATTCATAACGTTGGGGCTGTTCCCGTAGTAGGCGGCGTATGTCGGGGTCCTTCTGCTGACTCAATGTAATCTGGTGAGGGGTGATTTGTAATTGGAGGTGGATTTTTTCTTCTGGACTTCTTTTGATCTGAGGGAGAGGGGACATCCTTTCCTCCTCTTCCTCCTTAGCTTTTTCCTTCAGTGTAGGAAATCGGGACAGGGCGTCTGTTAGGTCGTTCGTTTTACGTGGGCATTGTTGAACATCAAAATCAAATTCCGTGAGGAACATATCCCACCGTCCGAGTTTAGCTTTAGCATTCCGTGACTCGTGTAGTCATTGGAGTGCTTTTGAGTCAGTCCGTAGAATGAAGCGTTGTCCTTTGAGGTAGTAGTGATATTTCTTCACTGCCCAGTTAACGGCCAGACATTCCTGTTCGTTATTATGATAGCGCTGCTCCGTGGCGTTAAGCCGGGTTGAGGCATACTCTATCACATTAGGTTGGCCGTTTTCGTCTTGTTGATATAATACTGTGCCCAGACCATTTTGACACACATCTGTTTGCAGTATTAACAGTTGATCTCCGTGCAGACGATGGAGTTGCCTGATGTTCGCGAAGCTGTCTTTCAGATTATTGAAAGTTGTCGTTGCTCTGGTCCTCATGGCCTATGAGTGTCCTTCTCGAGGAGTGGGTGAAGTGGTGCCATGTGTTGCGCAATGTTTGGTACGAAATAGCATAGCCAGTTACACAGACCCAGGTACTGCCGTAGCTGTCGCTTGTTTGTTGGTTTCTCTGCCTCGTCAATAGCTTGAATCAAATTTTGTTGTGGGAAGTTCCCTTCTGGTGACACAACATGTCCTAAGTAGTGTATGGATGACTTGCCAAAATAGCTCTTTGACAGCTTGCAAGTCATCCCATGGAGTTCTAGTCGTTCAAGAACTTGCTGTAGGTGTTAAAAATGCTCCTCCCAGCTATTGGAATAGATGATTACATCATCGAGGTATGCAAAACAGAACTCTCTGATGTAACCAGTTAGTACCGCCCAGAAATGAGGTGTTGGAAAGTGACAGGAGCGTTCTTCAACTCAAATGGCATTACTCATAATTGAAGAGTTTCACCCTCAGGTGTAGTGAATGCCGTGTACTTACGGCTGTCTGGGTGTACTACTGCAATCTGCCCATACCCGTACTCCATGTCCAGGGTACTAAAGATATTTGCTTGGCCGATGTCACGCAGGGTGTGCGTTAGGTCGATAACTGAGGGAGCAATAGGATGCGTTAACTTCATTTAGACCCTTATAATTGACACAGAATCTAAGTTTTCCAGCTTTCTTCGGGACGAGGACTACACTGGAATTATACAGTGAATTTGATGGTTCCACTGTCCCCTGGTCCTTCATGTCGTTTACTTGTTCCATGATTAAGTCATGGCGGCGTGCTGACACACTGTAGGGTCGGTTGTACAAGGGGGCGTCAAGTGTCGTCCAGATTTTATATTATATTTACCTAGTCTGGCGTAACAACCCCCCTCATCTGAAGGCATTAGCATGTTCATTTAATACTTGGTGTAGCTGGCTGAATTCAGTCTCGCCAAACTCAGGATTAATTCGGTTGGGCTCAATAGGTGTAGGTACAATGTTGTATACACTGTAGTCCCAGTTTACGGTGATTCTTGATATAATATGTTGGAAGACTTATCCAGTTCATGAAGGGAAGGCCAATAATACTGCTGTTATTAGTGTATTTGGTAACGCTTCCATGTTTTTGCGTAAGTAGATGAAGTTTGAACTTGATGATCAGATTTGGTTGTATCGCAAGCTGGTTGGTACGACTGGTGACATATTCATGTTCATGCTGAATTGTATTTTAATCCATAGTAAATTGTTTTTGCCATAATAATCTGTTGATGTTTTGTTATTGCTTTTGTTCCCTTTTTTGTTAATTGCCCCATAGATAACATTTATTGGTGGTAGGATGTTGGGGGCATTATAAAGTATATATTGATTGTGCCATAAGGGAAGCCAGACTAACTTACCTGCCAATACCCTTGCACCAAACGAACCAGAAATATGAATTGGCACCTGCACCAATAAATACACACATACGCGACTGACAGTTGACAGTGAAATGAAGGGAACTCATTAGGAGAAATACACCCTTGTGGTGTATTAAGGTTGTAGTTTGATAGTTGATTTCAGATCCAATATACGGGATATTAACTCTGTATTTGGTGGTTGTTTGTGATGACTGTAACATTATTATTCTTGCTTCATATTTGCATTTCTTTGTCATCATTGTACTGCTGGAGTAATTGTAATATCATTGCTGTTTGACTGAATTCGGTTCAGTGGTTCAGATTTTATGGGCGATTTTGTTTTCGAGGTGAGCCATGGGCAACCTAGTATCACTGCTTCAGAAACTGCTGGCGGTACTATAAATTTGGTAGACGCCGTGAGACGATGCAGATTTACCTGTAGGATAATTCGGCCATCAACCTGTAGAGTAGTATCATGCTGGGCCATTCTTATGATTTTTCGGGGGGGGTGCATGTTAGCTAGTTGCTCTGCAGTCAGGAGATTTCTTCAGATAGAGTTCCCTGTTGCTGCCGAGTCAAGTAGCGCTAGCACTATGTTCCCATTTATCCCTACTTCTATATGAGGGGCTATGGGGACTGATGGTTCCTCAATTAAACCCTGGATGATGATGGGCCCTTGGTGTCCGGTGGTGGCAGCTCGCTTCGCACCCCAGCGGTGGCGTTTCCCGTCTTGCTATCAGGAGTCGGTTTTCCAGTCAGTCTTGCTGGGATAGTTGCTGGCGTTTGATTAACCTGGTTGGGTGGAATGGCAGACCCTTTTGGTTTCCGGGGGCAGTCCTTATTCCAGTAGTTCTCTGGGCAGAACCAGCATTTTGGTACTAATGCCGTACGAGTGGTGGGAGCTCGTACCTCAGGGACCTTGGGCAATATGGGTTTTTCGAGACTTGCTTGTACTGCAAAGTTTTGCTCTCCTTCTTGGTCTCGATCAACCAGTTCGTCCAAGGTGGGGGTGTTTAGCTGTATGGAAGACGTTCCTGAAACTAGGTAGTAACATCCGACTAATGGAACGAACGGCGGAAGCTTCGTTGACTCTGGGGAACACTCGTCGAAACATATGTTCCTTCCTTCGTATGAAGATTTCAGCTTCGTCATTGGGTACCCTAGTCTGGCTATAAAATTGAGTTGTCAGTCTGGCCAACACCACCTTGCCAGTGAATTCTGCAGTGAAGCGAACCTCTTACTGAACTGTTTCCAGTCGTCAATAACTCGCCGTATCGTTCCCACCAGGTGAGGACTAGGCCTTTCAAATGTTATTGGGCCCTGTCAACCTATATTTTGCTGGTAGGTCCGTTTCCCTGAACTCCTTTTCACATTCGTGCATGAATGCTACTGGATCCTCATGGGGTCGGCTTACGAAATCAGTAATATGAACGTCATTGTCTCTCCCAGTTGCTGGATGGCCAGGTGTCATCCCCTGTTGTATATAAATACGGGACGGCTTGGATCTGCGGGAGTGAGAGGTATGCGTTCATCGGCATCTCTCGCATTGATAGACCATCCCGGGCATATAGACGCATTCGTCGGGCCATCCTATACATAAGTAATGGTAGGGTTCGCTGCATGACGTGCACCTGATACAATTAATGCCTCGGCCAGGACAAGTGATTTCATTGCAGAAGCTAGTGGGTTGTTGACGGCAGGCTGCACATAGGTATTCTAACCCTTCTGTATCATTGGCCTCTTCTGGCCAGCCTAGGCGTGCGTAATGGAATATCTTGGTGTGGTATGTGCATTATATTTGTGGTATTTGCATTCTATTTGCAGTGAGCCACTGCCTGGACAGTTGGCATGGTTACACTGTGAGTTGGGTATGTCATGCTCATTGTCACGGTTTTGCCTGCGGCGGCTTTGATCTCCGAGACCGACATTTTAATGGTTATGGGACCCACTCGGTGTTTCGTGGACTCACCAAAGTCCGTTGGGCTTCTCCGGCTTGACGCTTAGTTCTCCGGGTCCTGGTTGGTCTAGTTCGGCCATTCGCTGCATACAGTTAATAGTCTGATGCCCCACGTTGGGCGCCAGAAAATCACTTTGACGCGTGCCCAGTAAGTCTGAATGGCACGTTTGTCAAGGATATTTATGTTAGACTAATAGCATGGTTTTAATTAAGCTTAACGGTGTGTGGCAAGGGGTGTTGGTTACTGACTTACACCGGTGTCCTGGGGGGTGTTGGTGATGTGTTAGTCTCACTCAGTGGTGGCTGGCTCGCCCCACGCTGAAGCGGCAATTCCTGGCGGATGACTCTTTGGCCCAAAAGTGTGGATTGGACCAGCTGTACCTAGCCTCGGTCTGATAAACTAACCCCCTCAACACCGGATGGTACTCCTGGTTGGTACGGAAGGACGGTGAAAAGTATACAATTATAACCGAAGCAGCCATGACTGCTTGGCGTCTGAGTGTAGCGACGCAGTCCCGTTCCGCCTGCCTTTCCTCTAGAAGGTGGTAGTGCAAACCACTATTTGGCAGCAATGTAAGCTTGTATTGTTCCCTACACTTGTGGCCACCCCTTACCTTGTAAGGCATAGAGTAATGCAGCGTAAAAATTTACATATAACACCTTGACAAGAACAGTATCTTCAGTGTTCACCCAATAGCTGCTTGCAGGCACGAGCTCGGTAAATGTCTCCACTGAGCCCCCATGCTTGTCGGGATAATCAAAGAGGGAACCATTTGGACCACCAATGCCTCTACTGGTTATGCGTTCAGGCAAGGTTGAGCGGCAAGTCTCAGGCTATGGTCTCTTCAGCTCTAACTTAATGCTCAAAGTGAGGAAATAACCTGGGTTTGTAGCCCCTCCTTGGATGCAGATGTTACTAGTGGTTGGGGCTCCTCTGTTTCTACCTTCCAGCACTGAATTAGTGCTCGGGTTACTGGAAAGAAACAGGTGGCCATCTAATGTGTGTGTTTTTAGACTCACGGACTCCTGAAGGGGGTCCGTAGCCAAACTAATTCGGTTAACTAACAATCTCCCAGTTCCTGTCGGCAGTGCACATCATATCTAGTTTCTAGCCGGTGAAACAGAAAAGTTCTCTAAAGAAGAAAAAGCGTAAGGATAGAGAACAATAGATGTTTATTGAGAACTCAATAAACATATGACCCGTGCTACCTCCTATCGAACAGTAGAGTGCTGAAGGTAACTGCGTTATCTGGGTGTTGGCAACCTGGTTCTAGGTTACAAGGGAAAGAATATAGTTCTAGACGAAAACAAAGTGAATTACTTTTAAACTGTACTAAGTAAACGGGTGTCTAGAAAAAACAAAGTGGATTTAATAAGTATTAGTGTGTTTGCTTGTTGACTGGGCATTAAGACGGGATGTAGCTGCTGGGGGCATTTAAAGCTTCTAAGATTTCCGGAGGTCCCAGCATTGATCATTGCTCTGAGATGTCGCAAGAGAGGATGAAGAATGAACTGCTGGAGCCCCGCTGCACACAGATGTCCTTCCATGGCATGGTAGTTGGAAATCTCTGTCAGCAGTAGTCAGCAGTACTGCTTCGTTCATCTTCGGTAGCGCTCGGCCTTGCCCAGTGGTGGGTGGCTTTTTGGCTCTCAGTCGTGTTGGGGAGGGGTTGGTGTGCCCACCGGTTAGGTATCCTTTTGGCTACATGCTCGGCCGCCCGGGAGATTTAAACGGCCAAGAAATTATGTGCAAAAAGTCGTGTGCACAACTCTCTTGTTCATAGTTGTTGTAGACAACTCTTACGTAAGTGGAAGTAAGGGTATACTTCACGAAAAGAGCAATGATTCATAATTGTAATTGATTAGTAGTATGAGCAGCACGCGTCAATTTATGCATATGTATATTTATATGTGTGTATATATATATGTGTGTGTGTGTATATATATATATATATATATATATATATATATAATAGATAAAGTGCATTATTCATTAATGACTACAGTTTTTAAGCTTAATATAAGCAAAATATGTAAAAATTATACACTCCACTTGTAGACGCAAGTACTACTTATGTGGAATTGGTTTGTTGTGCGATAAGTGAAATTAAATGTTTACTGGTAACTGGTAGCTATTTGACTTCAAAACTATTCACTTGTTATCCAAAAATATTCAAACATCAGTATCCACTATTTGCACATCTCTATTATATTGGTATTTTATAGTGCTCCATTTGATTGCCCCCATGGTGATGTATTAGTATGATTACAATGTAGTGGTGTGTGTGTATGAGCACAGGAAGTTGCCAACAGGCTGGCAAAGCTTGCAGTACGAGCATGTGCTAGGCTTGGGGGCTACTTCTCTGGTGAGCTGGAAACTCCCAGAAACCCTGTTGTGCGGGATGCCTTTGACAGCCTTCTGACTCTGTATCTGGCCCGGCAGCTGAGTCTCGACAAGCCAGAGGAGGTGAGCACCCAGATATACAATTCACAACTTTATTTTTTGTGGAACATCAGCTAGTTGAATATGCAATGCTGGTTTTAACATTCACGATGTTTAGGTTTTAAATGTGCTGTGTACCAAATTATTATTTCCTACATAGACAGTATACTCACATTTATACATGCCTCGCTTAACCAGTTTCTGTGGTGTGTGTGCGCACGTGTGCATGCATGTGCGTGTGTGCATGCGTGTGCGCACGTGCATGTGCGTGTGTGTATATAAAATCAGATGTAAATCAGTTGGCATGCAAACATACTGCAATGAAACTACAGTGTTTTGTTTCATAATTATGCTTGTATAGTTTAGTGCTTCATTACTCATTATAGTATGTTGTTGTTAATAGTAGTTTATTTTTGCCATTGCTTCCTTATTATTACTGTTGTTGATACATACATAGTGTATACTAACCAGTATTATAATCTCAACTAATGTTTCACTCTTTAATTGTCCTCATTAAAAAAAAATAGCTGTAATAGCTAGAAGATTTTGCATATATTTAACACAGTTCGTGTGAATTTTGTTGCAGATGGGAAGTGGGCAGTACTGTCAACATGAATCTGTGAATGTTGCATTGGCAATTGCTTGTTTTTCCAGATTTTGAAAACTCTGAACAGCAACTGCGAAACTCCATACTTGTTGTGGGACAACAGCACAAGGGCAGAACTATGCGAGTTCTTGGAGAAACAGCGGCAGAACCGATTGATTGGTGACACTGATGTCTCCTATGGTGCTGATTTTACCTACTCCATACATGCTAAGGAGCTTATTGTTGGTGGAATCTTTGTGCGCATTTACAACCAAAACCCTACATACCCCATTGAGGTTAGTTTTGATATTATTCTGTTAATTCAGTTGTTAGGCATGCAAAAATAATTGAACCTTTACATTTGATGCCGGGGAGGTGGGTGATAAATGTTAACCAGTTATTGTGTTTAGCCATGTTATAAATCCAGTAAATAATAATTAATAGCAACGTGGTACTGAAAATTACAATATTTGTTTGCTTTGGGACATTTATTTAATACTCAGTAATAAATTGGGATAATTATGGTGGTTCAGGATAGTAGAAATAACAGAACATTGAAGTTAATATTACAATAGTGATACAAATTATACACTTGTATTTTGTATGTTGTCTATATGTTAATTAAAAGAGCTACAGTATGAAAAAATTTCATCCAGGAGTGTGCATTATATAACTCCAGTCAACAATTGTGTGCACCGTTCAGGTATATAATTCAAGGCAGGAAACCTCAAGCATAAGATCCTGCTGCAAAGCTACCAGGCCAGTCCTGTACAACGGGCGAACCCCAGTACCACGTCCAGACTAAATTTCACTCACAAGCCCCAACCTACAAGGGTGCACCTGACTCAGCCCCCAAATAAAAGCCAAGCTCCCTCACACACGTGTCTTATTTTGCCTGACGTCATGCATCAAAGCATGTGACAGCATGAATGCTTAGAGCTAAGAGTGCCTTCAGAAAACAAATACATTGTGATTCGAAGTTATTGAGCTATGAGGTGATACAAACTGCAATGGTATTTTGGATCAAAGTTGTGCAACAACATTATTTTATTTAGGAAATTAAAATTGTGGAGCACACTGAGTGTCCCAGTAGTCTTTGGAGACTACTGGGACATCAAGGTGGGTGGCCGGCTACAAAATTCTTTCTTGCCTGAACAAACAAAACATCCAGTATTACTTCTTCAAGGAAAATGTCACCTTTCAGTGCTATAATTTAACTACCAGATTACCACTTACCTTCATGCTGGACCACAGGCTAGGTAGGCAATCTCTCATTCAGAGACCGTTTTGGATATTAAGCGCTAGACGACTAATTTGCAACTATATCCACAGGTGCATGTAGTGTTTCAAACTGACAGCCAAACCCCCTACCTCACTCATGGAAACCTGCTGGCTGTGAGGTTCTCACAAATGCACCCTTTTCTGAAGGTGGTTGTTTACTTTGTGGGGCCTTTTAGTTCAAAACCCCCCATGGCACGCAAGTTTGTCACAAAAAACTATTGCTCTGTGTTTCTGTTATATGTTGAGCAAGGCAGTCAATTTAATTTTGAAGTTGTCATCTTTGTGTACTGATGCATTTTTAGCAACCTTGAAAAGATTTGTATCTGTGAGAAGAGAACCCCATTCAACAGGTTTTCAGATCACGGCACAAATTTTGTTGGTACCAACAGGCATCTTAAGGAAGTGCATCAAGCTTTGTTCTTCGAACCAGCATGGCAGACACTGCATGATCATTTATTTAAGATTGAAAATAGGCCACTAGGCTACTAAAATATATATAAAGGACAGGAATCCAAGTACTCATAGTCTAGTACTTGTCGATAGGCACACACACAAAGTAGGATGACACAGTTTTTCACACGGTTGCATGATCGTGACGTTTTGCTGGCTAAGCCAGTTTCATTAGGTGGCAAATTGTAGGATACTGCAGTATGGTGGAAGGGCACTGTTAGTAGTAAACCTAGCGGCTGGGTGACGAAGTAGGGTAGGGCGGGAAAATTGAAAATTTGAAAAATTGCAGGTATAGTAAGGAGCTGTGATCATGTTATATTGAGGCCTTGTAGCTTCCTGGATTTAGTTATAAATTGGTGAGCTAATTCCCAGCGTCTGAGTTCTGAGCTATTGCTTGAAAGTAGTAGGGCTCTCACAATTCTGGTACTGTAGCGGGAATTAAAATCTTTGTTGTGTAATGCTGCATGTGCTGCAAGTGATTTGTCCTGTAGGTTATTGATGTTGCCAGCTATGGCGTGTTTGGTATCTGCTCTGTGGACATTCATTCTTTGCCTGAGTGTGTTGGTGGTGAGGCCAATGTATTTTGCATTAGAGTGTAGGCACTAGCTCATAAATTAGATTTTTTGTTGCACAGTTGTAATTGCCTTGGATGGGGTATGCGTGGTTAGTGAGTCTGCTGTTGAAAGAATTTGAGGGTTGGTGAATGGTGCAGGTGCCACAACAAGAGCCATTGCAGGGGTGGGATCCTTTGGGAGTGATAAGTTCGATTGGCATTTATGGTGGGCTGCAGCTTAGTACGAACCAGTTTGTTGCGAATGTTAGGAGAGCAGGTATTGTGTTTGCGGAGAAGAAGCCTTGGCGTTATCAAACCTGCATTCTCTAACCATGACAGACCTCATTTATAAGCAGTATACATCAATTGCAAATCACCGCACCTTATCACTGTCCTACATGAAGCTTCTTATTTGTACAAAATTACCCCTTTTGGCCCAAGTCAACAAAATCCTACATACTGCAACAGAGAAAGCCATAAATGGGAACCATACAAAACTAATCAAGCTCAGCAAATTGTGACTGGAAGCCTTGAAAACCGGCACTTACCTACCCCCGTGTGTCTCAAGAAACCACCACCACAACCCCCCCCCCCCCCCCTAGTCGGCCAGAAACCCTGTCTCCCTTCAACCTTCCCACACCAGCACATACCACACCATCTCTGCCTAAACCATCCCCATGCATAACCATGAAAGAGGAACAACCGCCGCACAAAAGCAAATCACATGTACTGAACCTGCCCAACCATAACCTCACTGCTGCCGAAGAAAATATTCTACAAAAGGTCTCTCCTCCCCCTCCAAAAAGTTTGACCATTTTGCCACTGAAGAGGATGTCCTAAGCTTCATACACAATCTCCGACTCAACACTTTTTTTGACAACCTCCTCACACCTAACCTCTACAGGTCCATTGATCGAGCCCTTGCAAGGTTTGCACCTCCATCCATTTGGGACCCTCCCCCCCCCCCCCTTATCCCATTACATCCCCTTGAACAGTTCATCACATACATCATGGTCAACATTGCAGACCGTGATTTTGCCACCTCATTACCTAATAATAACAACCTAACTTCATTCGAAAGAACAGCGATCAAAAACCTCCAAAACAACCCACAAATAATGATACTACCAGCTGACAAGGACACAACCACAGTGATCTTCAACAAAACAGACTACATTCTAGAAGCAGGAAAACAACTCGAGGACACATCCACATACAAACTTCTAAGACCCAACCACCAGATTCTGCGACCACATTAATCAATTCCTTGTGTCTCACGGCCCCCTCCAAGACCTATCCGAGGCTTCAATAAAACTGCTCACCCCAAATAAACCCACCACACCAGTTCTCTACCTGCTTCCGAAGATACACACGGAACAATGGCCACTCCCAGGATGTCTCATTGTATCAGGGATTGGCAGCCCCACTGAGAAAATCTCATCCTTTGTAGGTGCCCACCTTCAACCTTGGGTACAGCAGTTTTCATCCTACGTCAAGGATACTGGCCACTTCCTGGAACGCTTGAAACACCTGGGCCCCATTCCCCAAGATGCATACATGGTCACCAAAGATGTTACGTCTCTCTATACCAACATCCCCTACTCATCTGGACTGTCAGCCACAGAATACTACCTCAAACAAAGACCTCCACACAGCAAACCTTCTAACCGCATTCCTGGTTGAACTCGCCAGGTTAACCCTCAGCAGCAACAACTTCAGATTTCAAGACTCTCACTACCTTCAGGTCAAAGGCACAGTAATGGGTACACATATGGTCCCATCCTATGCCAATCTGTTTATGGGCTGGCTAGAAGAAAACTTCCTCAGTCACCAACCAACCCAGCTACATTGCTGGATGTGTTTCATCGACGACATCTTCATGATACGGACTTCCACTGAAGACAGCCTAATTTACTTTCTAACCAATTTAAACGCGTACATTACAATCAAGTTCACCTGGTCATACTCGAAAACACATGCCATATTCCTAGATGTTGAACTCTCTCTTTACAATGACACAATCCAAACTGCTGTACACACCAAACCCACAAACAACCTCCAGTACTTACATTTCGACAGCTACCTCCCATATCATGCCAAAAAATCCGTACCCTACAGTATCGCCACAAGGGCCAAACGTATCTGCTGCACCAACAGTGATCTCAACAAACAGTGTGAACAAATAGCCAGAGCATTCCTCTACAGGGGCTACCTCAGGTACCTCGTCCACAGATTCAGCAATCCATCTCAAATACTGGAACACAAATCAAGGTCAACCACTCTGATATTCCCCTGGTGGTCTCATATCATGAAGGCCTAAATAAACTCGGAAACATTCTTTACTGGATACAAAATTTTAGCTTCTTCACCCCAAACACAAGAACTGCTCTCCAAATCAACCAGATTGGTCTTCAAAAAGCCACCTAACATCTGCAACAAACTGGTTCATCCTAAGCTGCAGCCCACCACAAATGCCAATCGAACTTATCACTCCCAAAGGATCCCACCCCTGCAATAGCTCTCGCTGTGGCACCTGCACCATTCACCAACCCTCAACTTCTTTCAACAGCAGACCCACTAACCACACACACCCCATCCAAGGCAATTACAACTGTGCAACAAAAAATCTAATTTATGAGCTACAGTGCCTACACTCTAATGCAAAATACATTGGCCTCACCACCAACACACTCAGGCAAAGAATGAATGTCCACAGAGCAGATACCAAACACGCCATAGCTGGCAACATCAATAACCTATAGGACAAACCAGTTGCGGCACATTCCGCATCACACAACAAAGATTTTGATTCCTGCTACAGTACCAGAGTTGTGAGAGCCCTACCACCTTCAAGCAATAGCTCAGAACTCAGATGCTGGGAATTAGCTCACCAATTTATAACTAAATCCAGGAAGCTACTAGGCCTCAATATAACATGATCACAGCTCCTTACTATACCTGCAATTTTTCAAATTTTCAGTTTTCCAGCTCTACTCTAGTTCGCCACCCTGCCGCTAGGTTTACTACTAACAAACAACGCCCTTCCACCATACTGCAGTGCTCTACAACTTGCCACCTAACAAAGCTGGCTTGTGAAATAACTGTGTCGTCCTACTTTGTGTGTGTGCCTAGCGACAAGTACTGGACTCTGAGTACTTGGATGCATGATCATTTAGTTGACCTTAATATGGTTTGGCACTTCAATCCACCAGTTGGACCCCAGTTCAGAAGTTTGTGGAAGCCACAGTCATGTCATTCAAACTGCATGAGAAAAGTGATTGGGGAACAAATACTTACCTTCAAGGAGTTTGCAACACTCTTTAGTGAGAGCTCAGCTGTTTTGAACTCCAGACCGTTGCCACCTTTTGACAGACCCCTCAGAATTTGATGTCCTCACTCTGACATTTTTTTATTGATGCTCCCTTTATTGGAATACCAGAACAAGACCTCTCTCACATCTTGGAGAATCATCTCGCTCAGTGGCAACTACTCACAAAGTTAAAACAGTGCATCTGGAAACGATGGAGCACCGAATATCTCCATACTATAGATGGGGCATTTGATACTTCGATACCTCGATACTCCTTGCTACTGGGACGTATCAAAAGAATTGAGTATAGCGATGTGCATATGGATACATTTGTTCAATGCACGATATGTAATATTATCGACAAGTCTATGGCTTGGTCTGCCATTTTTCCTATTGCAAAGTGGCACAGTTTATTTTCGTTCTGCAGTTTACTACTTTTGGAAAGCTGGGAAAGTGTCGTATTTGTTTCATGATTCAGCTTCTTAATTTTGTATCGATGGCAGAGAAGTGTGTAGTAAGGATTGCAACAGATTAACATGTATTCTGGAGTTGCAAATAGGAATTATGAATAGTCAGTGTGTGTTGTAAATAACGTATTTTGAAACAGTTATTAGAATGTTGAAAATGTGCGTGGCATAGAAAACCATCTTTTTAACTCTATTTTGCAGTGTAAAAATAACACGTTTTTATGGAAAACTGTTTCTGCCAAAAATATTTACATCCCGATAGTGTTTAATATTCAAGTTGGTACAAACTACATATTTATTGTGCTCTCTTTTGGTGAGGGTAAAACTTGACAGGTTAGATGATAGTTTGAATGTTTCTTTTATTCGAGCAGTTTTTCGACTCGTCTATTAAAACAATAAGTAATTAAAAATGATGCAGTTTTGTAAGAAGAGGTACAAAACAATGTCATCTCGTGAAAGACGTTAAACTAAAGTCTCACCTAACCGCATCCAGTCCACTGGCAATAAAATTAACGGAGCGCCAGCAGTATGACTTTGCCATGACATAAATAAGTTAGGTTGGAATGTTAACCTATATTGATAATAGCATTTGTTTACACTCGTTATTTTATTCATAGACAGAGTAGCTGTAGTGAAAGTATATATTGTAGCCACGCTACATTTCTAGAACGGAAAAAATGTTATGAACTTATGTTCAGGGTTCTGAATGTAAGTACATATTTAGATTTTTTACGTGCCATTTGTGTTTACAACTGGTATTTCATATTTATTTTACAAGTTATGTGTGTGTACAATCTGTGAAAACGACCAGCGCAAAACAATAAACATAATAATAAATCTATCTTGCTTACTGTAGCAGAAGAATTGCTTTTGTTGGTTTTCATCCAGCGATAAACAATTCCCACATTTCCTTTATCTGACTTAATCCAGAAAAGAATTAAATGCTTCTTTTTGTAAATTAAAAAATTGTAAGCTTCCTTAGTTCTAAAATTGATGTGCGTTCTCTCTCTCTTTCTCTCCCTCTCTCTCATACACACACGTGTACACATGCACGCACGTGCGCACAGAGAGAGAGAGAGAGAGAGATGCTAAGTTATACAAATTTCTAATTTATTTCCATCATATTTAATATTATCTTGTATGATTTTTCTTTGATTTTAAACTTTGTCATAAATTTGGTTGAGAACAATGAAAATTTTGTTAACAAAAATTTGAATGCATTATTAAGATTTGTTTACTCAAGAGTATCAAGTATCAAAAGTATTGAGGGTACCAAGCTGGAAACTGTATTGAGTATCGAAACATGGCATCATCCCACCTTTACTCCACACACTTCATCAAAGAAATTGACATATGACACATTTTCAACAATGGTAATTAGACGACTTCAGCTCATAGGATAGCCTGCAGTGCATCTGATTTTTGCGAATTTGCATTACCGTTTGCCATGTGACATCAGAAGATTGTATTATCTGCATGCCAAGAATGGACATTCCAGCCAGCAACTTTTATTATTCACCGTCCCACTAAAGCTATGCACCTCAAGGCAACGAGTACTACTAATCACTGCTAGCTGGTACCACTAGTATGTTTCGTCTTTGTCTTCAACTCCTCCCAGCCGCCCATTGACATCACGCCACAGTAGGCCTGTGTGAATATTCGAATTTTCGAATAATATTTTGAATAATTAAATATTCGTATTCAGTTCAATGTCGAATATAAATACTTCAAATTTTCGAATATTCATTTATTTTCGAAGTGTGAATGTTGGTATTTAGAAGCAGTAGTTTCAGATGCAAAAGAACATCACCTACTGTATTTACCAGAAAGGAGACAGACAAGGTTTTTTTTGGCAGAAAAGGAATTTAAAAAAATGAGGGGTTGTCTGCAACTTGGGGATCCTCTTCAATTCAAAACCAAGGCGATTTTGACAAAGGCTTTTCATGCTTAAATATGGTTCCTTCCTACGAATGTACATATTTGTGTAGTGCTGAGACTGTACATGCCAACTTTGACAAGAGTCCCCTTATCTGATGTCACCCTAGGGTAGAGAGGAAGTGCTTTACTGGGAAGCAAAGTGGCTCAAGTCACGAATAGGTATATAACATTCACAAAAATTTCACAGTATACGAAAAATGCTGCTACCATACAGCCAGGTTACACACACCTATTTCATTGTGATAAACTTTTCTTTAAGAGTAAATCAAATATATCGGATTATTCATATAAAAGCATTTCTTCTTGAAGGGTTAATCATAAATTAATTCAAAAATATTTCAACTTAAATTATTTTTTCAACTCTTCACAGGTGTAGTCTTGAATTCAGGTTTAAATATTTTTCCCACAAAAATATTTTTTTAGGAAGGGGTCGTCTTCCTTTAATGTAAATACGGTATTCATATTCCGAGCAGTTAAAGCATTTGCAGTGTTTTTGGGAAGTATTCAATAACGTTTCATAGTACAAACCACTTCTTCCATAAAGAATATGAACATATGATACCGTCCGCCATGTTGAAAATTACTTTGTCAATTTGTTGCCTACGAGAATCACATAGGCAATGGTTAATTTCATTTTCACATGTGGAGTAAAATTTTATAGGCAATGTGACCAACCTACACCGTATGTTTGCAAAGTATTGTTTCAGCTAACGAATTGCTGTGCGATGTATGTCATGTTGGGAATATTGATGACTATAGAAAAAAATAGACTGTGCTCCCGATGAACTGTGCTCATTCTTATCATGTTTATTCGAGTACTTTGTTGGTATTGTCAAAAATGTTATCAATGGTTAATTATTTTTGTGCGTGCTTTCAATATGCATAATTGGTTGCAGGTACCATTTTAATAGTTTTCTAGAGTGAAGTGTAATATTATCGTTACGTATTTTACCACAACGGAACGTTCCACCATTTTCAAACTGCTGCGCTCTGCTATGAATGATCAACAAAGCTATACAGAAGGACTTACGTTTCGAAGGTTTTAGTTTGTTGGTTTCAGGAAATGGGCAAAGTGTTGATTTTACGGAAGGATTATGCAAATAAATTATTTCATATCAGTGATGGACTAATGTTATTGTAGTGAAGTGTTCGTGCAAGGATTTCCGTATAAAAAATGTGGTCAATAGGTCGCAAATTACAGAATCACAAACAGTAAGTTAGCATGTTTTGTAAATAATGTATTTCAAAACAGTTACTAGGTATAATGTATTTCGAAACACTTACTAGGTATAATGTTTTAAATGCATATGCCTTTTTAGGCAATACTTTCAACTTTTTTGTCTTGTAAAAATAATATTTGTTTACTTTGCATGTGTTGTACATCCAACAAGTGTAAGGTTAACTTTGGTAAAAATGTGTTTTTTTGCTGCATCCATACAAATGTATTGATAGCGTTTCTTACATTGAAATTTAAACTTTTAAAGTTGTAATAAAATGAATGTTATTGATGTACGAGCAAAATTTTCCATTGCTACATCAAAACAAAATGCAATTCCAAATTACTCGTAAGAACCGCAAAACAATACCGTGTCTTGAAAGACGTTAAATTAAAGGCTGGCTCACAAAACATGTTAAACTAAAGCTGCCCCCCCCCCCCCCCCCTTCTCCCCTGTAGTAAATTTCTAATATTTCTACCGTAGTAAAATGAGAGCCCCCGCAACAAAAATCAAACATGTAGGAATGTCAACCTAGCTTTTATACCAAACATTGATTACTGGATGGAGATTTTTTCAGTGGTATAACTTGTCAAATTTAAATAGTATGTTTACTTTTATATCTTTTCCCTTTTGTTGGAGTTTTAAATACAAATTATACATTTTTGCCATGGCAATTTTGATTTATATATTAGGGCCTATTGTGGATCTCATTATTCAAATTCAATATTCATATTCGGGAACATTTTGGTATTGTTATTCGAATTCAATTCAAAATCAAAAATTGATATACACACAGGCCTACCCCACACCATCAAGTTGCTAGCCAATGAGCGTAGAGGCAACTGCCCGGCAGAGTATAAATACGTAGTCAGAATTTGACTTGGGACTAGTTTCAGTTTTCCACAGCACTCGTTGTTCAAACCGACCAGCCTAAACACACAGTCTTCACCGTGCTAGCCGCCGAAGGACTCGCCAGCCGCCGAAGTACTCGCCAGCTGCCAAAGTACTCGCCAGCTTCATTTCTCTAAACCTTCCTTAGTTATCATAGCACCGTGCCATACGTCGTCCATCCACACTAGACACAGCGGTCCCTTGTGTACAACAAAACGCTAGGGAGTGAGTATAGTTTTAGTTGTTTTCACAGCACTATACCTGCCGCAAAGGAGCTGGTATCAACTTAAGCTGATCGATCACCTGTGGATACCACACCTGGGTATTCCTTTCAGGAATTAACTTGAGCAATCCACGTTCTGTCCACCGCTCTGTTCAGGGCCACAGGAAAGGAACACCGGATGCCGCTCTTGTTGCAAGACTGAGATTACTCATAAGTATACAGCAGGAAAGTGACGCACCGACTTACCTTCTGCGAAGCTGTTTAGTTCCTTTCGCCTTGTACAGTACTCTTGGAAGGGAGGTGTATGGAGAAGGTTGAAAAAGGCATTGTACTCCTCAGAAGGTAATTCAACTTGCTCACCCCTTTCTAACACTGCCTTCAGCAGTACTTCCATTCCGCAGGGCAGAGTTCAGACCATCTGCAATACTGAGGGGCCTAACCCCTCAGTCCTCCCACAGCCTTTATTCTCACCATTGATTAAGCTTCCTGGGAAGCCTCGCCCCTTAGTCGAGGCAATCCTATGAGGAGGAGAGCCACCCTGGTCCTTGCCTGACCTTGCTTAGGGGCCAACCTGCAGATAACCCAGCTCCGAGTGAACTTGGACAACCGGGACACCTGCAGCACTTCACATCTCCAGGAGCCCACAGCTGACCAACAGCCCATCAGTAATCTGAGCCAGACACTGAGGAGGAATTTCCCAATCCCAGGTAAACCAGTTGAAAAGGGTCAGTCAGTGCGAAGGGTCATAACAGTGGCTGTAGATATTGTGGCGACAAGACAGGCCACTAGACCTGTCTTGTACTCCGGCCGGGCACCCCAGAAACATTAAGGCCTCTGTCTCCCATATGTTTCTCACGATACTGGCATCACAGTTTAAAACTCTTAAAGTGACCACGACTAAAACTTTTTTCATGTAGACGTACTTCGCCAAGTTTGGTGTGATACTTAACCTCCCAAGTCGTCGATCCAAGTTTGATGCAAATTGCCCTAACCAATAGAACCCCATCCTAGCCGGCCATGCATCAAGTCAGAATGCATAGTCTTCCAGTTGTAAACTAATTCTTTGAGGATTTAATTTTTCAGTTTCTTTTAGAATATTCACATTATTCACGTGTTATATTTGAAGTGGTTACCTGTGTGGAGCTATTTTCGTAATTGAAAGTCAGGTGCATAGGTGAAGTACTGGCTACAATGAAATGTGCATGAAGTTTGCCATAGCAATTATGGGCAGTGCTCTGAATTGATGTGCATTGTAGTCTTTGTACTGCATGTACTCATGGCCTTTAAACTTTGATCCTATCATTTGAAGTTCATCAGGGCATATAATGCTGCTTGAACAAAAATGTTTTCATTTTCATATCATTTTTTGTTTCAGAGTAATTCTTGAGTCTCTTTTAGTGACATTCTTTTCTGAGAGTGTTATTTGAGAAGTATAATTTGTGGCCAACTTTGCCTGCTGGGTATAATTTACGGCAGGAAAACACTAATGAGAAGTTACCACGAGTGAAGAGTAGGTAGGGATAATATACTCGAGAGGAAGGCACAGTGTTCTAAGGAATGAGTACACATGCTAGTGGCACAGAACTTTCTTGCTTGATGGGTAGTGCTGCTTCCATACTATATCATTCTGCTATAATAGTATGGCTTGAATGTTAATGCTCATGAGATCCTGAACTAATCAACAGCTATGCTCCAGCAATTTGTTGGGTCAAACTGTTCTGTTTATACATAAGTCATTACTGAGTTTTCTAATTATTGTAAAAGTGCATTCACTATAAGGACTGGGGTAGGAAGTTTGTTAGCAGTTGACTTATGGCCAGAGGAAAGAGTTATGTTTGTAGGCTTCTTGGCCTAGTTTATTCAATAGTACAGTTCATCAGTGTGACAAATGACATATTTGCAACATGGGTATAAAACTGACTTAAGCTTATCAGTAGGCAAGTTTTCCCACCTGATTTCAATGGAGTTTTATTGTTGACATGCAATGAAATATCAGGAATTTTACTGTCTACCGCAGCAAGAATGGATATTCCAGTCGAAGGTTGTATTCTCCGGCCACCGGGACTATACTCCAAGGCACTGAGTTTCACTGCACGGCACTAGATGGCTACACCAGTATGCTCCACCTCCGCCTCTTCTCTAAGCTGGCCGATGACGTCACAGTCACCCAGAAGCTATGCTATCACCACCCCCCCCCCCCCTTCTATCCATCCCAGCCAATGATCGAAGAGTAGAGACCCAGCAGAGGATAAATAGCAGGCCAAAAGACGGCTCATAGCCAGTCTTCAATTCCCCACCGCGCTCTCTGCCGGATACACTGACCAGCCTGCTCATCTCAGCTAACCTAGCTCACTTCGTTCCTAGCTGCTACCTTCCCTTCTTCCACAGCACTTTTAGTGCTGAAGGGAACACCTCTCCTGGTTCTCTACCGTGCCATCCTGCTCTCAACCTGCTTAGTCGTCATTGAAGATTACATGCCACACGTCATCTACACACTAGACACTGTGACCCCTTACTGGGCAACAATTGCGTAGAGAGTTTAGACCAGTTTAAATTATTTTAGTTAGGGATGGGTCGATACTACATTTTCTCGATACTGTATAACAGTTTCGTTACCAAAACATTCTCAGAATACTCTCTCTATACAGATACCTTTCTCGATACCAAATTAAAATTGTCATGAACACAAAATACTCGGCCAAGAAAATTGTTAATTTTACTACTGTCACTGATACACACTGAAACTATATAAAAACCAACATCACACTGAAACACATGGTGGACGGCCTGTAATCCAGATGTCCTTAACCAATGATAAACAGTCTCTCCTTCGAATCTATAGAATTACGTTTCCACAGTAAAAGCTGTAATCAAACTTTGAGGTAATGATATGTCAGTACACATTTATTTTGCAATTTGGCAGTTTTTTATTATTTTGCAAATACAAGGAAATTACTGTAATGTTAAATAAATATTGTAACTATCTGATACACCCTTTGGGGCCTAGCCCGCGGAATACGCAGACTATGCCAGGACAGGTGTATCTGATAATTATGGTATTTATTTTTGTGAATATTTAATAATGCAGTTGCATCAGATAAGTATGGTACAGCATTTCCGTTTAAAGGGGGAATTTATCCAGAAGGGTTAAAATGTCGCGATGACCTGCAGAGATGCCGGGCTCACCGGCCGCGTAGGTCAGTGAGCACTCCCTGGTTTGTGGAAGACCTCTCTCCTTTCATCAGCTTGCGACACTGCTCAACCTCTCCAGCAGCCTGCAACATGGCTTATACCACTTCTGCAGACTAGAAGACTGTACCATCCCTGCAGCTTGAAGGCTCGTCCACAACTGCACCAACCGACCGCAAGTACAGCCCAACTCCAGAGGTAACCCCCGACGTTCTGTACCCTGCAACTCTTTACCCCAGTCAAACTCCTTGACTCCACAGTAGCAGGTTGTCGTGGCCTTATTTACCGTTCTGGATAATTCCCATAAATTTGGAGACTCTGTAAAGAGCGTACTTTACTTAAATTTAAAACCTAGTGTTTTTATTATTATTTTTATCGGACTCACCTTTGCCTGTGTACTTGCCTAACTTGTTTTATAAATTGTTTAGCCAGTTAATATCACCGGGATTTTCCCTTTTCCTAGTAACTTAATAAATTTTACGTGAATTTAAATTGTTTTGCTTACAGTCATTTTAACCTTAGTTCCTGGATCACAATTATTTTAATATTCATATGTATGTCAGTAAATCTTGTGACAGGTGTAATAGCAAAATCCCGCTAAAGACTAGCCGTGAGGTGCACCGAACTCCACAGGAGACGGAACTTGTAGAAAGCCTTAGTTTGCACAAGAGACACCGCTGCTCCTGGGTTTCTGGCGTTCCCGCACCTACCTTCGGTGACGTCCCAATACCGGACTACATGTCTATATGTCAAGGCCTTGAGTGTGACTGAACAAGTCACGCTCCCAGGACTGCACGTCTGCGGAACAGTCAGAGGACAGTACAGATGCGCCATAAGAAGTGTGGAACTAAGTGTCGCTTACGACTTAGAGAATGTCATGCCTTACAGAGAGCTTTAAATTCTAACCCTAAATTCTAATGAGCGAGGTTGAACCTCCTACAGAACCGTGAGTTCACACCTAGGCCGATCTCACAGTTTGTCCCCCTCGATCACTGGTCACCTTTAAATACCCAGCAGGAGACTCCACCACCAGTAACAAGTGTTACCCCACCCAAAGTACCCAGAGTAATCCCACCAAAGGACAAACAGAATACATGTTTGATCAAGTTGGCTTCAGAGAAGTCCGGGTTCAACTCCCGCCAAAGGTAGTCCCTAAGCCTCGTATAATTTCTTCCCTTGTGAACTATGTTCCCGCACATCGGCCTACGCGGCCACTGCGAATAACCCCTATCTCTCCAATCAGATCACCCACCCCCACCAACACAATCGTTTAAACCCCCTTCACATCTCGTACACCCCGGGACAACTGGCCTCTTGGCAATTTTAGTAGTGAGGAAGATTGAACTCCCTGGGTGGGAAACAATCTCGTTTCACCTCACTCTGGGGTGACTCCCCTCTCTCCGACGGTATCATCCCACTAATCAGCCTTCCACAGACTATACCATGACCCAATGGGCCAATATAAACTCTTAACACTCCACGGTAGGAACACTGAGGAACTTGAGAGGGTAGTCAGCGCCTTAACCACTATCTCTCGAGATAGGAGCGCGCGTCAATGTGTTAATCATCTTTACATCCGAGGCTGTCCAACACGTGGAGTACCTTTTATCGGCACGTGAAAAGTTCTCTTCCACTGCTCATGACTTGCCCAGAGCTCTTGCCTTCTCATTGATGGGGCGAAGTCACCTGTAGAGTGCGCAAGCATGCTGCGCAACAATGTGGCATACGTAAATCTGCACTATTAAATAGGTGTATGTGTGGAATGATCATAGATGGCAAGTTTATTATCCCCTACCAGAAGTGCAGAACTTAATAACATGCAGCACCTTTCATGAATCATATGAATGCAGTTTAATGGGAACATCTGCCAAGAATATGTGCCCTCAATGGCATGTGTCTGGTATGCGCTTGACACGTGATGCCTCGGATGACTGGACATCCTTACGTCGGATAGGTGCTGGTTTTGCAGGGCACTAGGTCAAGCGCACCCCTTCTGGCGGGGTTTTATGGTTTTATGGTTGCTTACTTAATCTCTACGACGTACTGGTACACATGCAGTGTAGAGAGTAGGCCTGGTAGCATTGCGGAAGGACACAAAGTCGTGTTCTGGCAATGAGATCGTACATTTCAACTGGTTTGCTTTCAGCGGGATACCTGGGCGTCGTGTAACCTTAGACTGTGGTTTGACCAGTCTTATCTCTGTGGGGAGTACGTTTACCGCAGTTAGATTAGTGATCTGGTTCCTAGGATTTGCATGTGCTGTTGCGTTTGGTGTGGCTGGCTCGAAGCCGAGATAAGCAATGGGTACAACTGTGGGCTGGTCCAGTTGGCTGAGAGATTCTGCGATCCAGGGGTGAATCTCCTCCCTTAGGCAAGTTCGTACCTCAAAGAAGTACTTCGGAATCTCTGGAGTGATGTTAATCAGTAGACACAAAGTAGTTCCTGTGCTTGATCCTTAGGTGTAAGCTGACTAAGTGTGGAAATGAGGGAGGGGGTAAGCTCTTGTAAGCATTCATAGGCAGTTAGCACTTGCTTAACTTTCTTGTGGAGACCACTCCGGTGGGAGAAAGGCATTTGGATATGAATACACACATTATCACGTCCATGAGGGTTGGCAGGTTATGTATTTTCCTACTTTGTGTTACGTCAAGTAGTTTGTCTGCCGAGTGGACATCACCTTCTTGCAGCGCTCAGCGCCTAAAAGCAGTGAGCACTGAGATTTTGGCTTCGCTGTTGACAGTCTCAACACAGGGGTTTTACTTGGAAGCCCAAGTCTTCCCAAGTCAGGGTACGACCCCTCCAGTACCTAAACACAGTGAAGAGGGCGAGCACCAAATCGACTAGCTGAAGTTAGACACAGCACCTGTGAGCGGGTTCTACCGTTCTGCCTACCGGGGTATGCAGAAAGGATGGCCTGGTTAATGCATGTGGGTAAGCTGGAAGTGTACGGGCTCGAATGTGTAATTTTCCTAGGTCACCTGCGTTACTCTCAACTGCGTGACATAAACTAGGAAGGTGCAACGTCATCAGGAAGGTGGTATCCTTGAGAGTCAGTTTAACATTTGTTTATTTCTTGTCGTTGGAAATAAACATGTGGTGTCACATTACCTCCTAAATGCTGGCAAGATCTTAGGGAAGCGTCAAACACTTCGCTGTCCAGGTAGAGATGACCTGGTCCTAAGCTAACAATGGTGGGGTAGACTAGTGCTATTAAAATTAAGGATAGGATCCTCGGTACCACGATACCCTAGATACTTTATAGTATTGAATATTGCATGAGAATTGTGAGGTAGTGTAATCTAACGCCCAGTAAAAGAGGCGGAGGAATGCAGAGTTGCATTCGATGGCAAGAACATTGTGCGAGACAGAGAAAACCCTCGTAGCTACTTCTCTTCAGAACTAAGTTCCCAACCGACAACCAACACAACCCTTACGTATTACACCTCTCCCTCCGCCAGGATCATCCACACTCATCAATTAAATGGCACTCTCTTTACCTCTTCCCCCGGGACTACCGGCGTCCTGCATCTGGGCAGACTTTGTAGTGAGAAAGGGTGTACTCCCCGACCGGGAGACACTCACGATTCAGCTCACTCTGGGGTTTGATTCCTCTTGCCTTAGAGGAGATACTCCCACTGCGTGGCCCCCCACTTCACGTACCATGACCCACCAGGCTAAGACAAGAAAAGACACACCGTGGGAGGATCTCCAGGTGAATCAGGAGGACTATCAGCACGCTCTCCACTAATCCAAAAGTAGGGCGCGCGTCAAGGTAAACACACAGAGTGGAACCTCTTTGTATTGAACCCATATGGATTGAAAGTCCATATCTATGAAACATGTTCTGTGATCCCATGTTTTTATTTATCTGCATTTCAAGCCCACAATCATTGAAAATTTATGTCTATTGGAATTTTTTATCAGTCCCCTGGGGAACCATGGATATAAAATCCACTGTAATTGTACTGAAATCTACCTCCTCCTAGTCTAGCTCCTTCCCCTCCTTGTAGTCTAGCTCCTTGTCATTGTCTATCTTTTTCACCCTCATCGTAGCAGAGATCCTTCCCCCCTTCTCCTCATTGCAGTGCTCTTCCCCCCCTCATATTGCAGTGCTCCTTCCTCCCCCCCCCCCCCCCATGTTTCTCCACATCACAGGACTCCTTCCCCCCCCCCCCTCTCTCTTTATATTATTACTGATCTCCTTACTCCAATTCTGCCTTCTTTAACTGCGTAGTTTCCAATCCCTTTCTTTTCTCTCTTCCTTCCCCACTTCAGTAGGTGCCAATCCTTTTCCCAGTTCATCACCATCCTGTTTGCTGATATTTCTTTTTCTTTCCCAAATTTCTCCTATCTTCTCATTTCTTTTGCTTTTTCTTTGCCTTCATCAATTTTCTCATACAAGGTGATGCTAAATCATCATCATCCATTACATCATTAAGCTTGAAGTGCTACTACCTGTCGACTGGGAGAACACTACGTTAAATACAGCTGGTTTTGTCAGGTGCTAAATCAAGCGCACCTTATTCTGGCTGGGTTCTCAGGTTAAAATTAGTCCTAACATGGTAGTGAGGCGTGCCCAGTGGAGGACTGGCCTGGTAGCTTTGTGGCAGGGCACAAAGTCGGGTTATGGCAACGCAATCTTTAGCTTCAAGCTTGGTTCTTTGGGTGGTAAACCTACCTGGGCGACATGTGTTACTTGTGCTAGGTCTGGTCTGTGGCAAAACAATTGCATGTGTCGGTGCTGCAGGTACTGGATTATGCTGGATGTGAGTGTTAGGCCTTGTCGGTGGGTCCAGAGCAACTGGTGTTAGATAAACGATGGGAACTGTAGGCGGTTTGTTTGGCTGGGTGGCTGGGTAAGGTACTTGGCGAGCCGCGAGTGTACCGCCTTGCTCAAGCATGGTGGGTCCTTGAACAGATCCTTCGGTATCTCTGGGATGACGGGGACGAGAAGATGGCGCAGAGCCTTAGCCTGTTCCTTGGGTACAAGCTGGCTGATGGTGGCAATGAGGACAGGGGTCAGCTCTTGAAAATGCCCTGAGCGGTCACCCTATTTAAGTGCTTGGCGCCTAAACGAGGTGAATATTGATCTACAGTCCCTACACATGGGTATGTTCCAGCCGAGTTTTCCCAATCCAGGGAACATCCCCCTCCGGCACTGAAAGTGCTGTGGAAAAGGCGAGCACCGAACTGACAAGCTGATCTGAAAGCAGGGTACTTGTGAGTGTGCTTTACAGTTCTGCCTACCGGAGTATGCAGAAACTGGCTGTCGCTAGTGTTTGTGGGTTAGCAATTTAGTGTCTTGGCTCAATTGAGTATAATTCTGGGTCAGCTGTGTTTCTCTCAAAAAGTGAGGTCAACTAGAACAGGTGCAACGTCTACAGGAACGTGGTACTTGGGGATCGGTTCAGACACAATGTTTATTCTGTGTGAATGGAAGCAAACATGTGGTGACGCACTACCTCCTACAATTAACAAGAGCCTAAGGGAAGCTATGCCTACATAAGCCAGGTAGAGAAGACCTGGTCCTAAGCTACAAGGGTGGAATAGACGAGCGCTGAGATAACAACTTAAACTTGACTAACTCTCTAAACCATTGTTGCCCAGAAGGGGCCGCATTGTCTAGTGTGTAGACGATGTGTCTGCAACAAAGCTCTTCGGCACGTTACTTGGATTACTAAGCAGGTTGTGATAGGATTGATCTCAGCGAGGAGACCAAGGATTAGGTGTTACTTCTTGCTATAAAAGTCCTGTGAAGAAAGCAAGGTAGAGCTAGGAATAAAGTTGGTGAGATCCCCAGCGGCTAGCATGGTGGAGATGTGCAGGCTAGTCAGTTCCGGCAATGCGTGCAGTGGAAGACTGGTCCCGAGTCAAATTTTTACTCCGTATTTATGCTATACTATGCCAGGTGCTGCCTTGGTGCTCATTGGCTGGCAAACTCGTAGGTGAGAGGTGGCCACTGGAGAGGGGTAGCTGCGATAGCATAGCTTCTCTGGCATGTCACCAGCTGGCTGAAAGAATGGTAGATGAAAAATGACTAAAAATACAGTGGCGACATCTAGTGGTGGTTTGTAGTACTCAGTGTCTTGAGATGCATAGCTTTAGTGGGCTGGTGAATAAAACAATCTGCTGGCTGGAAGTCCGTTGTTGCCATAGTAGACAGTATATTATCTTACGTCTCGTGGCCAACAGTAATGCATACTCTGTGGAAATCAATTGCAGTGCTATGCTTCCGGATGAGCTGAAGTCTAATTACCATTGTTGAAATGCATCATGCGTCAATCTTGTACAAGTGGTTCATATTTTTTTTCTTTATGAAATTTTGATGTACTAAAGTTATTTTGAAAACTTATGTATTCTGTTGATCACTTTAACACAACATTTTTGATAGAAGTGAGTGGTGGCTGAGAATAAATTACTGTGGCACTGTTGACAGAATCCTAAAGGCTTCACGATAGACCTGTTGGACTACTTGGCATCTCAACTAGAGGAGCTGAGCAGCGTGAATGGTTCTGTTGCATCACCCATAGATAACAAGCATCTCCAGAATATTGTTATTGCACTAGAGGCACTATGCAACATCATCAAAAACAATCCAGGTGTGTTCAATTGTTCAGAAATATTTGTTCAACTGTTCAGAAATATTAATTTGGCAACCAAAGTTCTTTGCTTACTGCCAAAACAACTGTATGGGACAGATGGATTCCTTTACTTGAAAATTGAAGCTTTGTTTAGATAAAATATTATTTTGGAAGAATGAAAACTTATGTTCTGTAACAAGTTTGAAAATTTGGAGCAACTCCTGGCCACCCTAATTCGATATGCCTTCTGTTCCACCCTTGTTGCATATTGGAGCATCTTATGTAACCAGTGAGTTGTCTTAGTGTTTGGTATACAAATACATAATGTGATTAATTTTGATTTACTAGGAGTCCTTGGGCTATTAACGAGTTTTTTTTTTAAATTGAGTTTGTAAGTCTATCAATTAATCACAGTTATATTTAATTTCAATCAAAAATACATAAAAGGACAGGAATTCAAGTACTCACAGTGTAGTACTTGTCGACGGGTGCACACACACACAAAGATGACACATTTTTCATGCTTCATAAGGCAGCAAGTTGTATGACACTGCATTATTATGGAAGAGCACTGTGGGTAGTAAATCTAGCGACCGAGTGGTAAACTAAGGTGGGGCGGAAAAAATATATAAATTGTCAGTATAGCTGATGAGTGTGGTTTAGAGCTGTCTGGATTTTGTTATAAATTGGTGAGTGTCTGAGTTGTTGCTTGCATGTCGACAAGTACTACACTGTGAATTCCTGTCCTTTTATATATTTTTGGTAGCCTAGCGGCCTACTTGTAACCGTAATTTCAATCAAGTTTTCCCATTTTCATACGGTAAAATTCTTTTTAAGAAATTTCTGAAGCGACTGAAAAATTCAGTCTTATCAACCAGGAAAACTTCCTAAAAGGGTCAAATCACTTTGGTGTTTATAGACGAGGTCCATAATTATGTAGACTAATTCATGCAGGAAGACTTTTGAAAGGGAATTTATATATCTATCTATCTATCTATCTATCTATCTATCTATCTATCTATCTATCTATCTCTCTCTATCTATCTATCTCTATCTATCTCTATCTCTCTCTCTCTCTCTCTCTCTCTCTCTCTGTGAGTGAGATATATATATATATATATATATGTGTGTAGAAACTTCCCTAATATTCACTCAATTCCCTCAAATTAGACAACAGGATTGTTCGGCAAGTAGAAAGGAGTTGACTCGTAAACTTCGTGCAGAGCATAATTAAGTGCTATCTGGAGCCAATGTAAATTTCTATCCCAGTTTGTCTGATCCTTCGCATGGAAAGCAATGTGAGTTGAACAGGGGTTTGGTTTCTGTTAAAATGCTCCACATGTGAGGGAGGAGGATTGTATGGGGACAGGGTAATATTTTTTAATTCCAAAAGAGAAGCACATCTTTTTAAAAGGTTATGATGTAACAAAGATTGTCAATGTGGACTGCTCACTCATTGGACCAGCTGCATGCTTGTGAATCACACTCCCACTCCACTCCCTGATTCCATAAACATCATGTCTCTGACACTATCTCTGCAGTAACCATGAACTCATTGGCAGGAGGAAAATGTAATCTATGTTATGACTAAGCAGACAATTTTCAGTGCTCCATATTTCTCCAAAACTTCAATCTCTATGTAAGACGCACCGCTACTTTTCAGATTTGTTCATGGGAAAAAATGTGCGGTTGGTACGTGATTAAAAGTCACTACAGTATATTTTAAGTACGGGTGTTTGTAGTGATGGTTGGTGGGGAATGTATGAAAGGTTACTGTGATGGTTTGTTGTGTAGTAAATAGTGTTGTTTAATGTGATGACTGTCGCAGGTGTGGAGATGCAGTGCATCGGCCACTTCCAGCTGCTGTTTGGGTTGCTGAGCTCAGACCTGTGTCGGGAAGTGCAGAGAAAGGCGCTGGATGTGGTGGCGTGCGTCACTCGTAACCAGGAGTGTGTAAACGACATTGCAGCTTCCAACATCCTTGTTCATCTGCTGCTGGCTCTCCACAGCCTGCCAGATGCTCAGACTATCATTCTTGATACTCTGTATGCTCTCATGACTACCACCAGGATTGTTAAGGAGGCCTTGGCTAAAGGTAGTGGACAACTCCTCTTCTGAATAATTTGTGAATTCATTTCACATCATGGGTTATTTGTGATGTTTCTTTTTGATAGAATGAAGTCACAGTTTTCATGACATCACCACCTTTAATTCTAAGACTTTTTAATGCTGCTTGTCTGATCGCTGTGGGTGATATCTTTCAACAGCTCTGCTATTTCTCTAGCCCCAGTATGTATAAATTCTGTAGGTGGTTTATGTGGACAGAGAATGAGTCTCAGAAGGTATTCACACTTAATAGGGTAAAATGTAGGATAGGTTTTTCTTCTTTTTTCTCTTCAAACCCATTTGTCTCAATAATTCTATATAATTTTATAACAAAATACCCTTTTGGCAAAAATGTATAAAATTTAAATATTACAGATTGGACCAGCATTCGTATTTGTGATCTTCCATTCATTTTAGCTTGTTTGAAATTTTCCAATATTGTACAATCCAAAATAATTTTAAAAATGTTTAAAGTTATTTTAAAAAGTCACAGATCAATATATAAGTAGGTTCTCCAATTACGTAGAAGATATTGTCCATAAGCATAGCTATTATTTCTTTATAATTAAGTTGCTAAACATTAGCATGGTTTCTGAAAGATAAATTGACCACCAAATATATTTTAAACATTTAATCCTACCTAAAGCAATGTCACTATAAGAAGCCAGGTAAGTGCTATCGGGTTCAATCTCTTTGAAGCTTTTGACATAAATTACAAACTATATATATCTTATATAACGTGTGTTAAGTACATAAATTGACTAACAAATTAAAAAAAAAATTATATTTTACAGTTAGAACGGATGCCAAAAGTTAAGATCTCGTGGTGCTTCAAGTTCTGTAAAGATCAAATACTATCAATAAGAAAGAAGTACAATAAACAAAAGCAGTAAATCACACCTTACCAGATTCCATTCTGGCCAACAGTTTTCCAAGCAAGTAACCTGGCATGCGGGACATCGCAGTCTGACCCAGGCACTTTCTGGAAGGTCAGTAGTCCAACAGACAACGGCTCTAGTGAGATCTAGGAAGGCAAGCTTCTTAAGCAGCAATTCGAAACGGTTATCAATAGGAGAGAAAAGGCTAGAGGTTTCGGCTCGTGGCTAATCCTAGGCGAGTCTTACTAGGACAGGTGACGAATTTGAAAGAGAAAGGGCAAGGTGTAGGAATTACAGAGTGCTGGAAGATATAACTCAACCAAGTCAGATTTATGCATGTTTTATTGATTGCTCAATCACACACATATAAACCAGTCTTTACTATGACTGAGGCCTTAAGTGCCAGTCCTAAGTTACCAACACATATCATATCTAGTTTTGGAAGATGTGGCAGCGCGATGGGTGAGGGCGACCCCAGTCAGCAGTTCTCGCACTAGTGATAGCTGAGAGTAAACTACTAGGAAGTGCAGTGGCTTCAGTATGCTGGCAGGCAACGAGGCGGCATCGTACAGAGTAGAACACTCGACTGGACTTCAGAAGGCAGTGGCGTATTGAAAAAGTTGATGTTGCTTGGGCAGCATGACATTCCGTAGAGGACTGGCACGTGACCACAATGGCCTCGAACTTAGGACTGCGGGTCCTATTTATTCTAGGTGCACAGGGTCAGCACGGGGGTTGCGGGGTGTGGAGAGAGAGAGAGAGATAGAGAGGCGAAGGAGAGAAGAGAGCAACTGAAAGCGGCTGAGACTTCCCCTCATGTGCCTGGCTCTGAAGGGGTAGAGCGGTGATGTGATGCAGATTGCAGTGAAGCAGGCGGCAACAGCCGGGCAAACCACTCTGGCTTAAGGTCCTGTTACGTGTATGGCGTAACTGCTCTTCTTAGGAGGGGGTCGCGGCTGTGGTGAGTGTAGATGAGAGAATGATGTCGCTCATGGTGCATCAGTGTAAGATCTATTATTTCTATTTGCCTATATTACCAATACCGATACTTTGTGGCCGATCCCACTTATAGTGCTGACACAAACAATTAAATTTGTAATTTTTTATAGGCATGTGCAAGAAGCACTTTTTTGGTTTGAGATGAGACTCCTAAAAAAATTTGAGATTCGAGATGAGATCGAGTTCGCGACAATTGCAGGAATTGGACTAATTTACCTTTATTGAATTGTCAAATACGGATTGTCTAAGAATAAATGGTACAAGAGTTATTGATATTAGCGAAAATCCCTTTTTAAAAGAAAGAAATATGTACAATTAGCATTTTAATAAATGATTGTGCAGTTAACAGAGTAGCCAACCTATGTATTTTCTACCATATATTGTCACACGCATTTAGTTCAATTTTACCATTTGTAAATACAGTATTTAACTATTAACAATTTTACCAAATTGTTATTAGCAGTAAAAGTATGTCTGAAAATTGAAATAATTATGTTTAAGAGATGTATGGTTGGCATCAAATTCTACCTAATAGAGGAAAATAATGGCCCACCAAAATAGCATTTAACTTAGTCGCTTTACCTTACTTGCTTTGTGACTATCTTATATCCGTTGAGTGTTGTTTGCTATTTAAAAAAAAAACATTGGATATGCACATCAGTACTTCTGTTAAAATGAAAAGAAAAGAGAAAACGAAAGTTAGCTATTATGAAGGGAGCAGAGGGGTATGGACGTGGCAACAGGGTTTGTGGGGGGGAAGGGAGCAGAAAGAAATGGGCGTGGCTACAGTGTTAGTTTGCCAAAGGGTGCAGAGGGGTATAGGCATGATCTAGGAGATGGGAGGAAGCAGGGTGTCACTGTTGTATTGAGACATGAAAAGGCTTGCAGACCTCACACCTGACAGCACTTCTACCTTGATCTCCCACCAAGGAGGGTGCGTTCTGCCTTTTCTCAACAAATACGACAATTTAGCTCATGGCATACATCCTGTACACTGTAGTCGGCCTGGAAACAGGTCACCTCAAGCCTAGCCCCTAGGGGTCAGCGGCGACAGTGTGTAGCGCCAAACTAGGGACACTTTTTACAACACTTGTTTGTCAATTGTTACACAACAAATTGCAGTCGCTCCAGACAGTCTTGCCTCCCCCCACCCTCCTCCCTTGTGTGTCATGGAGCCGGTGGGGAGTGGCCCAGGCTATGATTATGTCTTCCCCGATAACAATATTGTCAACATCGCTCAATATGTGCGAACAAATCCTACCTTGGAACTCAATTACAAACATCTCGTCAAACGAATGATGGCCCATGCAGCTTCAGAAGTTCTGGGTCTAACTGCGATAATCAAACAAAATGGCTAATCACTTTCCGCCCCCACCACAACAGGAGAACATGAAAATGGACACAGAAAAGAAGAGACAGCAACTCCGGCAACGGGAAAACCAACGAGAACAAGCGTCTCAACTCGTCATCGTTAGAAGTGAAACCAACTCCAATATCGGTTGAAAACCAATTTTCCGTTTTGCAGGAAGTCAGAGACGAGGCTTCCTTAGAGTCAACCCCTGGCTCCTCAAGCTAACCCCCTTCCAGCACACTGCCGGTCGCTGAATTGACAAAACAACCAGCTCAAAAGTATTGAATCGTAGGAATTAGCAGAAACAGGTTTTCTCTGCTCCCAACTTCACAAGGCATCCAGATCATTACCTCAAACAGTGAACATTTCCAGGCCACAAAAACAGTGCTCTCAGCAAATTTAATTCCTCACTTCACCCTCTGTTCGAACTCTGGAAAACTTCAGAAAGTAGTATTTGACCTTGCTCCCACAACTGAAATCTCCAACATCAAAGCAGATCTGGAAAGTGCCGGCTACAAAATAAACCACATCTACCAATTCAAAAAGAAAATAATTGACTCAAACAACCCCAGCACATTCATGCTAGAGCCAACCTGCTTCTTCTGTGTAACAGTGACGCAAGACAATTCTCTTCCCCCACTCATCTCAGTCAGGAAACTTAACATGACACTAGTACATCCCATACTCAACCAAAAGAGAGCGACAGACGTGGCTAGATGTCGGAATTGCCAAGCCCTCTGCCACACTCGGAACTTCTGTTCCATGCCGTCTGTGTGCCCACTTTGCACCGGAAAACACAGTGAGTGCCTGCATTCAAGCAGAACAACCGCCTAAATGCAGCAATTGCGCTGGTCCGCACGCTGCCACTTCTCCGCACTGCCCCAGGTTCCAAGACCTGGTACAGAAGCGTCAAGATGCTTTCACAAAATCCCAACTTTCAAAACCAATTCCTGCCCCGTCCAGGAACCTGGCAAGCCACTCCATAGAACAACACAACCAGGCTTCTCCTATGCGCAGGCACTCCCGACAGGTCCCGCACAAACAAACTACTACACCTCAAAACCTATATACAACACAAGCTACATTCCCAACTCACCACTTCCTGCAAAGTTCACTGGGAGGAATGAAAGACATGCTGCATGAACTCGGTGAACTCGTGTAGTTTTTGCGAGAGTGTGACTCTCAATCCCTCCGGGCACACTTTCGTCCCCACATCTCTGCTGTCAGACACCTCTCCGACAAGCAAGAAAAGAGCATGCTTATTTTGGAAGCCATGACATTGTACATAGCACCCTAATCGAGCTACATGACCTGCAAATTTTTTCCTGCTTTCCCAAATGTACTGGAACAATTGCGAACTACATCTTCACCTATACGACACTTTGCCGAGCGACACGCTCAAATTTTAATACTAAATTCAATTGATTACAACAGCACCTAGTTATGCTCAAATTTTACTACAGTTAACTGCCTTTAGCAAGAGAACAAATATTCAATTATGTAATTCAGTTCCTGAATAAATATTACTGGCCATCATTTCATTAATTAACTGCATAAATGTATTAAATTCAATTAAAATCACTTGCAAACAGTACTGAACAGCACTAAAAATTCTAAATTTTCAATCATTTATTTAATGCATTAAATGGCCAGATACTAAATTTTTTTAATACTTAACTTAATGCAACTCTTTTATTTACAACACATAATATTATACTTTAATTTTCCCAATGAAATATAAAAGGTGTTCACGGTAAATAACGACAATGTTGCCAACTCTTGGAGAACTCCGTAAGTTCCACCCCACCAAGTTCTCTCAGTCAATCAGAGCCCTTTGGCCAAGTAACAGACCAACTTCACTCACACGACGTGTTTTCCTGGCTCTGCTCTCGAATTTTACCGGTTTTATACATAACATAGAATTCTATTCAAAGCAACTCTTAAATTATTTCACACCATCAGCGCATATATACAGCACAAATTCATCAAAATTAAGCCCCGAAACTGGCCGTAATTCTCAGATCAGTCCAGGACAAAAATAGCTCACTTTTAACAAAACTAGTTTGCGCCAGCCATTCTGCTCGTAGACTCTGACTTACTCAGATATTTACATTGTATTACTACCCCTTCGTCGCTCATCACAGTACATCCACTCACGCAATATACACAAGTATATGTATAATCACTCAATCTTATTATTACTTATTATTACATCATTATTAACTTCATTTAGATAATATTCTCACCACTACAAATACACATGAAATTAATTTCCGTGCAATTTAAGTTCACCGCAACAACAAAATGCAAATTAATTAAATAATTACCTACACCACTCCAGTCATAGGAAACAACTTTTTAACTGTTGAGCATAAATTGTTTTGGCTTTAAATTCAGTTTATTCTCACTCTACTGCTGCTGCTGCCCTCTTACAGGGGGCCAGCGACAGCCCTCAAAGTCCTGAACTTCAAAACTTTGCGCCGATTAAATTAATTTTTTATTTAACTTCGCCACCTATCTTGACCCTGTACAGTTAGGGGAAAGGCAGATACAATATCAGTCTTGGAAACAGATCCCAGGCGCTACCCTGGGAATCCTGTAAAATGATGATTGCTCCGCAGCATTAAATAATTAGGTGGGGGGGGGGGGTTAGGTTCTCCTTTCCTCCACAATCTAACTGATAACCATCTGGGAGTAACATCCCAGTGATGTAAAATGGCGGAGGTTGGCAGAGGTGTGTAAGCAGGCCTGGCGGTGACTGTTGCCACCATGACTTTGTTACAGGTCAGACCCAGCTAACCAGCGTTAGCCCTACAGAAAGAGAGGACACTCAATGTTATAAATTGGGCCCCGAAAGATTATCATTTGTCTCTGCCCAGTGGGGCTACTGCATTCTAACTACAGCGGACAGTGGAAACACAATCAAGCACTATGCGCATGTGCAGTTTTTTTACTCTTCCGCCATTACGTATGTATTGTTTTGTTTACTTGAATGGAAAATAATAATACGGGTACGGCAACTTTGGGAAGTTACAAATACTTTTAAAAAGTAAATAAACTCAACTATACTGTAGTATATCACTTCTTTATTCCAGCTGTTCTCCGGATGTTGCTTTGCGAGCTGCAAGGTAAAACATGTAACCTACAAAATCGATGCAAAACGTGAAAGCTGTTATGGTGCTTTTCTAAAAATATTTTGAATGTGCTTAAGTCGATAAATACACATGGAAATGTTGTTACAATTAAGGTAGGCTATCAATCAAAATGATGAAACATAACAATACAAATCCACAACATCCATTTCCGCCATTTTATATTATATGATATAATCACAGACAGGAGGATGTCTGGTACATTCGACAGTGCTGCTGCAATTTAGCTATGGACATTGAACAAAACAGAAAAGAAGAACCCCCAAGTCCTATTAGAGTGTCGCCCAGCTGGACCCAGCCAAAGTCAGCTTACAATGCGGTAAATATGGTAGTTTACTGCTGCACGCATTAAGAAAATGTTTTAAATGAGTTGAAATTTAGATTTATTGTGATAATGCTCTTGTTTCTCGGGCAGGAAAACTTTTCACAGGGGAAACATATTAAAAGGGTGCTGTATAGGTTAAGAAAAGTTTACATTCTCAGAATTTTTCGAGAGTTAGAAAAAGTTCAATTCGAAATCGAGATTGTAATTTTTTCTCAATTCAATCTCGAAAGTTCGAGTCTCGCATGTGCCTAATTTTGTATATTGTGTCTGAGTAACTTTGAAATACCCTAGAGATGTGCTTTCTAGTTACATTCCAGTATTCGTTACTTCTAGTTAGTGCTCAGTCGAAGACTCGTTACTTTGTACTCGTTACTTGGTTACTAGTTACATTTCCCTGGACTTTCGGGAGAAAGTGCGTAGGCCGCGAAGAAGGAATAGTTATACAGTTCCTAACTCGTTACTTGATGTTTTGATAGGTAGCACTGAAGGAACGATCGTTACAAGTTACTAAAAGGCTAGTTAAGAGAGATTATGGCTCTATTTCAACGTGAATAATAATACGTACGCAAAGTACACAATACATGATTGTTGCTCAATGTAAATTACAGTAAAATAGATATGATAATATGTAATTTTTGGGAACTTAAAATCATAGTAGTTAATTTTTTATGAGCTAGTATTAACATCAGATGCAAGACTAGTGGCAACTGTCCACAGGGACAAAAAATGCAAAAGTTTTACATGAAGAACCTTTTTTATATCAATAACATGTAGTCACAACAAATAATGCAGCAGTGTTTCACAAAGCTCTCAAATGAATTTTCTATATTCTGAACAACAATGTATAGTAAAAATTATGATAAAATTGGACAAAATGTTAGAAACACACAATAAGACACTTTTCATATGCAACTTAAAGACTTTTAAATGTGCAAACATCGTAATTATAAATATAAAATCACTCCCCCCCCCTCCCTTTATATTTTGTGGGGATAAAATTGTTGTTTTCGCCCGATCTTAATTCCCTGGTATTCTGAGCTGCTCTAAGAGAGAAGACTTGTTACATCGTTACTTTTTAGCTGCGAACGTCCGCTCGAGTCTGCATGATACCTACCTGCGAAAGCTTCGTGATTAGTTGTGTATTTCTGAGAATCAGTACTCGTTACTGTGGCCCTGCATGGTAACAGCTACAAAAGTAATGAGTATTTACTTCCGCCCATCACTAAAATACCCCCAAACTTAAATTTTTGTGTTTACATTGCCGTTTAGCACTTTGGTCAGTTTATAAAAAAAACTTCCCTTTATCGAACTCCAGGGCACGATCTAACATAGTAACTATTTTCTACATTCTTAACCAGTTTTGCGGTGGTAAGTAGCCAGCTACAATCACCAACCTCGCCCAATAGTTGCAAATGCTGCATTTGTCAAGAAATAACCAAAAAACACAGAAAATGAATAAATACGGCGGTGTTTATAAATACAGCGTGCATGTTCAGTGCTTAAATTACATTAATCAGTTTTATATATACGTACCATTTACTTTCGTCATATCACCAACGTTTTTGGTCAAAGATGTTAGTTTGTAAATAAAATACACATAGTTATAACTCTGGCACACTGAACGAGCACTACTGCCATAGCGAGTCAGTTTATATACATACATATATATGTGTGTGTCTATATACATATAATGTATATATATTGTGTGTGCGTGCATGCGTGTGTGTGTGTGCGTGCATGCGCGTGTGCTTGTGTGTGTGCGCGTGCGTGCGTGCATGCATGTGTAGAGAGAGAGAGAGAGAGAGAGAGACACAGACAGAGAAAGATTTGATCTTCCTAGTAATCAATGTTATGAATTGTCATGTTGCGAATGAAATATTGATTTACGATGTGGGAGTGATAGATCAATATACAGTTGACGTTTACAAGAATGAAAATGTATGATGATTATTATAGTGGTAAAAGGTGTTTTTACAAATTAATTTTAACTACCTGAAAAGCAGATACCAGTATTACATAGGGGTGGGCAAAGTTTCAAAAATTCAAATACAATATTTTTAATATTTGGCTTCTTATTTATCAAATTTTTTGCTTTGAACTTCAAAACAAAAAACTTCTTTTGAGCAACTTAAATTATTTATAATTATTGGCCCAAAAAGCAAAAGAAGACAACGCAGGCTTATTAACATCAAAGTTTTTACTCTGTGTTTGCCATAACCATTTCTAGTGAATCATTAAAATATAACCTTAACTCAACAGATTGCACACAAATTAGTTCAAAACTGCATTTCGGTGTAAAATAATTATCGGTATCTAATTTTACTCACAAGATATTCAAACGGAATTAGCAGGGGAAAAAAATTTTTTATATTATGAAACACTTCATTATTTTTCCAAACTTATTTTGGCACCTCAGATTTTAATCTGTAATACTTATATGTTTATTTCACTCATGTCCAATAGCTCCTTGATGCATTAAGGTGTGATAAATAGGAGAATGAACTCCCAAGTTTTACAGAGTTAACTGGTGTGAAATTACACCCATTGCAATTCGAATTTCAGTTATGTAATTAACAAAACTGGAAATTGTTATTAACTATTCTTTACTTCACATTCATGCCATTCTAAGAGGCCGTGGAATAGCCAACAGTGACAATGATGGAAATCAAACAAAATTTAAACTTTACACTCCACAACATTAACTCAAATACACGAACTCCTGTAATTTAATAATGTATACTTACATACTAGTGGTGTGCGGGATCCCAAACTTCGGGAAAAATTTCAGAAATGCGTACAATTTTCTAATCGGGCGGGAAATTCTTCGCAATATTTTCATGGAAATTGTATGTTCACATTTGTAGGTTGTTCCAAATAAAATGCAAGTCGGGGTTTCGTGCGAGAAGCTTCATGTTGAATCTTTACATACGTGATTGACATATTGAATCAAATTTTATTGAGCAAATTTTGATTTTTCCACCTATTCACAGATTTCAAAGTTTGTTACATAAGCTTAACAAAAATTTTACATGTTACGTTAAAACTGTATTTATTGCAAAAATTAACTAAAACTGGTTGTAAATTCGCACTATTATGAAGTTATGAGCAACATCTATAAGTTGCAGGTATCGATTGTTGATTGATGTGGGATGTTAGTTTCTACATACTATATACGTAACCTTAACATTCACGCAAAAATAAGCTAGTGCAGGGCTGCCACCAGCCCTGAAGCTGAAATCCTAGTTCCTGTATATAAAAATCCTGGAATCATTGGGTCAAATCCTGTAAAATCCTTGAAATTAAAAAAATAGTTAATTATAGAAAAAGTGGATATGAAGGATGTTTACATATTTAATGTAGTTTTTGTTTATAGTGTGCAAACCATTTAACTCTTTTCTCCACTCACACTTATACTTTTGTTTATACGACGACTGTATCAACGATAATATTTGTTTCCTCACCATTGTGATATCAATGCAAAACTGCAAAGGTTCTTTTCAGTAATGGCCTTGGCCTTTGCATGTGATCATACAGCCAGGAAGAGAAATATGTTGATAACTGTATACCCATGCCAATGAATAATTAAGCGAAATATTTCTGTTGTACACTATACTATTGAAGCCATGGCATATGTCCAAAATATTTTGTTTAATTATTCACCTCAGTTGTAAGAATCTTTCAAACAAATGCACCAGTGGAACTGACACACATTGTTGTAGGCGCTGCTAGTAACGTATGTGCTCAGAAACAAAAATATGATTTTTCTATTTGTTTCTAGAGTTAAAAATCCATGTGCACTGATAAAATCCGTTAAAATGGCAGGCCTGAGCTAGTGCACGATGAATGTTTAGTTTGACTCCAAATATTTAACTATTTTACAGAGATCTAACATGGTGTTTTTAATGTGGGTTTGGTTAAAAGTATTCGGGGCACGCCAACAAATTTTCTTTGTTTTTCATTTGGAATGTGTTTGTTTTTAATTGTGTGTTGTGCTCACTCATCGCCGAGATGTTGACAAACTCCAAACGTAGCAAATTTTCTATTAGAAAAATATAATTAATTTACTTAGATAAATAATTCATTTACTTAGTTATGTTTCATTTCGTTATTTATAGAGGAATTAGATTTGTTAGCATACAGATTCGGTATGTTGCATTCTTAACCTGCCCGATGTAACTTGGATGTGATTGCAGTTGCACTACGTTATTCAGGGGGAGAGGGAATGTGAGTGAGTGAGTGTGTGAGTGAGTGAGTGAGTGAGTGTGTGTGTGTGTGTGTGTAGTGAGTGTGTCGTGAAATTATAAAGAAACTAGCACCCAACTGAAAACTTTAAGTCAATGTTTATAAACAAATTTAAAGGAACATTTTTGTTTTATTATGTCAAGTCCAATTTTTTTTAATTATTATTTAAAAATTATTATAAGGGATTTTCCTATGAAAATCAAAGCAAATAGTTTTAGGAAGTGTCCAAACCCATAGGTTACTAAGACCTACACTTCCTCACTTAAACGTCGTGTGACAAAAGTCAACATAACTTTTAACCCCAAAGGTCCGAAGTTATTATTTGATGGGACCAGCCTCTCGAAATAATTATTGCAATTATCATCCTCCATGGGCACACCTTAGACTGATGCATTAATAAAGTGATCAGGCCCATGGCAATGTTAATTTGAAATATGGTGAAAGAATGCAATGCAATGTGCATACAAGTTGATCGTAAGCATGGCTTTCAAAATTGCTCTGGTTACCATGAACAACCTGTAATGTAAATAGTGTTATATGAGCTATGTGTAAGGCAGTAAACCTTATCCTGTCCTGTGTGCAGGATCTGTGATTTACCTGCTGGACCTGTTCTGCAACTCCACTGTTCCGGCCGCGCGTGAGAAGACTGCGGAGCTGCTGGCCAGGATGGGTGCAGACAAGCTAGTGGGCACCAAGGTGCGGCTCATGTTGAACCGTTTTCTGCCACCTGCATTTGCAGATGCAATGCGTGATTCTCCACAGATGTGCATCCACATGTTCGAGGGTACTCACGAAAACCCGGAGCTCATATGGAACGCAGAAGCCAGGCAGAGGGTCTGCAGTAGTGTTTCGGAGTTGAAGGAAGAGTGAGTGTCTTGTCTTCTCTCTCATGACCATTTCTTGTAACACTGCAGTAATTCATCACATGTTTTTTTTCCATGTTCTTTTTGTGCAGCTTAGGCTCATTTAGGAGAAATTAACTGTGCCATTTAACTAAATAGGTTACGTTAAGTTTGTAATGAGTGTATTTTAGTCATTCACAGCATTTAACAGCTGAAGCTGAAAAGTATTTTTACAGTATTTGCTTTTTTACCATCTGAATCTTGCTCTGACTCCAAGGCATACTAAATTGTTTAATATCTTAATGTGTTCATCTTGTTTAAATTTCATTTCTCGATTAGTGTATTTTTAGTAACATTTCAATCCGGATTGAACTCTGAGTGGACTGAAGTAGGAATGGAGTGAGATAATCCAGTCTACTTGCCAAGGTGGACTCGACTGTAGAATCCTGATCAAAAGTTTACGGTAAACATTGCCGCTAGGATTGAGGAACTGAACACAAACCATAAGGTGCCATTTTGAATTAGGACAAGATAACGTGTTTGGGTCATTTCGGATGGTGCCGGTTTTAACATAACAGCCAAGTAAATTATAATAAAATGGAAACCACTCAAGGTAGGTTTTTTTAAAGCCAGAAGGAACAACAAAACTAGTGGTGCTGACCGTGAAGAATAGCAATAAGTCTGTTTATAGTAATTTGTTTCTTTATAGTTCTACCAGTCGCCAATGGAGCGCTTCAATCCTGTTTCAATCCACATTGTCTTGTTTACACTTTAGTCCACGTTGGAAAAATTACTTTTTAAACGCTTACTTTGTATAAGAGTTCACTTTGAGTTCACTACAAGTTGATTTCAATCTGAGTTCAGTCCAGTCCAAAAGTTAACTCTATAAGCAGTAAATACTGTATTTACCCGAAAGGAAGACAACCCTGAATCTAAGACAACCCCTTCCTAAAAATGTATTTTTGAATGAAAAATATTTGAACCTGAATTCAAGACTACCCCTGTGAAGTGCTGGAAAAATTTAGGTTGAAGTATTTTTGCATGAATTTACACAAACCCTTCAAGAATAAATGCTATTATATGACTAATATGATATAGTTGATTTACTTTTAAAGAAAAGCTAATCACAATGAAATAGTTGTCTAACCTGGCTGTATCGTAGCAGCATTTTTCTTACACTGTAAAACTTTTGTGGGTGTTATATACCTATTTGTGACTTGGGCCATTTTGCTTCCCAGCAAATCTCTGATATCAGATAAGGGGACCCTTGTCAAAGTTGACAGGTACAGTCTCAGCACTACAAAAATATGTACAACCGTAGGACACACTGTATTTACGCATGAAAAGCATTTGTCAAAATCGCTTAGGTTTTGAATTGAAGACGATTCCCGAATTGTAGAGGACCCCTCATTTTTATATTCCTTTTCTGTCAAAAAATCACGGTAATAAATTCATGTTAGAATTTTAAATATAAGACACATTGATAGTATTTTCTTAATTTTGACACTAGATTTCAAACATTATATCTCGGGTAAGAGATTCTGCAATTGTGCAAAACTAGCTTTGTGGTCATAGGATTTGATGAGTCCTTAAATTAAGTCATTGGCAGAAAATTTAATTTACTTGATTCTGTGAGTGTGAAAATGTCTTTTTCTTTACGTCAGCTTACTCAGGTTATTTGAAATATTGGACATTTTAAAGATGTTACGGATTACCAAGGAATTGGGATGCTTGTGGTGCCTTCAGTACAGTCAATGGTGACCTTGAGGCTGAAGCTCTACAACTCGTAGCTTTGCATAATTTGTTTTTATAAAACTTGAAGCGATATACACATGCATAAATGTACACACATATGTATAGAATGGAATCCAGCCACAATAGTCGGACATTATATCCCTCTACCTCCCTGATTGCTTGGTAAGTTCGGGTAAGAAGTGTTAAGTACATGAGATACGTGGTTGGGTTGCCGGCTACGTTGAATGTTCTCCATGTTGGGGTGATTGTTGGGATTTAATTTTCTTTAGTTTACTCCATGACCAAGGGGAAAGGGGGTTAAAACCTAGAGTGAAATGGACCCACTGTTCTTCCACGCAGGAAGCCTTGGATCTATCTTCCACGCGGGAAGTCTTGGATCTATACACTTGTAAATACTTTGATAATATTTGCAAGGTCAAATTTGCTGGGACCATATATGGTAATTTCATAGTTATCCGGCCAGGTATCTACTCCCTCTGAGAGTGCTAAGTTGTGTACATAATTGGCCATGTAGGCTGATGACAGGGGACAAAGTTTTCCACAACTCTCACTATGCGATGCTTAGGCGGGCACTGTACCTGATTGATTAAAGGAGGGGTGCACTCCTCTTTGCAGGCTGGTTCACCTGATGGATGAGTTCAGAAACAGTGGCCGATGTTGGTTGCGGTGGTGCAGGGCAGTGGTTCTTGTCGAGGGGCGAAAACAGGGTTAGTGTGGGGTCAGGGGCAGTAAATCCCTAAAAGGGCATCACCTTATAATATCAATGCTATGGCTGGATGGGCCTTACGAGGTAACTTACAGGTCCGAATAGCAGGAACAGTAATTGAGGAATGTTACTGGGTAGAGTATTTTTTTCAGATTCAGTTGAACTTTATGGCCTGACATTGGTTCCCTCCCTTGATAATAGTTTCTAGATGATAAAACCCTGGAATCTTATCCTGCCTCTCCTATTGGGTAATAATTTGGGTCGCTAACCTTATGAAAACCTTAAGAACTGATATTACAGCTGGCTGGATCTTGATACCTGCCACGTTGAAGGATAATTGCTAGATATGGGAGATTCGATACCTTGATACCCATCGATACTGGGCCATCTCGAAAGTATCAAGTTTTGCTACGTGCATATCAATACTTTTATTCAATACTTTTTATTGACACGTGTATATGGCTTGATCCACCATTTTCCCTATTGTTATGAAGTGGCATCGTTTATTTTCATATGCAGTTTACTAGTTTCGGAAAGCCTGTCAAATATAGTATTTATTTAATGATTCAGCTAATTATTTTGTGTCGATGGCAGAGGAACTTGTAAGGTTTGCAATATAACGTGTATTCAGGAGTTGCAAATAGGAATTATGAACAGTGTGTATTGTAAATGTGTTTTGAAAGTGTGTATTCTAAATAAAGTATATTTTGAAATGGTTATTGAAATGTGATGTCTTACAGACTGGTACATCAGGGAAACTGGGTTTTGGTGGACAGGATAAATGTAGATTCAGAGTTGCCAGACTCAAAGGGGGCCAGCTCAAAGAACATGAGTACTGGTGGGGTCGTGGTGTCGACGGGCCAAGTGGCCCTCCCTAATGTCCTGTGTCTGCTGGAGCTGCTGATACTGTAGAACTAAATCCAATAAATACCTGTTCCCGACAGGTTGATATGGCCACCTTCACGTCTTATTATAAAATTCATGAAAACGGGTTAAGTAGTTGTGGCGCTTCTATGGAATAAATACGTGTGCAAGTTCATAATTTCAACAACCCATTTTATTCATTCACTTCCTACTGAGAGGCACAAAAATCTAAATATCCTCCATTAGAGCGGGAGGGCTCTTACCCTAAGAAAAAGGTGCGAAAACCTACATGATAATTAAAGATGAAATTTTAGGTCCAGCCGTGCACAAACGGACCAGGCTGTGAAGCGGCCCTCTTCCAGGGCTAATGCAGAACAAATTATGGTTCCATGATTAAATAATTACTCTATTGAATGCTAATGATCTGTGCAAAAAGTTGTGCTTGGAGAGGCCGACACGACGGCCACTCCACATGAGTACTGTACGACTACTAAAGGTGGCTACGTAGACGGCTGGCTGCCAAGCTCTGCCTTTCCGCGTGCCGTGACAAAAAAATGGAAAATATGAAAGCATAATGAATGTGAAAAATGATGGCACATGAACACTGGCAATGATGAGACAAACATACATAGCTAGAGGTGTGCGGGGAAAGCAAAATTACCCATTGGGAAAGACTCGGGCGGGAAAAATTTTTTCATTCCGGGAAATCAGGATGAAACTGGAAAATTTTCTTAGCTGACTCAATTACAAAAGTAATCAATTTGTATTTAGAGTTTGATACTGTAACATCATTATTTTATTTAATCAAGAATATCATGAGTTAAAAAAAAAATCATTTAATTATAACCTTAAATTAAAATTACACCAACAATGTGTCTACTGTGACATAAATACATGTGACTCATACAACATAGTTTTATTTAAAGAAGCATTGGTTTTCATGTAACAACACTGGCTGCTGTGTCACATCAGTGTTCACTGTCCACACATTTTCTGTTGATTTTAATTAGATATATTTACACATAATAGAATACAAGAAACGAGCACAAGGCAATATAAGGTAAACCTTGTATTACAAAGGAAAAAGGTATGACAGGTGGCAAACATGGATACAAAAATGACAAGTTGACCGACTTGTTGTGACTGAGATGCTAAATTTCGACTGCGAATTTGAGGTTAAGAATGGGAAAATATCTGGCGACTGATGTATAATGCATCATCGGCTTGTCGTAAGAGTTCACCAACCTTACCAAAAACACTAATGGTGCTATTTTAATGTGCTTTAAGTTGCCTCAATTTTAAACAATTTGCGATATCTTGCATGCAAGTGTAAACTGGAAAGGATCCCATTTTGTATGCTGCTGTAGGTAATACAGAGTTTTTTGACAATGCAACTTTGTGTTTACATTTTTTTTATTTACGTGTACGCATGTAAAGCATTTTTATAACTGATAAAAAGTGTGTTTAAGTGACGAGGAAATATAAAAAATTAAATTTATCGGCGTTAACTTGGTATTTATTTTAAAGCTATTACATGTAAAGCTTCAGGTAGCTTAATGTTTAAAAGTTATGTACTTTGCTTTTTGCAAATGTGTGACTCTGCATTGACTCAGCCTTTCTCATGCGCTATTCGGGTATATTCATAAGTTATATTGAAATATTTATTTTTCATTTATGTTAACTGTTTCAAAGTTGTGTCAAATTTAGGTTTAACTGTAAAAAATCCAACCCTAGATTTTCGGGGAAAAAATAACTAACGTGTTGTTTCTTTACTAGTGGAAATATTTGATGCATGCCCAATTAGACTGACTTGGCACGTTAGTAGAGGATTTTGACCGCTAGACCAAAAGTGGATTAACGTGGTTTAGATAGCTGGTGTGAGACGAGGAGTGTTGGCTAGAACTTACTCAGTCCTGCTCCTGGATGTTGTAGTCGAGGTAGGTATGGCTTTAGGTGGGACGAATTCGGTCGATGCCGGAATGAATGTTCTACAGACAAGCTTCTTTAGACCAGAAGATGAGATTGTCCGAACCGAGGCGCACTTCAGTTCCGGTCAGGAGTCCGTTGACAACCAGGTGACACGTGGTATGGATGCAGACACACTGTGGAAAGTCAATTACTAGAACCGGAGCAGGCGCGATTGCTTGCCATCTCAGTTTGGCAGCACTGTCCCGTTCCACCTCTATCCCGTGTAGTATGGGGTAATGCTATCCTCGGCCTGAGAGCGGGGTGAGCCAGGTGTTGTTCCCTGCATTTTCTACCACTCCTCCTCTCGTGAAGTATAGGGTAACAGTTCTCTAGTATACGTAGTGCACCTTAGACAGAAAGAATAACAGTGTAACCCAATAGCGACTTGCCGGCTCTAGCTCGATAAGTCCCCCCACTGATCCTCCCGCTGTAAGCGGGTTGGTCGGAGACACGGAGCTGTGTGGACCAAGCCTCTACTGGTTGTGCATTCGTACTAGGATGCCCGGCAAACTACGGGCCACAGTCACCGTGCACACTAACTAGTGCGGATGGTGAGAAGCAACCTGAGTCTGTCATGCCTCCTGGTGTGAAGGTGTTGCTAGTGGTTGTGGCATCACTGTTTCTCCCCCACGAGCACTAAATGTGCTGATGTGTAACTGGGAAGAAACAGGTAGCCGTCTAATATGTATGTATTAATTCAGTTTAATAAAATTCCCGGTTTCTGTCGACAGTACCCAGCGTAGTCTATCTGTAATTGTGGATACAAATAAATACCTTAGAAATAAAAGCAGAAAGGTAGAGAACAATGTGTCTTAATTAGAGGTGTGTGGGATCCCAATGGTCAGGAAAATTCCCAAGAAAATTTTTCCCTTTGAGCGGGAAAAATTTTTTCCCGAGAATCTCGGGTTAGATATTTTACAGTTCAATCTAAATTTGACACAAAATTTGAAGCAGTGAACATAAATGAAAAAGAAACATTTCAATATAATTTACAAATATACTCTAATAGCGCATGAAAAAAGGTTCACTCAAAGTAGAATCACACACTTGCAAAAAGCAAAGTACATAACTTTTAAACATTAATCTACCTCAAGCTTTACGTGTACCGGTGTTAAAATTAATTCACATTAAGGCTGATAAATAATTTGGTATATTTTCTCATCACTTAAGACACACTTTACATCAGTTATAAAAGTGCTTTACATGCGTAAACATAAATAAAAAATGTAAACCAAAGTTGCAGAGTCACCAATCTCTGTATAACCTATTACATCATATACAACATGGTGTTTTCTAGTTTTCGCTTACAAGCGAGATATTGCAAGTTGTTTAAAATCGAGGCAACTTGGAGCACATGAAAATGGCGCAGTTTGTGTTTTTGTTATGTTGGTGAACTCTTACTACGAGCCGATGATGCATTATAATTACGTCAGTCAGTTATTTTTCCTTTCTTAACCTAAAATTGTCTAAATTTAGCATTTCAGTCGCAACAAGTCAGTCAACGTGTCTTTTTTTATCCATGTTTGTAATCTGTCGTGCCTTTTTCCTTTGTAATATAAGTGTTTTCTTATATTGCCTCATGCTCGTTTCTTGTGTGTCAAACTCTAAATACAAATTGGTTACTTCTGTAATTGAGTCAGCTAAAAAAAATTTCCCGTTTCTTCCCGATTTCCCGAGTAAAAAAATTTTTCCCAAAGTGTAATTTTCCTTTCCCGCACAACCCTAGTCTTAATTGAAGCTTTAATAAGCACGTGACCTGTGCTACCTCCTACCAAGTCGAGGATAGCTGAAGGTAACTGTGTGGTTCCAGGTGTAGGTGACCTGGTTCTAAGTAAGAGGGAAAAACTGGTTCTAGATGAATATAAATGAGTTAAAATTAAACTGCTAATAAAAAGTGTCTAGAGGAGACAAAGTGAAGTTAAAAGAAAATGTTCTTGTTTATATGTCAGCTTGACTGGTCGTCAACGTACGTAGTAAGTAGCCACGGAGGCGTACTTGTAATGTATCAAACTTCTCCGAAGATCCCAAGCATTAGTAGTGCTGTGGGAGGTTGCTATTAGATTTGTTGCAGAAGCGGCTCACATCATACTCTTATTCCTATATTTTTTTTACAGATATTCTGGAGATTGCTCTCTTTATTATAAGGCACATAAACACTCATAAAAACACTCTTAAATACTAATTCAGAAAATCGCCACGTGGGTTGTCGCTTGCGGATTACGGCCATGTGGACGTTTTTGAGGTTCATGGCCTTTGTTAATGCTTGCTGTATGTCACTACTGGAACTGTCCAGCATGACTGTGTAATACTGACTCCTTATATTTTAGTTTTATAAAACAAAATATACCCATTGGACACGTAAATTAAATTAATGCATGATGTGGGCAGATTCTGTGCTGCCTGGTGTACGCGTGACACGTAATGTTATGATGCACAAAAAACAAATGAATAACATGACATACCCTTCAAACAATTATATCACTTTGTGTATGCATTGCAGTACACATCACTTACCTTATAAAAATTGACGCGTGCCGCTTATACTACTATTAACTAAAATTATTATTCAACGCTCTTTACGTGAAGTATATCTTTACTTCAACGTACGTAAGAGTTGTTATTGCAAACCAATACACGGTTGTTGTGTGCCGTTTAAATCTACTAGGCTGCCGAACATGTGGCTACAAGGTTACGCAACCAGCGAGCAGGCCGGTTCCCCACCTCCACTCCTCCCCCCGTGCTGAGTGCCTGCAAGCTGTCAGCCACTTTGGGCGTGGCCGAGCGCTGTCAAATATCCATAAACCAAGAACGCTGACGAGAGGGTTCCCATTTCCCACGCCAGCCTCAAGGCAGGACGTCACATGCCTTCCCCGCACCCCGCCGCGGCAGCCTAGACTTCTGACTATATAGGTTAGTGCGCAGCAGAGCTCCAGCAGTCATTCGTATTTCTTCTCTAGAGTTAACCCAGAGCACTCCTTAGTGCTGGGGCCTCCACCGAACCTAGAGTATTCAGTAGCCCTCGTGGCTACTCTGTGCGACAACAACAGTCTTTGACAACCATCGAACACGGATATACCCTGCTACTATAACTTAACTTCTTTTTGTCTCATCCAGACACCTGCAATTAGACAGCTTTAGTTGAGTAGTTATATATTCAGTTTTCCAGTTCACTTTCCCTCTAGCCAAGGACCAGGTCACCTACCTAGCTAACGTAGTTTACCTTCAGTACTCGGTCTGCTTGGTAGGAGATAGCACGAGTCACTGTGTTTATTGAGTCCTCAATAAATACAGCTTTGTTCTCTATCCTAACGCTTTTATTTCTAGAGTAACATCTACTTCGCCCATTAGGAATAAGTTGCACTGTGCACTATCGTTAGAAACCGAGTACTTTTGTAATTCCAAACTAGCTTGACTGAGGCCCCCCCCTTCTGGGGCCTCCAGTTTGGTACACACCCATTAGATGACCGCCTGTTGCTTCTACTACTCCGAGCACCCAGGTGCTTGAGGGAAGGAACAGAGGAGCCACAACCACTAGGAATACCTTCCAGCAAGGAGAGACAGCAAGCCTAGGTTATATCACCTACCAGAGCACCTAGGTGTTGGAGGCGGTATTGGGCTGGGTATTGCAGCCTGGACTTGGCTGGAGATCACATCCAGTAATAGCATTGGTGGCCCACGCAGCTCAACGTCTCTGATCTGCCTGCTAACATGGGGGATCAGTGAGGACTCTTACTGAGCTTATGCCACGAATCAGCTACTGGACCGACACTATTATAGGGAATAGTTTTCTCTTCCAGAGTTCAAGACATGTCTTGTTCAGCTACGAGTCAAACTCTATGACTTATAAGATAAGGTATGGCCAACAATGTAAGGAACAAAAGATTGCTCATCTGTCTGCCAAGCAGCGAAATACGTTAGCCCCTCCTATGCAGGAAAGACAGCTGGAATGGGACCGTGCCGCCTCACTGAGATTACGGGCAGTCTCGACTGTCCATGTTGTACAATGTATTCATTTTCCACCACTCGTCCAAACCAGTCCCGACTACCACTCAGTGTTGAGGGGACTGGACTGAAGCTAGGTACAGACTAGCCAATCCTAACTTCTGGAGTCAAGAGTCAGCGGCCTGGAACTTGGAGTATGGTGTGAGACAATTTAGTACAGCGTAATCTAAACCAAGGACTGTAACACCAGCTTCGCTTAGTCGGCCAACCCACGTTAACAACTGACGAAAGACCTTCAGAGTAAGTCAGGTTTCTAACACCTCCACCTCCCGTCAGCTACCTATATCCGCGCACTTGGTCTACCGCAATAAACCTCTACGATTGTGCCATACAGTCAATGGCCAGGCACATGTCAAAATATAGAATATACAAACACTTTATATTAAGGATGACATGTCCGGTTAGCTAAGGCTGGATCACGTTGTGTGGCTTTGGTTGCACTTCGGTTGGTTGTGCTTACTGGCATTTACAGTTTGATATGGTAGCTGGGTACGTGGCCTTACGTGAAGGAACAAAGTTCTCGATTTTGCAATTGACAAGTCCCTTGGATTGGTCTGCCCTATGGCTGGTGGCGTGACTAGTTACAGTAGACGACTGGTGGGAAGTGCTAGCGGTAGCAGGCTTACTAACATCCTGAGTGCGAGGACTAGCTGGGTATAGTTGCTTGAGCCGATCGTTCTCTGCCCGGGCTGCAGCAAGGGCCCAAGGTGTCGCAACATAAAATCTACCATTCCACAGGGTAGCTGCTGAGCTCCAGAAGTTGGCATTCGAGATGTCAAGGTGTTCCTTAGTCCGTTTAACTCTTTGCTCCTCCCTCCTTGCACCGTGTCTCACCTTAAATGGCATAGAACGGGTTAGCTGCTTCGAACTATGAATCGAGCACTAGGAACACAAGTAGCCCCAGAATAGTGTTCCCCCTATTTTTGCCACCATTCGAGGGCTTTGCCCTTCAATTTGGCTTGTGCTCAAGAGACTCATTGCTTTTCGGGCACTTTGTGTGTGCAAAATTCCCTTTCGCATTTGGCTATGAACACTAGCGGGTTCTCGTGAGGTTATCCCGCAAACTCAGGTAACTGAGGCTCTCCTATGTTATGAGCGGTACTGTAGTGAGAAGCCGTTTCTGGGTTGTGCAGTCTGTACTCGGCAATATGACAACAGACTTTGCAGTGATACACCATTCCTGGTCAGGTTATGCGCTCGTCTGTCATATGTCGTCTGTCGTATGTTGGTAAGTCTCCCTACACAGCATGCAGAGCACTGTGTGGGTACCACACCCTGGACAGATAATCCAATTGCTGACTGCTATCTGACAGTTTAGACATTCGTCACGTCAGTATTAAAGGGTATCGGTATTGCGCAGTTTGTTTGCCCAGTTTAGGCACATATAGTAAAACCATTGTTGACAATGGGCGCACTGTATTCTGTGTCCCAGTGTGGGGGCAATTCAGTTTTGAACAGCTGCTGTGTTCGGTTGCAGCTGCAGCATTGCAGTCAAGCTCGTGCTCGCTCACGTCAGTGGCTAACGTTGCGGTTGCGTGTTTGAGCACCGCGGGGTGTTTAGGTACTCCCTGAAGTTCATTCTTAACTTGACTTGGGTCTGACTGACCTGATCGAACTTCTTAGTAGTTACTATCGCAGTTACACCCCACAATGGGCATCAGAAAATCTCTTACTACCTTTCTTGGCGTGTAATGCCTCGGGTGGTCAAGTCGTCACTACGTGGAGGGGGTGGGTTTTGTCGGGTGCTAGGTCAGCCGCACCCTCTGGTAGGTATTACGGATTTCTCTCTTAGACCCTACTTGGCACTGGTGCATGTCTAGTGTAGAGGACTGGCCTGGTAGCTTTGCAGCAAGGCACAAAATCGGGTTCTGTAAAAGTGATCTTTTGCTTCAATGAGTCCGTTCTCAGTGGTACAACTGAGTGAGGCCGTAACATCTAACTGTGGTTTGACCTGGGACAACTCTGGACTGACGTGAGTGTGAATTTGGCAGGTTTGCGGTCAATGGCTCAAAGGTTGCAACATGCAGCTGTTTGAGTTCCACTGGTTCTAATCTCCTGTAAAATGAGTTGGTGATGCCCAAAGCCTCTAACGAAAGCTGCTAGCAATGGTTGCATATCTTCACTTAGACGGATGGGGTCCTTTGAAGAGGTCCTTAGGTAGCTCTGGTTTGACAGGAATCTGAAGTTGGCGCAATGCCTGGGCTTGATCCGTGGGGGAAAACTGCACAAGCGTATGGGGGGGGGGGGGGTAAGCTCCTGCAAGCCCCCAGAGCCGCCTGTTTGACTTTCTCTCAGATATCACTCTGCCTGGGAATAGGGCATTTGGTGTAAGTCACACTCTTCATGTCCACGAAGTGACTGTAGGAAACGTATGGTCCTACCTGGTGTAAAACCATGTGTAGCGTATGCCGACTCAGACACCCTATCTCAGCACTCAGCGCCTAAACGTGGTGAGCACTGAGAGTCAGGCCTCACTGTCGACAATCTCTGCATGTGGGTGAATGTCTCAAGAGGGAATAGTCTCCCTATACGCAGTGAATGCTATCTCCGGCACCTAAACTCGGTGGAGATAGTATGCAGCTGAGCAGGTAAGCTGGCCTCAAGAGACTGAGTACCTAGTGTTGAGGCTCTACCGTGAACTCTGTAGAGCACAGAATGGGTGGCAGGTCCAAGATGTGTGTGGGTAATCGACTTGTGTGTATGGCTCGTATGAGTAATTTCCCCGGTCACCTGCAATTCCTTGAGTGGTGTGAAGTCCACTGGGAGAGGTTCTACACTACAGGAAAGGATATCCTCGAGTTGGTAAAACTACTGTTTATTCCAAGCTTAACCTACGTTGAACCAGGTAGGGGCACCCTGGGCCTAGTCTAACCAAGGTGAGGTGGACAAGCATTATGAGAATAACTAGAACTGGTACTACTCTCTACACATGTGTTGCCCAGAAGGGGCTGCAGTGTCTCAATGTGTAGACGATGTTGCGGGTTGTATCTTTGGCATGACAGCGGTGAAGATAGGCTGGAGGGTATGACTCTGGCGGTGGGTGTGGTGGAGTCAAGGAGAGGTAGTTCTTTCAACACAAATGCAGTGAAGGAGAGTAGGTTTAGGAACAAAGCGAGCAAGGTAGATCTCCAGCAAGGCTGCGGTGGAGACAGCAGTCTGGTCAGTTCTTTCAGCACGAATGCTGTGAAAGACTGAAGACTGGTCATGAGCGTCCCCCTATTTATAGTCTGGCTGGTCCTTCACCTTCAGTCAGCTGGATAGGGGTGGCACTGGAGAGGGGTAGCTCTAGCATAGCTTCCTGAAGGTGTGATGTCACTGGCTGGCTTGGAGAATCGAGATGCGGCAAATCGTACTTGTATAGCCATCTAGTGGTGTGCACGTGTGCTGTAGTACTTGGTGCCTTGTATGCATAGCCTTGGTGGCCGGTGAATAATACAATCTGCAGGCTGGTATGTCCATTCTCGTGGCGGCGTCAAAAATAAAAACTCAGTTGCTATTAGATGGCAAGGCGTACTCACTGAGGAGGCGAAGTTGTTATATCATTGTTGGAAAGACATCATGCATCAATATTGTCAAACATATTGAGTGCCTTGCTTGTCTTTGAGGATCTCTCCTATGTACTATCATTTTATTTTTTTGTAGGTGGTTGTTGCACTCAATTTGTGTAGTTAACTTCATTTGCCATGTACTTGTTTGGTAAAGCTTCGCCAGTCGTCTATGATGGAAGGTCTCAGCTTGACTCTTCCCTTAGCTAGCTGTCATATGTAACTTGTTTACCTGCTGTACGACACATAGGATGATCACAGGTAGAGGTCATTTTATTCTCCACCTTACGTGGCTACAACAGGATAGCTAGCCAAACACACGCCTTTTAGAGTGAGACTTTTGGTATTTTATATACTCAAAAGGTTTATTTTTTTGTGCTGTCCCAAAGTCTTGCCATTTTTTCCATAGCTTAAAATCTGTAAACCTCATATTGTTCATGCCAACAGCTATCAGCTGCTAAATGTAGGATGGTTACTAAAAAACGAAGGCCGCATGACACGGACACCAGATTTCTTACACGACACACACACCACACATGTAAACAAAGATGCCGTTATCTACTTGTCACTCGGCCGCCAGCTGCCCAGCATTGAGATAGGTAGTGTTCACCTACCATAGTGAGAGAGATGGAGAAACTTCAGCTACAACTGCCAGTGCGTCATCCAGCATGTCGCTCCAAATCCTAGAACGCTAAGTATACAGACCAGAGCTAGTTATAAAAGCTAATGGGAAGGGGAAAAAATTCTTCTCGGGGCAACAGTACTACATTCTTGTAAGCAATTTTTTTTCTGGTTTCTTCACCCATATGTCTCCCGTCGCTTGGGGGAAGGGGGGGGGGGGGTGAATTGACATGTGGCATCTTTCTCAACATTATTAAATAGTAAAATCTACTTCTACTCATCAGTGCACATTACTCAGCCACAGATTTCAATGGATTCTGATTGGCAGTACAACCTACGAGATGTCATAACCTGTATTGTTTACCCACGGTAGAAGATGCACGCTCCACGCCGAAGAATTATACTGTTCTCCGGCTAAGCCACCAAGACTATGCATCAAGGACACAAAGTACTAAAATGCACCATCATATGGCACCACTAGTATGATCGCCGAGATATGCAGCACAAGTTATTTTCATAGTGCTTTATCTACCTACCCCTGTTAGCCTAGGAACAGGTCGCCTTCATTTGCCAAGTGTAAGTCAGCTTCCATTAAGCTCTTGTTGATAGGAGGTAGTGCAACACCACCTTGTTAATTTCCTTACTGGAATAAACAAGTTTTAATCCACTTAAAGGTATCTTTCCCATAGCCGTAGAACCTCTCCCTGTAGACATCAGTCCCATCAGAGGCACAGCAGGTGACTGGAAAATTTATTTCTTCTGCCAGACATACCACAAACGCACGCACGTGCACACACACACACACACACACACACACACACACACTGGATGACCACCCTTTCTATGCACTCCGGTGTATAGAACAGTAGAGTCCCAACACTAGGTACTCCTCGTCTGGGAATTAGCTTGTCAGTCTGGGGTTTGCTCTTTCCAACATGCTTCTGGTGCTGGAAGGAGTTCTTCCCTGGGTCTGAGGAGATGGGTCCTCAGGGGGAACTCACCTACGTATTGAGACCATCAGCCAGTGATACCTGACTCTCAGTATCCACACCGCACTCCTGGTGCCGGGTACTGAGATAGGGAGACAGCATTTGGTTGGCGGAGACGGTACGTGGAAGTACACCCAAGTAGGATCACTACGTTACCTGCTCCACCTCCACGAGTCTGGTTTAGTTACCCTTTCCTCATGCACATACCCTTCTCCTGCTGAAGTGGTACCTGTAACAGGACTAAAAGGGCAGATACTATCTCTAAGTATCTGCAGGAACTTAGCCACCTCCCTGCCGAACTTGCACAACTTAGCCCACGGGAGAAAGCTTATGCCCTTGGGCACCTTGAGACCAGCATCAGCATCGCCGGATCCCGCACCAGAACGCTTCATGCCACCCACCAAATTCAATGGAGAAACTCACTCCATCTTCATAACCTACTTAGGTGGCCAAGACACTTCATTCAGGATTGTTAATCCGAGGTTTTGGGGGACCCCAATTACTGAAATCACTCTGGTGACCACCAGTACCCATGATCACTTACCTGCCTGCACTCCAAGCACAGAGCCAGCCCTAGTACTCCTCCGTTCGAGCCACCACAGGTCCAGCAACCATCGTCGGTCAGTCAATTGCCCAGTAAAGCCCGTGGGAGTGGTCCTGCCTAAACGCAAAGTCGTACTCTCAGTGTCAGATTTTGTGCCCTACCAGAAAGCTGCACAACCAGTGCTGTACGCTGGTCAGTCTACAGTTCCGCACAGCGACCAGAGAGAGATCCGAGCTCACCCCAGGTTGCTCCTGCCCTAGCACCCACCAAAAACATTTGGGGTCATGATATACCTCAGTTGCCCACAGGATGTCATGCGTCAAAGTTTTGAATTACAACTTTTAGTTCTGAGTACTATTTTCTTCTATAATCATAATCAATACTTTACTGCCAACATAACAACATACATCCTGCAACAAATCTTCACTAATCAGCTGATACAATACTTTGCAAACAAGAGCATACATAGTGTGTAGATAGGTCATTTTGTGTGTCGAAATTTTGTCTACTTGTATGAAATACTGTGTAAGTAGTTTCCGTTGGGAAATATTTGTGTTGTATAAATTTACATTTTTTAGCACCTGAACAATAAATTAACAAATAAACACGTAAGCAATTTAAAGTGTCTTTCTGATAAATAAACACAAATTTCAACCTGTTCTAAAAAAATTTGTAATGTTTTTGCGATAATGTTAATGCAGACATAGTCACCTCTACCTCTTAGTTATTTGCAGAGTGCAGTTAAGCATGCACTACACATGAAATGCAGCGACATGTTCACACACTGTTTTGAGTTCTATTAAAATATTACTGATAGAAAGCTTCAGAGTTTGGATGGTGTGTATTTTGTGTACATTTGTAGTAACATGTTTGAACCCATCGCTAAGAGGACTTATGTTGGTTTGTGTGCAGGCATTACGCGGCCCAGAGTCAGAATCCTCAGGTGATGTGGCGACCCCCTGAGGAGAGCCTACTAGCTGGGTGTACTCCCAATGAATTGGTAGTGGGAGGAGTGTACTTGCGGCTGTTTGTCGCAAACCCTGGCTGGGTACTGCGCCGCCCCAAGGAGTTCCTCTCTGAGGTCTTGGACACCTGCTTGGGGCTCATGGCCAAGGATAAGCCTGATGTGAGTGACTGCAGATGTTGCACATGTAGACTGGGCATTCTTGTAGCAGTTGGAAGATAAGAGACTGATGTTTCATAATAAATGTATGTTTTCTATGTAGGCATTGTTTATTGGCAGGGCCGTATTTTGGGTGTACAATGCCCCTGTGCAGTTATTTATTTTGTGCCCCATCTAATCTTTAGCATTACTATTTGTTTATGGACTTCCAACAATAAGGTTGTGGAATTATTTACTTCAATTTTAAACTGCATTAAAGTATTTAAACAACACATAACACACAAAACAAATGTGAAAGTTAGAAATTTGTAAATTATAAAAATAATCACTACAGTTTAATAGCCCCTGTAAAACTAAAATAAAATCACAGAAACCTCCAATTTAGTCAGACATAAATATGGTAGAAACACACAGAAAAAATCACTAAGTTTAATACCCTATATAAAAATTACTTCACAAAAACCTGCTATTTAGTCAATTAAATATATATGGTAGAACTACAATGCAATAATTATTTTGCAAAACTTATGGAACTTAGAGGCATTACTTTATTCTCACTTTTGCATTTGCGAATGCATTTGGCATTTCCTCAAAATCGAGACTGACTGTCATGTCTGATTCTATATTCTATGGCGAGTACTCTGATTCTGTGTTGTCCGTAGATAGGTCTTAATTTGTTTTAAAACAGAAAATTATCTTTAGGCAGACCAGTTTGCTGGAAGACAGTTGAAAATCTTGATTGCATTGTATACATTTGGGTAGACATCACTCATTTTCTTTGAAGCCAACATCCTGCAGAGAAATGGAAGAGAGGGTAACTTTTCACCATCTTTTTTCTTCATAGATAACAGATAACTTTTAAAATGGAGGCATTCTTCACAAATGTTGCTCTTTATATCAGAATTATAAAAGGCTCTAAGTTTCTCTGCCGCATCATAAATTTTAAGAGCTTCTAGTTCGATGATACAGTAAAACTGTCTTAAGAAGTTTTCGGTTAAGAAATTTACCTGCTTAATAAGCTTTAAAAAGTTTGCTCTTTGTCTATTACAAATAGTACATAATTTTACTCTTTTAAGAAGTTTTACTGCTTAATATGCACACATTGTTCATATTTTTCTGAAACTTCTTAACAGGGTTTCACTGTATATGAGAAAAATGAACATTTGTAATTATATTCTTGTAGACATTAACTCTCTTCTGTAACTCATTCTGGAGAGTTTGTATGATCTTAGAATATGATATTTTCATTCTTCTCCAGATTCCATTGCAATCTGATCCTGTTTCTTCTTCAGGACATTCTGCTTCCTTTTTCAACTCAGACAATTCATCAAAAATCTCTTGCTTTTAATTTGACGCTTTGGTCTTTGAATCTTAACAGCTGAAGAAGTTGGAACCGATTCCAAATTCCTGATCTGCGTAAGTTTCTTTTCAGCTGAATCCTTGTAAATGGGGAAAATAGGTCTGAAGCTCAATTAAAAACATAGTAAGAGAGTCATACATTTCAACAGCAGTAGAAATGCCCACAATTTTGGCTTGCAGTTTTTTCATTGCTTTGCCAAACTGTTGCAGAATTCAACCCCACGCTGGTGTTATGTTAGCTACCTCAAAACGTCTTAACTTTTCAACAAGACCTTCAGCTTCACATCTAACTTTACCTTTTTACAGTGAGAAATATTGTTCTTAACGCAGAAAACACTGCTTTCCAATCTTCATTCAAGCTCTTCAAAGCATCCTCACATGCACACCATCGATATGTTGACAGTGATTTCAATGTCATACTTGCAGAATCAAAAAATGTTTCAAAGGTGTTCCATCTCCCTGTAGAATCTGCAAAGTAGTTGTAAACTTTGAATTAACTAAAAAAAATGTGTTGCAGTTGTACAGTATTGCACTGCTCGTGAGCCAACTAGATTCAGCAAGTGAACTGTGAACATGGACTAAAGAAAATAATAAGGTTTCGATCCTTTGCCTGCAAGCCTGAATACATTCCATACATGTTGGCTGCATTATCATATGACTGACCTCTACAATTATCAAGTTTCAGACCATGCAGTTCTAAAGAATTCATAACTGCTTTAGAAAGCTTTTCTCCAGTATGGCCTGTATTTTTTTATAAAACACAGGAACACTGACAACCCATCTTCAGTTACATACATACCTAATGATTACACTTAACTGCTCGTTATGGGATATATCTGTTGTAGAATTTGCTATGACTGAAAAATATTTAGAGGAAAAACTTCATTATCTATTTTTTTGCTCACCGACTTCCCCATAAGGCATATTAAAATATGGTCAGCCAGAAAATAATCGTAGACTGTAATTAATTCCAGACACATCATGAAATTTCCATTTTTCACAGAGCCAAACATATCTTCATCTCCACAAAATGCTAGATCCCTAGACGCTAGCTTCTTAACTACAGAAACAACTCTTTATAGCACATTTCTCCAATATGTAACTTCATGTCCATGCTGGCTGAGCAATCGTTTGTCATTTCTATTAATTTAATTTACTCTGTTTTTCAATTTTAACAAACAGTCTTGATGAGAGGTAGAATTTTCATGTTCAGCTATTCGTATTCCAGCATGGCTCCAATCAGTGAAACACGATGTTGCAAACTGAGATGCACCGCCAAATTATTGGCAAGAGGCATAAACAGTGATACTTTGCTAGGAGAATAAATAATATGTTCACGGTTGATAATTTTCCCATTCACTAAAACCTTTTTGGAATAGTTTTTTCTGCAAAATCATGACCCATCGGTATATCACAGTAAGTACTGAGAAAAGTCAGCATCTTTGTTTTGATTTATACAATTTTTATCAAATAATCCCAAGTTTGGTCATTGTTTTCCCAATAAAATGGATCATTACTGGGAACAGAAATAACCAAATCCACTGCTTTAGACTTCAGTGTTTTGGCAGGGTTTTAGAATATCACCACAGCCACCCCATGCTTGTCGTAAGAAGCGATTAATCGGGACGTGGTTGTGATCTGAAATTCGTTCGCACGACCATCTTATGCTGCTTTCTTCATCTCCTTCTCTTTTGTCGTCCTTTTTCTTTCCATCTCACCAGGTCCCGTTGTATCTTCCTTCTCTACAGCATCACCTCAGGCCAGGGCGATGTCCTTCCTCCTAATGAGGGTCTATCCTCACAAGTGAATGCTGCCTCCAAATTGTGACCATTCGTTTTGCCTTTGTTAGTGACGGTCTAGCGAACACTTCTCTCTGGCCCAGCAGGTAAATCTAGGTGCGGAGCCCGCATCCACGTACATGTACACCCACATAGCACCAATCAGTACCTTCTTTGTCAGAGGGGTGTGATGGCTGACTAGCCCATGTGCCTAAACCTGCCAGGAAGACGTGTTATCGCTGTACGGAGGAGGCTGGTGTAATCAACCACAAGTTCACTGAACTGACACCAGAGGGTGTCTTTGTATAGTGGGGTGCCTGGGATGTTTTCCCAGGTAGGGGAATAAAACCTGCCTCACTCAGGATGTACGATTTTCCCCTGGTTTGCCCTGGTGTACACTTCAGTGTGCTACTGGGGCAGTAATTTGCAGTGAATAGCAGCAAAGAGTAGCTGTTTCTAAGTACTGCTTAGGTCTGTTGGAGGTTGGTCCCCCTCCTAACGGCACAGCCCATGAGATGTTTTAACTACTGGCTTCTTTTCTTTCCCCTCAAACAGCAGGCTGAGGCAGATGAGTCCTATTACTGGGAGTCTACACCATGGCTTCCAAAAGCACTCCCCAAAAGGGTGGCCCCTCTTAAAAGCCACTTAAAACGACACTGCGATGATACTGGTAGTGATTCGGATTGTGATTCTGCAGTGTGTCAGTCTACAGCTATTAAGTTACCTACGCGACGTTATTTGTTTATCAAAGGTGTAGAAGGGCACACTTTCGAAAAAGTGTTTTCTTTCAAATTACAAAAAGTTGACGCGTGTTGCTTTAAACTTAATGAGACTTGGTCAATATGGTTTTGATTTGTGCTAGGTCAGGCGTGCTCTAGTTTTAACAGATTATTTATTCTGAGGCGGTTTCCTACTGGATGTTAATACTGGTAGTGTAGGCTGGGGCAACTTGGCACAAAATGAGGTGTGGACGTTACTGCAATATGTCTTATGATTACAATAGCCTGTTTCGGTAGGGCGGACTTACCAGGGTATTCAGATACCTGCTTCTTTGGCTCCGAAGAAGCAGTGGGTCGGCTAGGACTAGCTGTCTTTGTTGAAGTGCTGGATGATGAGTTACCGTAAAGTACTTCCTGCTCCAATCTGCAGCTTTACTGCTGCAAAAGAAGGTGTTGGCTATGCCAGGCCTGGTGTCAGTATCAGTTATCAGGGCACGAGCAGCCAGATGGTAGTCTATGCCGAGCCTAGTTTGTGTGTGTGGGGAAGAAAACAAGGGTGCCAACTGGAGAAGGAGGCCTGTCCAGGTGTCGGGCAGCTTGAGCTCTGCTTCGAGGGGTGTCTCCGCAAGGTGAAGAGAGGTTACTGGCACACACTCGCTTAGCAGCAACAAACTTTGTCTTTTGTTCCTCCCTTTGTGTTCCGTGCCTTTCCCCAAATGGCATATAGGCAGAGTTGATACTTAACTATCCCCTTGATAGGTGCAAGCAGTCTATGGTGCCCTAGATTAGTGTGTAACCGTCAGTAGTTAACGGCGCAAACCCTTTCCTCCAATCAGTCCTGTAGTACTGGTGCTCAAACCTGGAGTGGTGGGTCGTGTGGGCCATCTTCCTAATACTACTGGGTGAGGTCCAACACAGTTCAGGGCTCCAGACCCAGGCAAATACTCATGCCAGCACCGTCAACACTCCGGCAGCAGTACAGCCTGGGGTGGCTGTCTTGCCTCTCTTGGATGAGTACCTAGTGGTTGTGGCTCTATCTTTCGATACACCTGAGTACATAGAACGGGTGGCCATCGAAAGTGGTGTGTGTGTGTAACACACAGATTCCTGAAGGGGATCTGCAGTCCCACTCTATGGTTCGTACAGTTAGTTAAATTCGGTCTCTGCTTGCTCCACACGAGGGTCTAGTATCTAGCAATCAGAAAGGGAATTACCTCTAGAACAAATCACTCTCAGGATAGGAACAAAAGTATATTTATTACAAATAATAAATACTGTGACACGTACTCTCACTACTATGCTAAGTATGAACGGAAGTAAGCTACGCTATACAGGTGGAGGTGACCTGCTCCTAAACTACTCAAGGTAAGAGTGACTTCGACAGCTATGAAAATAACTCGGATGCAGTTACTCTAATCTGGAGTGGTTTAGAAGAGACTTTAAAAAGGGGCCATTACGAAAAGTGTAGTGGGTGTGTTTGCCACGGCCAGCAAGTAGTAGCGGCTGCCGAACCAGTAGGATTGACAATGGAAGTCTGGAGTGAAGTCTTGCAGGCTTTGGAGGTGAAGAGCTTCTGGTAAACTGTTAGTGGTAGCAGCCTCTGGAGCCTCTGGTGGCTGCTGAAGATCTAGAAGACCTGGTAGGCTGTAGAGATCCCCAGCACAGAAGTGTTGAGACAAGCTACTGGAGAAGATAACTTGTGGCTTCTTCAGCTGCGCACAGCCTTTTATATTGTGTTCGGCCTGCCCATGTCTGGACTGGAGTGAGGGCTGTGACGTTTGCCTGGAGTGAGCGGGGTGAGAGAATCTACACTTTGCACTCGGCTATAAGGCCTTGGGTGCCTGGTCATCTTCGGAAAGCTTCACTGGTGTGGCGACACTCTGTCTGCCAGGTGCGTCGGGGAGGCTGACGTGTTACTGCGGCCACTTGGAAAAATATCTATTTCACAGGCTGGAACCACCCATTATGCTGGGAGCGATCATGTATGCACTTGTGAATAACGTGTTGGGTTTGGCCCTTCCTCTTGTTACGTATAACTGTGTTAGTAGTGAGATAAAGTTTGGTCTGGAACCATCAGGAATACCTTATTTCTGTAACGGACCCTCCACGATAACCAATCCTCTAGCCATCTATTGTTACCATCTTGGGTTGGTAATAACACGTTAGGATGAATCGTCGTCGTTTGGTATAACTCAATAAGCAGCACACTGGTGGTCCTGTTTTTGATTGCAAGAGAATAAGCATAAGGTGTGAACTTCTGGTGGAGACATTAAATGCTGCCCAGTCGAGGTGCCTCTAGGCAATGAAAACTTTCAATGGGGCAACTGCAAAGTTCTCTGTTGAGATCATGTCCCAGGTGTCCCCAGCAAGGGTGTCATTTGGTGTCCCGACTTGATTGACATCCCGGATCAAGAGATCCTACATGAGCTACAAACTCAGTATGTCACCGATGTTTGCCGTGTGCTGAAGACGACGGATGGCGTCAAGTCAAATACAGCTACTCTTATCTTGCTTTTGGTGTGCGTGATCTTCCCTTTGTTATCAAAGTAGGGTACTTGAATGTGTGTGTGTGACGCAGTTCATTCCTGCTCCTCTACATTGCTACAACTGTCAACAGTTTGGTAATTCTTCTGCAAAATAAAGGAATCAACCATCTTGTCCAAAGTGTGCTGACCCACAACATCCAGATACTCCTCAGTGCAGCAAACATCTGAAATGTATGAACTGTGGCAAAGGACATCCGGTATGGTAGTAGTGCTCTGTGTACCAGGAAGAGCAAACTGTTGAACGGATCTGGGCCACTGACAAGGTTTCCTTTTTTGAGGCACAGAAACGTTTCCATGCTCTTCAGGGCCCGAAGTCTTCCTTACAATGTTGTTGCCAATGCTGAACCAGCAGTTACGGGTGCGTGTACACAGAAGGTCTATGTGGCTACCCAGACAGAAATGTCTGTGAGTACACGGAAGCCACAGGGAGTCCAGACGACCCTGACAACGTCTGTCGGTACACATTGAAGGTCAACTGAAAAGAAACTGTCGAAACCCTCTGTTAGTAAATCTTGTCAGGAAACTGCCGCAAAAAAAAAATTGACAAGCCAAAGACTCAGTCTCTTGTATCCCTTCCTGCAAGTGACCACAATTTGCAGGATCACATCCATTCGCCCACTCGCTGTTCTGTGTCCTTTGAGTCAGAAGCCAAAATGGCAATTGATGTTGATTCCCAAAACACTGATTAAGACTCAGGGGACTTTGAGCCAGCAATAAACAGACATAGAGGGGAAATTGAAGTAGGTTTTTCCGCACACTTTCTTTCCATAACTTATGTCCCTCGTGCAGGAGAACTGCTGAGGTTATTTCAATTATCATAAAGAAATGAAACAGCTCCTAGTGTCCCTCACCTCTACAGTCATTTGCCTTCAGGAAATGCACTTTCATCCCACAGATACAGCCTCCCTTTGAGGTCACTCATTTTACCGCGTGGATAGCGTGTTGATGGACCATGCCTGTGGCGGTGTCTGTCTTGTGGTGAAGGGTTCTGTTTACCATAAAGTTGTTGCACTTCGCACTCTGCAGACAGTGGCATTCAGGGTTTTCATCTGTATGTTTGTTACTGTTTGTAGTGTATATGTACCCCCCTCCCTCACCCTTCTTATCGCGTGTCATTTCTGATCGTTGGTGACTTCAATGCTCACAATCAGATATGCAGTTGAGACCAAAGGGACGGTCAGGGTCGTGTGATAGTCGTGGCTCACCAGTTCTAATATTGCCCTGTTGAACAATGGTACTCCTACACACTTCACCACCCATACTGGCACTTCATCCTGCATTGATATTTATTTTTGTAGCCCAGCTTTGGTCACCCACTTTGATTGGTGCATTTACCCAGATCTCTGTGAAAGTGATTATTATCCAATTGTGTTAAATCACATTTTGTTTGCAGCTGCACCCATGCCACCTTGCTGGGTGCTTAAGAAAGCAGACTGGGCACATTTCCAGCATTCCTTCCACTTCACTGCTGAGATTCCTCTTGATGTGAATGTGGCAGTGGAACTCTTCAACTCTATTGTTGTGTCAGCTGGGGAGGCTGCTATCCCCAATCTTCACCTTGTAGTCGTAGGAGTGTTCCTCGGTGGAGTGACTAATGCAAGGATATCGTCCATGCTCAATGACATGCACTCAGATGCTTTTGTGCCCACACCACTCAAGCTAACCTGGAGCTCTTCCGCATCTGTCGGGCTCACGCTCAATGTGTCATCAAGGACAGCCGGCGAAAATCCTGGTGCGACTTCATTTCATCGCTAACAGTACATGCTACCAGTAAATTTATCTGGGACAATGTTCTCGGAAGTTGTACAGACAATTTCTCGTCACACAGGTTTCCTTCGTTCATGTCAGTAACAATATTGTTTCTAAGGGGACAAACGTAGCGGATTTATTAGGTCAATATTTTGCAGATATTTCGAGCAGTGCACATTATGCTCCTTCATTTCAAGCTATCAGAGGCATGCTAGACGGTGGGTGTCCACTTTGGTGGCTCAGGTGAGGTGGACTACAACCAGCCTTTTACCATTTTTGTGTTGGAGCAGTCTTTATCTCACTCGAAGCATAAATCCGTTGGCCCCGACAATATCCATTATGCTATGTTGCAACACCTCCCACTTGACAGGTAACTGGTTTTACTACAAATTTTTAATAATATTTGGACCTCTGGTGTGTTCCCCTTGAAACCAGGGAAAGTCAAAGAGGAAGTTTCCAGCTATCGTCCTATTTCCCTCACAAGCTGTGTCTGTAAGGCCATGAAGTATATGGTTAATGCACATCTGGTATGCTGCCTTGAGACCTGCAGCTATTATCACCTCTTCAGTGTGGTTCCCACCTTAATTGTTCTCCAGTGGATCATTTGGTCAGCTTGGAGGCTGTCATAGACACTGCCTTTTTGCGGGGCAGCACCTCCTTACTGTTTTCATTGACCTGGAGAAGGCATATGACACAACATTGCGAGATGGTATCTTGCGACAGCTGTCCACATGGGGATTTCATGGACATCTCCTTTTTTTCCTACAGCAGTTTATGTACTTCCGTACAATCAGGGTTCGCAATGGTGCTTCCTATTCGGGAGTTTGTTCAAGAGAATGGTGTGCCACAAGGTAGCATATTTAGTGTTACCCTGTTTGCTATCGCCATCAATATAATTGTGTCTGTCGTACAAACAACTGTGGAATGTGTACTGTATGTTGACAACTTTATACTATTTTCTGCCATGCTGCATCTCTGTGCATGGCAGAGCATCAGTTCCAGCTTGCCGTCCACCGCCTTCGCGATTGGGGAGACATCTGTGGACTCCCATTTTTCCAACTCCAAGACATGTAGTCCATTTCTGTAGTAGACGTGGCATATTTTGCTTTCCCAAGAATTTTTTGTACAGTTCTGTTTTACCTGTTTCTAATACTTTGAAGTTTCTACACCTCTTGTTTGACAGTAAACTCATTTGGAGGAGTCATATTCAGTCCCTGAAATCTCGCTGTGTAAGGGACTTGAATCTTTTGATAACTTTGAGTGGTCGTGACTGGGGTGCTGACATAGTCACTCTTCTTTGGTTGTATCGTGCCCTGATCCGTAGCAAACTAGACTATGGTAGTGTCGTTTATTCTTCTGCTAAGCCATCTGTGCTCAAATCGTTAGTGAGTGTTCACCAGGCTGGAATCCACATTGCAACTGGGGCTTTTTGCACAAGCCCAGTTATCAGTCTTTCTGCTGTGGCTGGTGAACCCCCCGTACATTACAGGTGTGACCAACTGCTGCTTTCCTATGGGTTGTGGGTGCTTTTGGGCTCTCTGCATCTTCACCACGCTGGTTTTCTCCATCCGCCCAATGAACGGTTGTTCTCTGCTAAGCCAGGTTATCCTCATCCGGCGTCTGTTTGCTTTGCACATACACTGAAAAGGTATGATTTGCCTCTGTGTGTGTTACCTTTGCCTCGCTGTGAACAGCCATAGCTGACAACACAGGTTGAGGTGTGCCTCGACCTAGCAGAATTTTCTAAGATGACTACTCCTCCTTTTGTTTATAATGGCCTTTTTGTTGATCTTGTGTCTTTTGTGTTTGGTGATTTTATTTGCTGTTTTAGGGAAGGTTCCAATTAGAATATCTCAACTGAGTGCGCCTTTGTGATTGGCGCTTATCAGTGCCTTTTTGGACTTCATCCATCTTGCATTATTTTAACTGCAGAGCTTTTTGCTATTTTCAAGGCTCTGTGTTTTATCAGAAGGGGGTTTTACCGTAAATGCCTTGTGTGCTCAGATTCGATGAGTGCCTTGACAGCCATCTGGCTCCACAGCTCATCCCCTTCTTTCCATAATCCGGGAGAAGCTGGTGGGGGCTGTGCAGATTGGCATTCACGTTGTCCCATGGGTTCCAGGCCTTGTGGTCATTTTAGCCAATGAAGCAACAGATATGGTGGCTAAGGAGGCATGCAGCTTTCCACCCTGTGATCCTAGTGTCTCTGTGTGTGATGTGCTGTATGTAGTCAGTGGCCTTGTCTGGCATGCTTGGCAGCGGGAGTGGACTTCTCTTCCGCTGTCCAACAAGTTTCGGGCCATATCTGACTTGCCTGTTTGCACTCGTCCTGTTTCGTATACCCACAAGTAAGATGTTATGCTTTCTCGCCTTCATATAGGACACACTTGTCTGACACACAAATATCTGCTTCATGGTGAACCCTCTCCAGAGTGTTATGCCTGTGGCACTCCTTTGACTGTGCAGCACATTTTGTTGGAGTGTCACAGGTATGGACAGACTCGTCACATTTTTACTATTCCTGACGACCTACTGTGAATGCTGTGTGATGGGGGTACATCTGTGAGCGGTGTATTCCCATTTTTTACGAGAGGCGTGTCTTTTTAATGTGTTGATTTGTTATTTCGTTCTTGGGTTGTTGCTCTTCTGGATTATTTTATCCTGTTTTGTTTGTTGTTTTTGTGATTGTCCTATTGCCTCCTGTTAAGATTTTACCTTTTTCTTTTGACTTTCATTTTCGCCTACTGTGGTCTGTTTTTGTCTAACTTTTGGGTTTTTCCTTTTTACCTGACTCTTTTTTCTTTTGCTTCTTCTGGAGGTTTTTAATGCATTTTCTTCTTGAACTTCTTGTGGGCACTAAAGACCTTGCTGTCGACCACCCCACTAACTCACACACACACACACACACACACTCACTCTCTCTCTCTCTCTCTCTCTCTCTCTCTCTCTCTCTCTCTCTCTCTCTCTCTCTCTCTCACTCACTCACTCACTCACTCACTCACTCACTCACTCACTCACTCATTTACTTCTTCCTTTAGAGTGCGTTGATTTGTCACATCCTTCCGTAACTCCAAAATTTTCTACTTCGGCATTGTGTTCACTGTTTTGAATTGTAATTTCACCTGCATGTGCAGGTCTATACTGTTCTTTTTTTCTTTTACCACTAACATAAGTCCAGTTGATGTACATGCTGTAAAATTGTACTCTCCCTCTCTCTTTTTTCTTCAGCTTTATTACAATATGCAGCACCACTTAACCTAGATTGTTCATCCATACCGGTCCCGTGAACTTAACGAAAAAAACTGCTATGAAATTATTGTAGAATATTAAAAACTAAATATACATATGGTTATATCAAATACAGAAATAACTTCACCATGAACAATTAAACATACTTGTATAAAATGCCTTAACTTTCAAGTTAAGAACCACGTGGAACTCTAAAATGTCAACATAACCTTGAATGACTAAGAACACACTACACACGACTGCATCTGCATCTGATTCGGAAATGGTCTTGATGCTCTTTTTGTTTTTTGCAGTCGGCCGTGTGAGGTCTATCTACGTGGTTCAGTCGTTATATAGGTGCTGTCATGTCAAGGTGAAGTGGTGCACTAATAATAAATGCCAGGAAAACATTTTTTTTTTTTACACTTTGTCAATTAATTGCTGAATGTGGGGGGGGGGGGATGCCAGAACGCTAATATAATGCAGATTTCAAAATGATGAATTTTTTTTTATTAGAGACAATATTTTGCCACCTCCCTAAATTTTGCCATCCTGTGCATCTGCGCATATTGCACATGCCTAAATGTGGTCCTGATTGTCTGCATTTTAATTTAGTTTTTATGTGTTCAGATACAGAAGTGAGAAGCTGCAAAAAATGTTTTCCATTTACATTGTGCCATGAAAGAGGGGAGAGGAAGTTAGAGAAAAAAGAACATGAGAGAAGATTTTACAAGAGCACATGCAATAGAGAGAGAGAGAATATTCGAAAGGGAGAACGTAATACAGAGCACATGTGACAGACAGAGAATGCATATAAGAGAGTGTAAAATAAAAAGTGATGAAGCGCAAGCACATGAGAGAATGTACAAGAGGCAGAGTGTTGCAATAGAGTAAGCAATCAAGAGAGAGCAAGAGATAGTGAGCAAGCAAGATAGTGTTTGGTGCAAGAGGTAGTGAGCAAGCAAGATAGTGTTTAGTACAAGAGAGTGAGCAAGCATAAGATTGTATGAGAGAGCAAGTAAGAGTGTGTGAGGGAGTGAGCAAGCTAGAAAGAAGGAGAGTGAGCAAGCGAGAGAGATAGTGAGCGAGAAAGCTAGAGAGATAGTGAACGAGGTAGATAAATAGAGTGAGCAAGCTAAAGTGAGAGTAAACTAGAGAAAGAGTGTGTGAGCTAGAGAGAGAGGGAGCAAAAGGGAGCAAGCTAGATATAGCGAGAGCAAACAAACTAGAGAGAGCGAGAGAGTCCAAGAGTGAGCAAGCTAGCGAGAGTAAGAAAGCTAGAGTGTGTGAGAGAGTGCAAGAGCAAGAGAGAGAGAGAGAGAGAGAGCGCAAGCATGCTAGTGAGAGCAAGCAAGCTAGCGAGAGCGAGCAAGCTAGCGAGAGCGAGCAAGCTTGAAGGAGTGAGAGCAAGCAAGCTTGAGGGAGCGGGAGTGTGAGCAAGCTAGGGAGCACGAGACAGCGAGCAAGCTAGAGAGGGCGAGAGAGAGAGAGAGAGAGAGAGCAAAGTAGAGAGAGGGAGAACGAGTGAGCTAGATGGACAGTAAGCATGTGGGAGAGCCAATATACAAGAGACAGAGAGAGCAAGCATGCAAGAAAGAGAGCATGATAGTGAGAAAGCAAACATGTGAAAAAGAGAGCATCAGTGTGAGAAAGCAAGCATGTGAGAAAGAGAGTGAGAGTCAAAAGTCTGAGGGGTGAAAAGAGGATGTCAGAAGAGCCCTCTACAGTGGACGAGGGTGATGGTTTGGTTTATTGCAGCAGTGTTTTGAAGTGGTGTAGGTGCCTGTTCTTCTTAGTGCTATTGCCTGAGCCTGATTGCCTCTGCTGTCTCTATACATTTTTAATCTTGTTGTGCGCATGAATCATTGCAGTTGTGTAATGCCATAATTCAGCTTCTTATGAAAGTTTTACTTTATGTCTTTGGCAAACAACTGGCGTGCTAATGAAGCAGGGGATTTTTTTTGTTTGTGTGTGTGTGTGCACGTGAGTGATTGTGCATTCTGTCTACTTTTTATAATGTAATAAGTATTCTAACAGCCTATTCCCGCCATCGTGTATAGTCAGATAGTTACTATATTTAAATAAACTTATACAGTAGTAACCTCATATGCTTTCATTTGTAACAGTATTTCTGATCTCAATAGGGCAACATTATTACAATTCCATGCACTCACAGGGATGTACAGTAGAACTGTACTGCATTTCCCCTCTTTTTGATGTTTTCCAATATCTGTTGTTGGTGGCATCGTATAGATGTAAGTAGTATATTTTCTTATAGGCTGTTCACGGTAAAATGAGCACTTTTGAAAGCCCTGCTTAAAATCTACTTGTATGCACGTCTATTCTTCCGCCTTATGTAAGATTAACATTGTCACGGGTTTCATTACTTTATTCATGCATCGGTCAAGTGAAACTGTGAAAATATTAGAAAAGTAAGTATGTAATAAATGTGGTCACTTTTACATGGTGCATTAAAAAAAAACAGAAAGTAAAATTAATAATTTAAGTTATCAGAAATGGTTGCCTAACACTTTTTATTTGACGTTAAGCTATGGAACTACTTTACTGTCTGCATGTCACTCAGTGCCCCCGTTAAAACATACGCAGGTTGGGGCCAGTGACTCTTTCTGAGGTTGATTTCAAAAGTGCTCACTTTATCATGAACAGCCTCTACTAAACAAAAGGACAACAGCACAAGTTTTTCTGTCCCAGAAAAAGAAGCTATTCTTTTTCCACACTTATTTTTCCATGTCTTTATTTTTCGCTTTTTTTCATACCACCGAGCGAGGTGGCACAATGGTTAAACTCTGGACTCACATTTGGGAGGACCTGGGTTTGAATCCTACTCCAGGCGAATGTTAAAATTGTTCCTTACTACAGGCCATGGCCTGTTCCCTCCCCATTCCTTCTTGTCTACACAACTTGTTCTGTCTAATGACTTCACTGTCAAGAAGTTAAGCCCTACTTTGACCTACTTTTTTCCACATCTTTCTTTTTTTGTACCTTTTAGTTTATGGTAGAAAGAGGTCACCTTTCTCCACCCTCACCTCCGTCAGCAAGCAGTGTAGCAGCTGTGAACGTTTAAGTAATTTTACTATTTGTTTTTATTTTTCTATTTCATGTCACTAAATCCGTATCTGATGGATTGTGTATTGCTTCTGCTATAGTCTAGCTTAAACTGTGTGTGAGGTACAAGATGTAGGGACACATCCTTATGATTCAATTCTTTTGTTTTGTCCCTCATAAAAACTATCCGTAGGGGGTCTGCTGCTAAGGATTGCACTAGTAAAAACTATCTTGTCGCAGGCGGATCAGCTGGAGCTGGCTACAAGTGCACTGGTGAGCCTCTTGCAAGCACAGCCGGCTCTTGCAGACCAGGTCCCATCGCTGGGGCACATCCCCCGCCTATGCAGACAGATGACGACCTCTTCTCAGCACAGTGATGTGCCAAAAGCAGCTATCCTTGTGCTGCACCAGCTTGCCACCAGCGAGGTATCTATACTGATTTGTAACTGTGTAACTTTAACAACTTATCATGCATTACAATAAGTTGCATGTGCATGCGCGTGTGCATGCGCATATGCATGCGTACATGTGTGTGTGTGTGTGCTGTGTGAGATTTGCATGGGACCAGAGAAATGCAGGAAAGAGTGTGAATAAAATCTGGGAATGTGAGAAAAGTGTTCTACTGTATCCCTCGCAGAAATAATTTTAAGCTGAGAAATTTTATTCCAGTTGCTAGTTCAGTGTTTTAACACAGTTTCAATAAATGTATTAGATGGTACAGCTCAATTAAATACTGTAGAGCACTTTGTTAGGTAGATGATAGGGCATTTTTTTTTTTTTTTAATGCTGTGGTTTGAATATTCTTTCCAAGTATGTACCACGCAATCTTTTTTAACAATATTTTTTTCTTTTATTACCTAGTTTCTTTACATTCCTTGTACTGTGACTGGCATCGCGAATAACGTCCTGTTGTTACCAGTTCCTGTTAGAATTTAAAACATGTACTTTGACTCTGACGTCTGGTAGGAAATGGCGGTGATGTCACCATAAGATATAGGTTCCTTTGGTGCCGGACAGACAAACTGGCTATAACTCACTGAGGGGGAGTTTGAATTATCTGTCACCTGGTAGTAAACCAGCTGCGGTATAGGGTGGGCCTTGCAGCCCTTTGACACGGCAGGAAGTCTGGTGTGGTGACGACGGCTCTACGCAGTCAGTTTTGACAAGGGCACTCTGGGTAGATCCTAGCTCAGCAGCTGCTGGCTGGGCTGATTGGCTCCGGCGGTGGGCTGCTGGAGGTATGGGCAGGCAATACCCAAAGGTTCTGGAAGTCCCAGATGTAGACTGATTACGAGCGGGTAGGTGCTCCAGCGATTTTCTGGGGTGGCTGGAAAAGGGTGCTAGGGGGAACTGGAAGGTGAGACCTCGCCAGTTGTTGGGCAGCTTGAGCTTGGTCCTGTGGGCAGGGGCTGCTGAGGGCAGACGGCAATGTGTTACAGAGCAACTGTTTAGGTTTAGAGGCAGTAGCTGCCCTCTGAGCTCTCCACCTTACCCCACTTGTATGAGTGAGGGGCATACAGAAAGGTACTAAGGTGTACGACTTGGAGGAGCAGGCTAGGAGTTCCCTGGCCGAAGTGTATCCAGAAGGGGTTAGGCCAACTAGAATCAGTCCTGTTACTCCAACCGGTGAAATTCAACATGGTGGATGGAGTGGGTTAGCTGATGTGGATGTCTAGCAGTTTCATTGCGTGTGTTCCTAGTAGTTGTGACTAGAGTTGTTTCGATACCAATACTAAGTATTGGTATCGGCCAATACTTAGTCTTTTTCATGTGTATCTGTATTGGGTATGGTATTGAGCGGATACTTTAATATAGGTTGTAGACAATGAAGTCAGGTTATTACTTTCTTTAGGCACAAAAATTACCATATTTCTGTTTGTATACGTCACACATTAAAAGAAAAATGACAAATACAGTATTTACTCGTGCATAGTGCACCCTTTTTACCCAAAATAAAGGAAAAAAATTCTAGGGTGCACAGAAAAAGAAAGAGGAAGGGGGAGTGGTAGCCATAAATTGTCCGGGGATGTTGAGGGAAGTGGTGGAACTGTCTGTTGTCTCATCTCTCGCTCTTAAAACACTCCTCTCCCTTCTCTCTGTTTTTCACTCAGCAACTCTTCAGTTATGTGGTGGTCGAAACCCCACTCCCCCCAACTAATGGCATCTCGTCAGGACACAAAATCAGAGCTGCCATGTGTTTACCCCCTGTAATATCACCCAGATGGTTGCCGGTTGATAACCCCTTTGTTTCCCTAGCAGAGGATATCTGAGCATGGTATTGTGGCGGAGAGAGAAGGGCGGAGGAGATCCTTTTTTTTAATAAGGGTAGTGCGACATTAAAAAAATAGAATTAGAGCTGGTCACTTCTAAAAGGAGAAAGGAGAAAAAAGTAAAATGAAGCTGGAAATGTTGAGTAGTAGGTTTCTTGAATTTTTTTTATTTTGGCTTTTTCACCTAAGTTATTTAAGTATTTTCCAAACATAACACAATCACCACACAATAATGTAAATAAGAATCATTTCTTCCATACTTACTAACAGGGCACCACGAATTTTTGGTGCAATTATTATTAAAAGAAAATTTTTCCCCCGGAACGTGTTGCAAAAATCATGGCGCTCACTATACACGAGTGCACACACTACATGAGTAAATACGGTATGCATCGCTCAAAATAGTTGCACCTAACATCACTTGTATTTCAAAGCAAATATGCAAAGCATTTTAACGAGGAATTATTATTTGTAAAGATGTTTTCTTTTGTGTTTAAAGGTGGTTTTATCCTGTAAGGTTGGTGTTTCATTGTATCTGGCGTAAAATTAACATGACTTTAAAACTTAATATTTATTTAACGGGCAGCATCTTCGCGAATAAAATAATATACCGAAAAGCATATACTCTACCACTTGTCAGCAAAAAATTGTTTGAACATCGAGCAACTTGTATTATAAGTGTTCATTTTCAGTAACTTCTTGCGGGGAAATCGGAGGATTTATATTAATTTATTTCAATAGACACGTGTCTTTGAATAAACCGATAATATGTAAAGTGCCGGACACCTTTTGCAATATAATAATGGGTAGGTAAGCACCGAGCCTATTGCTGTTTAACTCATGACAGGGAAAATCAGATGACGTGGTTTTGAATGATTAGTTATTAAAGATAGTGAAGAAATCAATTATAATAGCTTCATTTGTGTCTCAAAATTACAAGTTTTCTTTGCAGTAAAATATGATTAAATACTTTAAAAGACAGACATTTGCCACATGGTACAGCTCAATTAAATACTGTAGAGCACTTTGTTAGGTAGATGATAGGGCAATTTTTTTTATGCTATGGTTTGAATGTACACATTCTTTACATAAACATGTTTAACTCTTTAAGACATTTCATCATTTAGTGTTTGACTGATAGCTCCTTGGTTATCACATCGTAAAGTACATGGCGTCAATTAATTGTGTCTGACCTAGCTCACCCGACAGACCTTTCATCCGTGCTGTCTCCTTCGTAACCTCTGACATGGACACAAACTCTTCTTTAACAGTGGATTGTGCAACAAGACCTTGTTTCTTAGAACACCATGATACTGCTCTTTCTGCTAATATTGCATACCCACTGCATGACTTTCGGTCAACCTTGTCATTGGCGAAGTCATTGGCTGCCAATTTTGTAATAGCACAGTTTCAAATCACTAGTCATTCCTTAAGTATCTAAAGACTGCTGAACTTCATGCCAGTCACACAACCTTGGTTTATTACACATACGACCGAGTTTGCTTACAGCAAATGCTATATCCGTTCTTGTAACACCTGATAGATACAATAAGCAACCAATTGTTCGTCTTTAAAACTTTTCCTCAAAATCTACATCCTCCCCTGGAACTCCACCAGATTTACTCATTTCTAGGGGTGCTGATAGACCCTTTGCATTGTTCATACCAAACTGCTCTACCACCTGGTATATATAGTCACATTGGTCCGAAAAAAACCATGTCACTGTTTGGTTTGGTTAGCCTAATTGAGAGAAATTGTGAGGCATCAATTGGCACTCTTATGTTTAGAAGGTTTGACATTTCGCACTTCAGCCAATCAATCTTGTTTCTTTTTCCCCATACACTAATATCATCGACATACAAGGCTACGAAAAGTTCCTTACATTCATCAATGTAGATACAAGGGTCATATATACAAGGCTTCAAACCTAGGTCACACAACAGATTGTTAATGTGTTGGAACGACACACTACCTGCTTGCTTTAACCCATACAAACCTTTATTAAGTTTACAAACATAGCTTTGTCTACCCCTATTACTTTCTTTGAAATACAAAGGCTGGTCCATGTAAATCTCCTCGTGCAGGTAACTATTTAAGCACGCACTGTACGTCTAGAAATTCATGTTCCCAATTATTCTCTACCCCTAGGGCCATGAGAATTCTAATTGTCCTACGTTTGAACACAGGACTGTAAGTTACATAGAAATCAACACCTGGAACTTGAGCAAAACCTCTGACCCCAAGCATGGCCTTTAGCATTTCCACTACCTCATTGGGAATGCATTTCACTTTAAAAATTAATTTACAACCAATAACATTTTTGACTAGCTCTTTCAACTACGGTCCACACATTTTGCTGTTTATGATTCTGAATTTCTGCCTCCATTGCCTGTAACCACATGTCTTGTACCTACTACTAAGAACATCATTAATATCTAAAGTATCGCCTATATCTAACAGTTCACATTTGACTGCATTACAATAGATACATCTAGTAAGTTTCGGGATTTTCTGAGTTACCTCCCCTGGACGTTTAGAAACATTACAACAAGCATACTTAATGGGTTTCGGAGCCCTTGTGGAGCCCCTTGACTGACCAGTTGCTTCAGTCTCAGTATCTACCATGTTTTCAACATTATTAGCATCATCATTTGAAATTGCATCACTCAAAATCATATTATTGAGGGTCACAACATTGTCATCTTCTCTCCCTAACATGTCATTAACATGCTCACCTGTATTTACAATGTTGTTGTCGCTAACTTGACGCATGCCGCTTATACCAATTAACTGCAAACTATTACGACTCATCTCACTGCAACCCTAGTGTACTAATTCTACACACATGAGATTCAAAACCTGCACCATTTCGTACAAGGAAGTAATGGTCTGCCACAATTCTGGAGGGTGGCCCGGACACGTGGATATGAGGGGTTGCGAAAGACAGCGGCGCTGAGAGCCTACAAGCCATCAGCCGCCTCGGGCCATGCCAAAGCACCACCGAGGACACGCGAAGGCCCAGAGATGACCAAAGGGTGCTACCCCCACTCCGGCCTTGCACCTGAGGGATGTTAAACGCCCTTCCCCTTGGCCGCCACAACACGCGCTGCCTCGCTATATAAGGCAGTGCACGACTGTCCTTGCCAGTTGTTCCTGCAGTCTTCTCTGAGCACCTGGGTGCTGGAGTCTAGACTACTACGAGACCTTCAACAGCCCTTCCAGAGTCTGTCACCAATGACCTAACAGTATTCAGCAGCCACCAGAGGCTGCCACCATTGACGTCACAGTTAGAGCTCTACAACCCCGTGACCAGACGCTCCAGCGATGCCAATAGCTACCAGAAGCTTTCTGTAGCATTATACATACCTCACGTAATTCTTCTTTGTCTCCTACAGACACCTCCTATATAGAGTTAGGTTTGTATTTTAAGTAATTTTCGTCAGTTTTCACTTCCCCGCTTAGTTTAGGACCAGGTCACCTACACCTGGATACCGTAGGATTACTTCCAACCACCGGTCTTCCTGGCAGGAGAGCACATGTCACCATGTTAATAAGTTTTTAATAAACACAGCTTTGTTTCTCTTACCCTTGAGTCTCATTTATTGGATAATCTGTCATCGATTACTGGAAGAACCTCCAGCTGAGTACCACCGACCAGAACCGGAAAATTATTCTTATTCCGAAATTAGCTACATCTGGAGACTCCCCCTCAGACAGCTCCAAGTTGTAAACACACCCATTAGACGGCCAGCTATTCTATTCCTACCAAGTATACAGGTACTGGAGGAATAGGATAGATAAGCCACGACCACTAGCAACACTTCTCAATCTGGGAGAGACGGTACATCTGAGTTGTATCCCTACCGGAGCATCTGGGTGCTGGTGGCGGTATTTGCTGAGGTGCTACTGCCTGGCCTTGGTTGGGATCACACACCCAGTGATAGTCTTCGCAACCCACACAGCTGCAACGCTTCTGATCAGCCCGCAACAGTTGGGGATCTTCTGAAGCACCGGAGCTTGCCTTGGCAAGACCGTTGCCAGGCACTAAATTAGGGCTACTCGCATCCGTGGTGCTCCTTTCGAAGTTCTCCGTAATTACACCCACTCTATGCCATTCAAGGTGAGGCATGGCACCAAGAGAGAGGAGCAAAGAGTTGCGCGCCTTGCTGCCAGACAACTGGCCGGTCTAACCCCACTTACAGCTAGCCGGCGAGCCGAACGAGATCGTGCCACCTTACTTTGGTCACTAGCACCACCTACGACGAATGCCATTAACCCAACTACTTTTGCATCAGCACCACTATGTAACACATCCGACCTGTCATCCAGTGGTAAGAAAGTTACTGAACAAGACCAAGAACCGGCTAGGCGTTTCTAATTGTAACTTCTGGAGCACGGCATCAGAGGACTGGAACGGCAAGTTCTGCATTGTTACGTCATGCCCTTCCTACCGCCCGAGCTTAAGACGACCGATGTAATCAGCTATATCCCACTACCCCTTGCCCGCAAACCGACAAGGCACCAACCCCTAGCACCTCCCGCCCATCATCGACTACGACTATTTCCGAAACGAGTTGTAAGCCAGACCCATCCAACAGGACAAGTAAACCATAAAATTGAGAACGTTGTACCAACTCGTAATATCATGTGCCCGACCGCTATATCCAGCCGTAAGCAAGCATAAGCCAACCCGCACACACAAACCCATTTAAGTGCAACCATATCTACACGACCGTAATCCAGCCTTAGCTAATCGGACATGCGTCAACTATTACAATTTCAACATTGTCTACCTCGCAGATTTCACATTCATTCACATCATTGTTCCTAACTCCGTCATCTGGTTTTACATGGGGTTTATCACTATGTGCAACCTCATAGTAATCTAACAACTGAAAAATTTCTGGATTTGATTCCTTTATGTCACTCAACTCGAATTGTTTGAAAGGAAATACTTTTTCTCCAAATGTTACATGATACTCAGTCTTAACCTTCCTCTCATTTGCATGCCAGACTCTATAACCATTTCTGTGATCTGCTTACCCTACAAACATACATTCAACAGCCCTTGGGTCAAACTTGCTAGACTGCTTCACTCTGGTCCAAGTACTACACCCAATACCTTCAGCCTCTGCAGCATTTCCTCAGTAACCCCTTTACCAGACCACAATTCATATGTTATCTTGTCTGCAATAGCCTTACTGGGACACAAATTACGTATGAAACATTTAGTGTTTACAGCCTCTGCCAACAAGTATGTGGGAACACCAGATTGTATCAACATGCACCTTGCCATTTCCATTAATGTCCTATTCTGTCTTTCTGCCACGTTGTTTTGTTGAGAGCACCAAGGCACACTTGTCCAGTGCACATTTCCATTCACCTGCAAAAACCTCCGAAAATCACTACTACAATGTTCCGCCCCTCCATCAGATTGCAAAGCCTTTATCTTTACACCCTGAGCATTCTCCACCTCAGCCTTGAATGAAACAAACTCATTCATAGTGTCACTCTTTCTGTGCAAAAATTTAACTGTAACAAATCTGGAAAAGTCATCTATGAGGGTTAAAACATACCTTGCACCTCCAACCGAACATGGACGAAGCTCGCCCATTAAATCACTTTGAACCAATTCTAGCGGTTTACAGTGCACCTGTTGCCTTTCCTCGGGAAATGAACCTTCGTCATCTTACCCTTGATGCACACCTCACACTTAATACCTTCACATGCCTTAGTTGAACTAAGATCAGTTAAACCTGGAATTTTTACAAGTTCTGCCTTATGCAGATGACCAAGTCTCTCGTGCCACACGGTGACTGCCTGTAGTGCGACTGTGTCTCTTACTTCTTGCTTCCACTGCTGCTCCTTTGCTGCCGCCACACTTCTTCGAGCTTGTTAACAATCTCAAGTAGGTAAATTCCACCATTTTCCTTTGAGGAAAAGACACTTGCTCTTTCTTCCATTTCAGTGTCTATACCCGTAGAACAATTTCTATCAAATTTTGTATTGATACCCTTGTTGGGAAGGCATCTCACGGATAATAGATTGTATTCCAAGTCAGGTACATATAGAACATCACTCAACCCCAGAGTCCACCCACCACATTAATCTGTCACTTTGATGTGTACAGAACCAATACCCTTACAGCCACTTCACGTTTCCCAAGTCTAAAGCTTCCTCTTAGTTCTTTAAACATTGCAAACACTGAGCGCAAAGAAGTCATGTGGTCTGACGAGCCAGAATCCAACACCCACAATGTCGGTTCAAATCTGCACAATAATGATCTTCCTGCAATGCATCCCCTTAAAATTTTCCCTCCCAGCCTATACCATTATCATTCCCTTCTTCATTCTTCTTATCTCCACTGTCATTTTTTTAAAGGATGCTTCATAGGACTTTCGTTCTTCACAGTTTGCGGAAATATGTCCAAGCTTGCCACATGAAAAACACTTTACTGGGCTGTCCACCCGGTTATTGTTGCACTGTTTAGAAACGTGACCCCACACACCACAGCTGAAAACATAAAAATTGTGTACATACTTAAACAGAACACAACAAATGTTGGTGCAGTTTCATCAAGGAAAAATATTGTTTTTTCTGAATGTTGTTTTACAAAAATCATGGTGTGCATTATACACAGAGCATGCTATACACGAGTATGTACAGTATTTCAAATGTGTCTAGTTATATCTATTAACAGTTCTGTAGATAATTCCACTGTGCACTTATGGCCGGAGATTTATTTTCTGTTGTAATCTGAACTACTGAGTGTATTGTGAATCAGCTGTAGCAATTTATAGTCATTCATGTCATTAATTGATAGTAACGTGAGGTCTGAATCACTATTACTAGAAGAAAGTTGTAAGAATTAGAATGCACGTAATACAAAATGCATTATATGAAAAATGATAATTAGATCATGGCGAAAAACCACTTTATCATAACCTGTTCCACTATTGTTTTGTGAATCTTCCCTCTAACCTTGTTTTGGTTGTAACCTTTTTAAAAGTTACTCTTGGTAAATGTGTTTTGTTATCTACTGTGCCCCGACCACTTCAACTTTTTTGTTACCATGATAGCTGGAGATACACTAAAGTAATATTTATATTTTTTTGTTTCAAATTTTACAGGTTTGTATTCAAGAATTTGGCCACACTAACTGCATTAGCCCACTGAAGATGGCGATGCAGGCACGTAAAGATATGATCGCAGTGGCTTGTGAAGCTCTGAACAGATTGTTCTCTGCAAACCATGATCAACTCATCAAGCAGGTACTGGATGAACAATTAATTGGAATTACAAGCTGTGCATGTGTTGGTAAAATTTGCCTATCAAAAATTTTTTATGACAGCAAGTTTAAATATGTTCCTAATGAAGAGAAGAAAGCAGTGATTTTCATCTGAAACAGGGTGGCTAATTCAGTTCTGAGAAGGCTTCACCTGCATTGCAGTTTATTTTTCTCGAGGAGTATTTCTTGAACTTGCTCTTTTGCATGGGTAATGGTTCTGCTCCGTGTCTGATATCCCAAACACCTGGTGTTTTAATATGAGACCCTCAAGAAAGAGTATGTTTGCTGGCCACCTGTTAGCAGGGGTGTAAGCAGAGTGTTGAGAAGGGGGGTATTCGCCTCTCCAGAGAATCTGAATTTTTAGTTATTGCAGTATGATATAGTCTGACTGGAAAGTAACGTGTCTCGCTGGCCTTGCAAAAGGAAAATCTGTACAAATGTAATTTTAATTTTGGCAATTTAAGTGTGCCAGATACGTATAAATAAAATATTAAAGTTTGCAATGTATATTTATAAACCTATTTACACATTTTGGTTCAGAATAGTGTCAGAATGATATGCATTATTTTGTCATGAAATAATCTTAATTATTGCTAAATGTTAACTTTGAATTTCAGAAATTTTATGGGGGAGAATCCCCTAGACAACCAGTTCATAGATGGCCTTTAGAAAGTCTAATTTTTATAGTAATTTTCTTCCCCAGTCTCCCTCATAAACAATTTCCCTGCTGCACTTCTGATTGTCCCATTCACTAAATGGTATGCCACTGCCTGTTCGGGTGCTTTGCAGGTTATTGGACTACCCCTCTCTTTGTCCACCCATGGTTCATTGGATAGGTAGTCAGAACTGACACCTTGCTTTTCCGAATCTGCTCGTGTTACCCTAACATGTAGGACACTAGCATGTGTTCTCTCCATTGATGTGGCCCGCCTACACGGTTTTTCCTTGGAGGGGTTAATCGTATGGAGAACCTCTTCCTGCTGTAGGCTGGATTGGAGCTGGTGGGTGTAACAAGCAGTTCAGAGATGTTTGTGTGTTTTCATTGGGATGTGCAGGGATTCATTTGATTGGTGATCTGCTAACTGTGCTATACACAGTCAGCTAACTAGTTTAAATGGAGGATTGGAGGTAATATGTTCAACCTTATTCCCTCAGCATCTCGAGTTAATTTCCTTAATTTTCACTGTGCAGGCTGGTCACCATTGGGTACCCACGTGTGGTCAAACATATGTACTGAAATGGCTTTCAAGGTATGTCACCCTTCTCTCTTTTTTTTTTTTTTTTGCCTCTGTCTTTTCCATTGTTCCCACCTTATTTTCTTTGCTATTCTCATTTTCTCACTTTTTCTTATTTTTTTAACTTGTAATGTTGAAGTTAACACAATTGTAAGCTAGAACATTACAACTCATTATAGCTCAATCGGTAGACACATGAGACTTCAAGAGCGCTGTATTATAATAAAAATGAATTCATGTCTCATATTAGTTTCGCCTTTTTTATTTTTAAATTTCAAATAGCAAGTAACGATTTCACAATCTTCAAGTGATCCAGAGCCACGAAACAGTTAGTTCAATGAGACAACAGAACAACGCCGCAGTAACTATTTGATTATTAATGTCACTTCAAAAACTTGCCTCGCGAGATAAATTTACAAAGTCAGGAGGGAAATTATTTTCCTCCTGGCGCCCTTCTGACCTCCCACGCCAGCGGAAATAATTTAGTAGATTAATAATTCTTATCCCAAAAAGTACTTTAAGTTCACAAATAATAAAAGTTGAGCTCACGGGTGTTGCCGGTGTGGGCTATATCATCACACTCCGACATGTCTCCTCCTGCTAGTGGTAAACTGTTCACAGGCAGCGGGCGCTCCTGGCTCACCTAGTCCAATGCCTACCCCCCTCTCCTCACACCAAGGTGCCCTCAAACCTTCCACGTGTTGTATCGAAACTGCATTGCCGCCAAACTTAAACTTTTATAACGAAATGAAAGAAGAACGGTTTACAACTGCAGAAAAAACTTCTATCCCTAATACTGATGCAACATGAACTGAGACTTCAGAAAAACCAATGCATTATCAATAAACGTTCTACTAGCCAAACTTTCAAACACTGATAAGCTACTCCTGTTCCATGTGGCAGCAAAGGAAATTTAATATTACACTCACTTGCAAAAGATAAAGGGAATTTAACAAAATATCCTATTTAAAATTATAATAAATAAATAACCTACAATGATACATTACCCCTCCCCCGCCCCCTTCTTCAATTCAATTTGGGAATTTTGAAGAAACCTTTCCCAATAAAATTATTTATTAAAGTGACTGCCAAGTCAAAGAATTAAAAAACAATATAGATTTGCAAACACCTGCAATTAAAAGTTGATGCATGATACTTTTTCAGTATTGGAGACTCAATGACTTCCGCTCCATCCTTAGGTTAGTTTGCGTCTGAGTTTGAAGTTAATATTTTCATTTTTGTCCCATCATAATGTGAGATTGTACTGTCTGTGTCGCAGATTGTTTTATTCACCAGCCCACCATTACAATGCTTAAAGGCAACGAGTTCTTTTACTCCCGACTAGATAGTGCTAGTAGTAATTAGCGTTTTGTCTTTTGTTTCGCATCCCCTTCCAGCCGGCAAAAGCTTGTCTATCGTGACAAGTTACACCGCGGTACTTCAGTCCATCTGTGTATCAAGGTGCATCTTCCCACCCTAAACAGGCGTAGTGGAAGTGCTGACTACAGTGTGCACAATGAATGTGTTCCCAAGTCCCTGGACACATGTTCATGGCACACTTCCGGTTCATGGAAGGGGACTGTTCATAGGTCCTATCTTCGGTTTCGTCATGTCTAATCGGCACAGTCTGACATGATGGCCATATGACTCATAAAAGGGTGCCACAGGGTGTTTAAACAAAGACTCCCGTAAGTCTTACAATACGTGTTGTGCAACTGCTCGTGTCTCGACGAGTGTCAGGGCGGGGGGTTGCAAACGTTGTAACTTTGGCTACGTCTTTTCGATACTAGAGTGAATGGGTTTGCATAGACTTTAAGGGAGACTTCATCTGTTCTTACTTTAATACTAATCTGACCCGTATTACTTGTCAATGTTTAATGCCAGAGTTACCTGTGGATGCATACATGTTAGCCTCTAGGTTAAGGCAAGTCCTTTCCGTACTAGCATTTTAGGCTATGCGAAAAGGGTTTCTCTGTCTAGTCTTAACTAGTACAGCTTCGATGAATGCTATATTGAAGCCTGGCTTGAAAGATGCTTTGAAGATTGGGATGGGGTAGATTATTTTGGTGAAATCGGGGAGCGTAGCAGACTCAATCCAAACAGCCTAGTCTAAATAAACAATTGCAATTTATGAACGCTACTTTGAAGTTTGCATCAAGGGAGTTCAATGGGGTTGCCTATCTGGGGATAGCTCAGGGTGTGACTGACTTAGTTCAAACAGCTTAGTCTGAACTATTGCTGTTTAGGCCCACGTGGGGTGCTATTTTTAATCCTGGGGTATTTCCTTTTTTGATAAACATCAGGTAAAATAAGGAAATTGTTTAACACTTAAGTGGGTTGTAGAATAGTTACCCTCCAGAAGTGTATTTGAATTCCAGTTCTCCACCCCTTCGGGGATATCTGCTCTTTACCTCTTTGGTTACTAGACCGACCCAGGATAGCTCAAAATTAAAAACTATTTAAATGCCAGCTAAATCAGAGGTCCTCCACGTTGGGAAGATGATCGAGGTCTAGAATTTCTTACTTTTGGCCTAGACCAAGGTGAAAGAGGGGTAAATCCTAAAGTGAAAAGATTGGGACAATGGTCAAAGGAAGTTATTCCCTTTCCGGGAGGCGACCATTGTAAATAGTGGGATGTGTTGGTTTACTGTTTGGGACGAAGTTATCCACTGCTCTAGCAACATGTTGTTTAGCCGGGCTTTATACCTGTGATGCAGCAGGAAGCGGCGCACTCTGTTTAACAGCTTGGCTCGCTGGGCAGGTGACAGCTGGAACAGGGGCCAATGTCAGTTGCTGCATGGTAGGGCAGCAGTACTGGTTGCGGGGTGTGAGTGTACTGTTTGTTGTATGTGGATTTTCCATACCTAATAAGGCATTCTCTTCTCTTAAAATAAAAGTTATTGCAGGATGTTCTGCGCCTGGATGTTTAATAAGTGGCCCAAAGAGTGGGACTGATGAAGATAATGAATTAATTACAGGCAAGTCAGATTTCTCAATAATTGAAGTGTTAATATTCTCAATGTTCTTAGAGTTTAAAGTATTAAGTGCTCTTACTGTTTCTCAGTATTCTACTCTGCCTGCCGTGCTGTGCGTGAGGCATTGAGCTACTAGAGAAAACTAAGAAACAGTGCCGTCAATCTCAGTACCCAGTGTTCGGCCTTATTCAGACTAGGACCGACTGAGAAGGGCGTATATCCGCCTGAGACTTGGGTGAAGCAGGACATTCAGTTTTCCTCCTGGTCTTTTCAGACCGGGAAGAAGTAGAACGTCTGGTCTGACCAACCAAGGTGTGGATTTGTATACATACAGTTAGGCGCTCCCAATGAACTGCATAATTAGCAGGCCTCTGTTTGCCGTTCTAGTGGTGTGTGTAGTTTGCCTTTGTGGGATGCATTACTTGTCGCACCTGTGGTTTATTGCTTGCAGACATTCTTAATGGTGCAAATAACATTAACCAAAAGTTCTTTATACCAATTAATTTATGTTCTGTAAATTACAGAAGGGAAAATGCATACAGTAAAAAAAGTTACTCTCAAAATGAATGGCAAAAAATAATTACGTTTTTATTTAACGTTATAAGAAATGCAAGTTGAGACAGTACTTGCTCTTAATATATCTCAAAGTAAAATATATTATATATTATATTAGTGATGGGTCAAGTAGATTCTTTGATCCTTAAAAAATGGTGATTCTTAGTACTGAGATCTAAATAGATTCTTTCCTATAAGTGAAGTGGAATCGGGATTGGCACAAATACAAAAAAAATGACCAGGATCCAAACACTTATACTACTTACAACCTACAATCACAACACCCTAAAACCCGATGCAAACTCCACGGCAACACTCTGTAACTTTAAGTGTTACCGACATACATGGGGCTCTTATCACCAAGCCATATCTGGCCACAACCAGTGCTGAGACCCCACATGCCACCTATCAATTTCTACTGATAATAACATCCGGCCAAGATATTTGCAACACATACAATCAACACAGGGCGTTAATACACAATTGTAGACATGTTGGCCAACATAAACCGTGATCCACCAACATAGCCAACATAAAATATCTATTTGGGCATGTTAAAGGGTTCACAGGGTAAGGGGGAATACAGTATATGTCCCTAATTTTGGGATGTCTTTAACGCAATGTAACTGGTAGTTAATATAAACTAATATTTCTAATACAAATAATGTCACTATTCAATGTTGTACGATTCCCTAAGGAAGCTCTCTGACGAACACTATGTGTTTTATAAGGGCATTTTCAAGGATGTAGTGTAATGTAATATCTATATCCATAATTCCCACAAGTTGATGACACTATGTATTGTTAATTACTGTTTCCCCCCTCAATGACCCCCCACATATTGTAAAAACGTACACAAAATTTAAAAAAATACCACATTCGAACTTGAAATGTTTATTTTGCACTCTGCATAAGAGTGAATACAACTCAACATATAAACATTGCAAATATCTTGGCCGGATGTTATCAGTGGAAGTTGATATGCGCCACGCTGAATCTCGGCACCTGGCTGTGGCCATGTATCTCGGCAACACTTAAAGTTACTGAGTGTTGCCACAGAGTTTACAATGGGTTTTAGTGTTTTACTACTATAGACTGTAAGTAGTAGAAGCATTTGGATCCTGGTCATTTTTTTTTTGTATTTATGCCTATGTACTTCGGGTAAGGGTTACAGTTAGTATATAAGTAGCTTTCGGGTATAGTTTTATTCACTTCACTGTGTGTCATTAGAGAAGACATATCACAATGTTGCAGAGGCGTTCGCGGATGGGTTATTACCCTAGAAATGTATACCATAGTATTTTGTCGTTTTCAAAGGATGTTGATAAAGATGACAGGTTTTGGGCTGTTAAAATTGTAGATACAGGAGAAAGTTATAATTTATTGTCATTTTTGTACCGTTTTTGGTTTTCAAGGAATTATTGCTAAGGCAGGTAGTGGTTTGTTGGAAATATGTTTCATCAGAAAGCCGTAGCATGAAAAGGATCCCGCTCGTAAGGAAATTAATGACATTGATACTCGCGATATAATATGTTGGAGGACTTTTCCAGTTCATGAAGGGAAGATGTACAGCACTGCTGTCATTAGTGTTTTTTTTACCGCTTTGCTGTATTTGTGTAAAAAGATGAAGTTTGAGATTGGCAATCAGATTTGCTTGTATCGAAAGTTGGTTGGTGCGACTGGAAACATGCATATTCATGGACACCTCGAGTTGTTTTACTATCCTTAGTGTAGAGAGAATTATATTCTGTTTATATGTTGAGTTTTATACACTCTTATGTCGGGTGCAAAATAAATGTCCAAATGTGGTGTTTTTTTTTTTGTGTGCTTTAAAACAAGAATTAGAATCGATAATCAACCAAAGAATCGGTATCGGCATTGCAATCGAAAAAACTTGACTCGACCCATTACTATATTATATTTAATAAACGAAGGAAACGTAGTCCTATATGAATTATCAGGTGTGGGCATCTTGAGCAAAATTAATTAATTAAACTTGAAATATTATATATTATATGCAATTAAATGAACCTCAATTTAATTGGGAGTGCTATGAAGGAGTCTGAGATTTTACTAACACCCTAGCTAAATTTAATGTTAAAGGAAAAATGATTAAAGAGAGGTGTCTTCTGTATGGAGTAGCATGGAGGTGGAGGCATCTTCAGGGCTCACCGACAGCGGGCGTCTTCTTTGGTTGAAATGTGCACTTCAGCACGCTGTCTAGTGGTCAGCACAATAACCGTAGTATTATTTGTCCTCAGCCTTGTTCAGACTGTGAGGTCAGTTGGCTGCCACTTACCAAGGTGGTCTAGTGACCATCACACCCTTTAGACAGTTCTTCAACTGTGTTTCAGACTGGAAGAGGGTGAACAGCCCCTTGCCCCTATTGCTCCATCAGCCTTATGCAGACTGGAGGAGAGCGACAACTGCTCTCATGCCTGGCATGGCACCTCCTATTTATACTAAAAATCTTTGATTGTAGGCTTTCAGAGTGGTGAGAGGGTGGCTAGCCACACATCACAGGGGTTGTTTATTCGGGCTTCAGAGCTGTGCTACACTTTTCTTATCTCTTTGAGTGGAGGCATTGACCTATCTTATCACCTCGTTGCGAGGCGCTTAAGACTGCGGCGATCTTGTAGTATGAGTGCTATGCTCCTGCAGCAAATCCTCGAACTAGCTTATTTCTGCTCTCAGTGTTGGTTGCTCTTCAAGATTTAAAATTCCCACATTGGGGTTAGGACGATCACGTGATGGCTTTAATTAGTTATAATATTTTATTAACCATGTGTCTGTAATCTCAGTTGCAGTGATGTTGGTAGATCCTGTAGGCACGTGGATTTAATATAATAACGCGCTGCAGACTTGCCCAAATGAGCATAGGATGCTCGATGATGGGGCGAAGTAGTAAGTGGAGAGCGCATGGCAACTGCGCAGGAATGCGTCATGCGTCAGTACCATACACAACTAGTCTGAAGAAAAGGATTTCAAACACATTGTAATACAGTTCAGTCACCAGTTAGGTGTCCTCCTTAACAACTTTGGCTTTGATACGTGCCTGGTTAGACTGACTGACACACTTGTCGAGGATTTTTCCGCTAGACCAAAAGCGGGGTGGTTAAATCTGGTTAGAAGGCGTGAGGCGAGTGATGTTGGTTATCGCTTATTTACACTGTCGTCTTGGGTGTTATTGATGCGGGTTTCACCCAATAGTGGTGAGCTCAGTCCACTCCGAAGCGGAGATTCCAGTTTTAGGCTTCACGGTTCCTGAAGTTCTGGTTTGCCCAGCCGTATCGTGCCTCAGCACGGTTTAACAACCCTCTTACAACAGGGTGGCATGAAGGATGAGTACAAAAGCAAGGCGACAAGTAGATTACTAGGACTGGAGCAGGCACTATTGCTTGGTGCCTAAGTTGGGCGGCGCGACCCTGTTCTGCCTGCCTTTCCTGCATAGGAAGTGGTAATGCAATCCACAGTTTGATAGAAACGAGAGCTAGGTATTGTTCCCTACGTCTTTAGCCACGTTCCTTACATTGTAAGGCATAGGGCACAACGGTGTGACAGCTTATGTAACGCACTTAAACAGGAACGGTTATTACAGTGTAACCCAATAGTGACTTGCTGGCACGACCTCAATAAGAGTCGCCACTGATCCCTCACGCATGTGGGCTGATCAGGGACCTGGAGCTGTGTCGACCACCAAGCCTCTACTGGTTGTGCATTCGCGCTGGGTTGAGTGGCAAACCCCAGGCTAATGTCACTCCAGCACTGAATTAATGCTCAAAGCGAGAGATAATCTGAGTTTGTAGCCCCTCCCTGTGCGAAGGTGTTTCTAGTGGTTGTGGAGTCGCTGTTTCTCCCCACCAGCACTAACTTAGTGCTCAGGGGCTGTGAAGAAACAGGTAACCTTCTAATGTGGATGTCGGCAATCCCCTGGTTCCTGTTGGCAGTGCATGTCGTACTCTGTCTCTGACCGTAAAACAGACAAGTACCATGTAAGTGAAAAGCAGAAGAGTAGTGAACAATGAGAGTTTATTGAATGCTCAATAAACACGTGTCCCATGCTACCTCCTACCAAACCGTGGAGAGCTGAAGGTAACTGCGGTTCCAGGTGTAGGCATCCTGGTTCTAGACGAATACAAAATTAATTACAGTTAAACTGAGCTAAGTAAATGGTGTCGGGAAGAGACAAAGTGAAGTTACATATGTATGTATGAGTTCGCTGGTCGTCGAGACATGGTAAGTAGCTGCTGGGGGCGTACTTGAAGCTTGCGAGATCTCCGGAGATCCCAGCACTGAATTAGTGCTCTGGGATGTTGCGAGAGTTTGAGAAAGAATGACTGCCCGAGCCCAGCAGTGTCTGGACTTATATAGGTGAAGCTTGTAGGTTGCCGGCATGGGCTGCGGGGAGAGCGAGCATCCTGCCCGGGTTGGCGTGGGAGCCGAAAAACTTGGGTCAGCAGTAGTCAGCGTTTCTGCTTCGTGCCTCTTCGGCGGCGCTCGGCCTTGCCCGGTGGTGGGCAGCTTGTAGGCTCTCAGCTTGGATTGGGAGGGCAGCATACCTGCTGGGTTGCGTAACCTTCAGGTGAAGAGAACTTGTTCATAAATTCCTGTTGCCTAGTACAGTAGGTGGCCGAAAATTCATGTAGAAAAATTTTCTGTATGTCTGTAGCAGTGGACGTAGCAACTTTTAGTGACGAGTCGTAGTTGTAATTGATTAGTAGGTTGAGGGGCATGTGTCAGCTTATAAATTGAGTTATGCCTAGATTTTTGGGGCCAAATGTCTATATTATTAATCACTTCACTGAAAACATACCGCGTATAAACCTGAAATACATGCATTTTGATTTCTGGGTTTATCAGTCTTGCTATATAGTGACACTCTTTGCCAAGATGTGTGTGCTGCTCTGTTGAGAGCACTTCTTGTCTGTGGCCAGGCGCTGGAGGCAGACATGGTACCTTACCTGCTGAACTTGCTGGAGGGCCGGCTGGAAGCACTGGAGAACCCTGCCACCACCAAGGCGCAGATTGTGAAAGCTCTGAAGGCGATGTGCCGCAGCATTCAGCTTGGCGACAAGGTGGCCGCCATATTGGAGAGGTCGTCTGTGTGGGCAGAGTACAAGGACCAGCGCCATGACTTGTTCATCAGTAGTACACCCACTGCTGGCTATCTCACTGGTAGGTCTTTAAGGGAATACAGAATTCTTGAAACTTTTATACCTGAGTACTGTTATTTATATAAAATAATTTTCAATGGATCTTAAAAGTAGAGTTGTGCGAATATTCAATATACCGAAACAATAATGACAAATCAGAACTTGGGGTCATGGTCGCTGCTTGCCTCCCACCAAAGCAAGCCAGGTTCAATCCCCAGCCGGGTCACTATGGATTTTTGCTAGTGGGAATCATGCTGGTCAGCGGGTTTCCTCGGGAATCTGCAGTTTCCCCCCACGCTTGCTTTCTTACGCTGCTCCATTCTCACCTGATTTCATTCTCATTGGCTCTCAAGACCTCGGTGTATTAAGAGTCGCCCAGATAACTCAACTCAAATTAGAACTTGGGAAGTAGAGTTGTGTAAATATCCAATATTACTGAAACAATAATGACGTATAAGAACTTAATTTTTGCTTTTGGTCAGAAAACTGGTTACTGAAAGATATATTCCGGGAATAGGTTACTAGGCTACTGATTTATTTATAAAAAATAGGCAATTCTCTAGTACTAACAGGGCATTACTCATGGATAGACACACACACAAACAAACACAAATGTTGTTTGAACACCTTTTTCCACGATGTGCGGTCGTGACGTTTTGCTGGCTAGGCCAGCTTCATCAGGTGGCGAATGATGGCACACTGCAGTCTTTTGAGCAGTGGTTGGTGAACAGTGAACCTAGCAGCCAAGCTGCAAATTAGGGTGAAGTGATAAATTTTAAATATGGTGGAGGGGTTATCTTATGTTTAAGCCAGGTGTGTGTCTGGATTCAGTGATGTATTAATAAGCCATTTTCCAGAGTCGCAGTTCTACATTATTATTATTATTATTATTATTATTATTATTAGAAGGTGGTAGGTCCCTCATCACTCTCTACACTCAGAGAATGTATAGCCATAGAGCATATGCCAAACAAGCCATAGTTGGGTTAAATGTAAATTTACAGGAGAAGCCAGTTTGCAGCACATGCAGCATCTCACAACTACAACGTTGACTCCTGTTACACAACCAGAGTGGCTGGGGCCTTACCTCCTTCTAATAATATTGCAGAACAGCAATGCTGGGAAATAGCTCATTAAGACATCACCAAAATTAAACAAAATACCTATCTTTGACATAAGAAAACCCCTCTACCACAGTTAAAGTTACCTGCCTCACCCTAGTTCGCCTAATTATCGTTAGATTCGCTGTTTGGTAGGGGTGTGCGAATTATCGAATATTAGAATATTTTCAAATAATAAATTATTATTATTGTTCGTATTCGATAAACAAATACCAGATGTTGACATTTCAAAGCATTCGAGCAATTTCGAATACTGAATTTTAACCATCTTGTTACATAAATCTCTGCCTATACTCAGTTCTATGTGTAAGAGCCTCACATAATTTTTTAATGCTTCAGTTAATCGTAACTAGTGCTGAGCCGATACCGATACCCAATGTCAGATATTAGTAATATCGCTCACCGGGGAAACAATTTTATTTTTTGCTAATATTTAGCCGATATATTTTCCCCTTAAACCAGAGGATGATGTGGCAATTTGGAGTAAGAGGGGCTCAACTGCTGCTGTTTTTAATGGGCAGTTGCAGTTGTTATTCCAACCACCAAACTGACAGATTGTCACTCCAGGATGGCAAAGGGCAGGTGGGACATGCCTCCCTGCTGTGAGATAATCATCTACATGGGAAGAAAGAATGGGGAAGAGAGAGAGAAATGAAGCTACCACTCCACTGTGGCCCTGCTGTAACAGGCACTTTAGGAGATAATCATCTAGTTTATTTGCAGTGTGGCCAGCTGAATTACCAGGCGCCACACTTCATCTACACCTTGTCATATCAGTATTTAAAAGCAATGTTTTGGACATTCATAACACAGGAACTGGCAGTGCTTCAGTTTTACTCTCCAGTAAAATAAGAGGGGGCTGTATTTAAAAACTGTACATATTAATAATTGTTATTTTCTAAATATGAACAAAGTCGCATTATGCTGAGAACTGTAATACATGATGTTGTAGATTTAATCTTTTTAATTTTATTTGTTTAGAACAAGCTTAAATTGTCATGACCTAAATTTAAAAAATAAATTACAAAAGTATATTTTGAGTGCTGCTTTTAATCTCGGATTTCGAAGAATTAATGTGCAATTCATTTTCCTAATGTTTTGTATGTTTACTTAAAGCATCTAATAGTACATTGTGCGACACTGACTTTAACATAGATTTTCATCAGCTTCTCAAAATACTTTGTGCTAGTAGAGTAAAGCTACTGGCCCGGATTATATAAATGCAGAATTTTTAAAGCTTCTCAATGAAGATAATGTGAAATGGGTGACTGCATTGTTCAGTGACATCTACAACTCGTGCAATATTCCTAGAGAGTGGTTCAAATCAGAATTTGTTGTATTGCCTAAAATACCTGGAGCTAAGTTGTGTGGAGATTACAGAATTACTTGGATTCAGGAATGCAGTTGGAATACGAGAGGCTCTCTTTAGCATCCAAATACTATGTCAGTGATGCAGAGATATAACTTGTATGATTTATGCCTGCTTTATAGATTACCAAAAGGCCTTCGATAGTGTACAGCACCAGATAATGATTAAAATTTTAAAAAGTATTGAATGACAATGATCTAAGAATTATTGTCAATTTATACTGGAACCATTTTGCTTCAGTAAAATTAGGAGGTGAAACTGACGAGATATATATATATATATATATATATATATATATATATATATATATATATATATATATATATATATATATATATATATATAACGGGGTGTTAAACAAGGTTATATAATGTCTTCATTATTATTTAACATATATTCAGAATACATCTTCAACAAAGCATTGGAGGATGTGGAGAAGGGAACCCTGTTGAATGGGCAATGGATAAACAACAATCGCTATGCAGATGATACTGTAATTTTTTCAGATAGTCTGGAAAGTTTACATCAACTTATGGATAGAGTGATACAGAGTAGTTATGAATATGGTCTTGATATTAATATAAATAAAACAAAACTAATAGTCATTAGTAAAAAATGTATCCCTACATGTAATTTTAGTATAAATCAGAGACCTGTTGAACATGTACACAAATATACATATCTCGGTACCACCATAAATGACCAGTGGGATTGCTCTGAGGAAGTGAAGTCTCGTATGGAAAAGATAAGGCCGTCTTCAACAAAATGAGTAATCTTTTCAAAAGTAATGAGATAACAATGACAACAAAAATGAGACATGCTGTTGTGTGTTCTCTGTTCTATATTATGGTGTTGAAACTTGAACTCTGACGGAGTCACTCGGCAAAAGATTGGAAGCCTTTTAGATGTGGTAATATCGGAGAATGTTATGAGTGCCATGGACAGACCATGTTACAAATGTTGAAATTCTTCGGAGAATGAAAAAGTGCAAAGAAAACAAGGAAGCTTCAGTACCTCGGCCATATCATGAGGAACGAAAGCAAATATCAGCTACTGCAGTCTATTCTACAAGAATAGCTATCCGGGAAGATAAGCGCTGGTAGAAGAATCTCCTGGTTGAAAATCTCAAAACATGGACCTCTAGGACATCTACATAGTTATTCCGAGCAATGCTTAATAGAGATAGCACAGCTGAGATGGTTGCCAACATCCAGAATGGATAGAAACTACATTACTCATATGTCCATTGTATCGGTGTCGGATATCGGTTCTATCTGCAGGAAATATCGGTTTGTGCCGGTATCTGCTTAGCATTAATAGTAACCAAAATTTATTTTTGCATATAAAAAGAGTTGTCATAATTTCCAGGCATGACAACCCTTTAGAATGGTGGAGTTAGAGCGAACAATTTCCTTAACTTGTCAAGGTCACAAGGCATTACCTACCCATTCCTGCAACTTTTGATGCATTTATTTATGAATGAAAAGTAGGTTTCTGTTTATGCAAGATTATGCTATCTTTACGATTTGAAAACTAAAATGCAGTATTAGAAAATTATTCAAAAAAATTAGTATTCGTTCGAAAACAATTCGAAACACTAAAACAAGTACTCGCACACCCCTACTGTTTGGCAACCACCACCCTTTGGCCTAACCAGAGAAATATTGCAATTGCATATCCATCCATGTGAAAAATGTGTTCATCCTACTTTTTTTTCATGTCTCTCTTTCTCTCTCTCAGTACTGCCCTGTGATTACTTGTTCAGTTTGTCTACTTTTTATAATGTAATTGATTACTGAAAGTCTTGACGAAATTAAAAAATTTAATTTTTATTATAATATATCTAAAACAATCACACAAAACTAAACGTGGAGTGTTGCAGAAATGTTGAAGTTTTCCTTTTTTAAATTTTTCCAAGAGTTTAAATATAATTTATTCCTTCACTGAGCAGTCCACTTATGTAACTTATTTTTTGTCTCCTGTGTAACTAATAGTTTTCAAGGTTTTTTTACATTATACAACAGCTGATGGTGCCACACAAGTTTCATGTTGTACTTTAAATTCAGTATAATTCAATTTTCCACAATACGTTTGATAATACATGAAAAAGAAACACTTTTGTAGAAATTAAAATGAGCACGTGCAACACATTGGCATAATTGAATATCAAGAAATTAAGATGGGCAGCCATAGAAGGTGGAGGGGAGGGTCTTGCTGCCTTGTATAGCTAATGGTTAAACATCCTACCCCTTCATCTTGCTCTACAGGGTTTATAAGGGTGGCTGATACAGGCATATTGGTTGTCATTAGGTTTTGGATATTTGTTTTCACCATAAATCTCATTTTGTTGTTTACAGTATGGTACACTAGAGTACGTGGTGTATGGGGCAGTAGTAACTCTTCTTGAGATCTAAAAACCTAACATGTTAGAATTAGGGCAATTTGTAAAGGTTCAGCTGGGTGGTGGTTGTGCCAGTTAGACTGTAGCTTTTTTTTTTTTTTTTTTTTCCAGAGGTTTCCTGTACCATGGGTGTAGTTTTGTCAGTTCCAGTTCATGTTAATGGCTCCCCCCCCCCCCCCAAGGGGGCTGAGAAGCAGGAGCCCTTTTGTCAGGGAGAGCTGGCAGTGGAAGATTGTGTTTAGTGATAGAGATTATTGACCTTTGAGCATGATGCAGGGCTCAATGTATCCTAGTCTAGGTTGTGTGCGACCCAGATCAAAAGCTCCAGTGGTGGTGTAACGGGTTGTAGACAGCCATGCCTGCTGGGTTTGAGGAAGTTCATCAGGTTTACAGTTAGGCAGTGTCACAGGGAGGGAAGAGATGGAGTTCCCGCTCTTCACTAGTGTGCTTGCAGTTGGACACTGTCCACCCTTGATGACCCTCTGCAGTGCATCTTCTTTGCACAAGACTAAGCAGGCACAGTTGGGCCTGTGCACCGACTCCACAGCATCCCTGGCTAAGGCCAAGGCTTGCTTGACTGCTTCCTCTGCCTTGCCCAATGGCACAGCATTTAGGGACATCAAAGAAAGTGTGACACGAGCTGGTGTCCAATAGAAGTGGGCGTAGCCGTTAAGTGAAATTGAAAGAATTCCTAATAGATGTAATAGAGGAGGAGATTCTGGGTGGCCACTCAGAGGGCAGTGACCTCCTTCAGAGTGTAGTACCAGGATAGCACAGTTCTCCTTACAGAAGGTTAGCAAAGAGGGTGAGGTGGTCACCGGCACTCCTATTTGCCGAGAGTAGGTTCACGAGCTGCGTCCGTAGTGACCACTACCGTCTGTTTTCCAAGAGTACCCAGGTAGGGTGGGATTATCACTAACACTCAAAGAACTATACAGAAAGTGACAAAGGCAGCTACTCACCCCTTTCCAGTGTTGGCTGACAAGGTGGGATTACCGCCAGCATTACAGGATGGGACGCCTCCTTATAACTGCCAAAGAGGATGATAACGGGAATAAGGGGATGATAGTGGGAATAAAGGGTTTGAAGCAAAGAGAGTTGTAGTGAGAATGCTGGCCAAATTGGGAATATATCTGGTTTATTGACGGACCAATAATGTTAACATTCCTTTGAAGGCCTGAGGGGCCATGCCAAGATAGCCAACCAAACTGGTACTGTGGGTTGCACTGTCACTCTCATCTCGGAAGCATGAGGGGCGAGGGTAGCCCTTTTAGAAACTGGCAATATTCAGACTTGAGTAGATGGGGATAGCCTAAGTTATACCGGGCCAGGAACTTGCAAGTCGGTAGTTACTCGAGCTGTGTGACATTTCGCAGTTGTTGCTGGTCAAGACAACCTCTAACCCTGGTCCGCCGCTTCTATTTACCATTCAGTTCAAAGGCCAGTAAGGGGGGTGCAGGGAGAGGCGGAGAGAGGTTGTAGTCTAAAGGTAGACTAGTGAGGAGACAGGGTGGCTGCTCCTCTGCAGCCAGTGACAGGAGGGAAGGCAAGTTGGCACGTGCCCATTGTGCGTCAGTATTGTGCTACGGGCAGTCGGTCCACAGACAGTGGTAGCCGGCCCGTTCACCCTGCCCTGGCTTCAAAAGTATTTGTTGTGTGTACAGCCAAACGTCTCTTGCTAGGAGGGTGGTGGGGACTAGTGGCACCACAGCTATGGCAGAGGATAGAGGGAGTAGGAGACATTGCCCATGGCATGTCAAGTGGAGCACTGCTGAGTTTCAGCTGGATGGTGTTGTGTCTCAGACTTACCAACAGTTTTCTCAGCGCCTGAAGCAAACAGTAGTTTTTGATCCCCCGTCTTGTTTAATGTAACAATTTCGAATTGTTTTTGTGGGGGGAAAATATATCAACTTTTTTATTTATTTTTTTTCAGGAGACCTAATTAAATTGGACGTGGGACAGCTTACCAGTCTGCCCTATAATGAATGCACTTTGTGGTGTGTGGCGGGGGCTGTGAGCACATCCTGTCATTGTTCTCATCAGTATTATTCTTCCCCCTCCCTCCATGTTCTTCCTTTCTCTGTCCATCCTTAAAGCCCATCAACAGAAAAGGAAAGCATGGCAGCCTAATGGAGTGCTGCCCTGAATTAACATTCTCAGGACTAGTGTTTGAGGTTTTTATCCTCCAGCAGCTACCTGGGCACTTTATGATCATGAAGTTTTCTTTAACTTGGTTGCCACTTACATACTCTCGACATCTGCAGGAGCTGCACCTTGTTACAGCACTGTGTACAAGCCAGTGGCTACAGGGAGCTCATATTTGCCGCTGTCTTCTAGGGGCAGTGATTTATAACAGTTACAGAGGTTCATAAATTGTTGCAATAGGCAGACAAGGTCATCAAACTGTGGCCTCGATGTGAACATTTGAAGTACAGTGTTCTGCATTGGCAAGCAGGTAGGCAGCTACCATGGTAGTGAAAGTAGTTCATCTGTTTCCCAGCTGGAGTGCCTGCAACCGCTGGTTACCTCACGCAGGGCACCACCAAGACACTGCCAGATGCCCCACCACCCATGGACAAGGAAGACCCCCTTGTTCGCATGGACACTATCTGATGGTTCCAATATGCCTGACACTGCTAGTCAAGGTGAGTTTTCTGCAACTCTGTCTGCTGGTGTCCTTTTGTCCTTAGTCTAATAGTTACAGTATACTTGGAGCAAGATGTGCAAAACTTTTTTTATTTTGATTTAAATTGCATGCAACTTGATGACCTTATGATGTATGTTCCTAATTGCCTATAAAATAATAAGCTAGTGAATTTGTAATCTGGACTATCTAATCAATCTTGTTTTCAGAAATTAGATATAATTTAAAATCAATAATACATCAAAATAACAATCATGCAAAGTAAAGTAATTTATTTGCTAAAAGCAAGGAATTTCCATAGTATGAGTTAAGTAATGAATTTAGCATTTCTGCTTGGGTAGTATATTTGCTGTCAAAGAATTTGTAAATATCTATCCATCTATTCAATAAAATACTGGCCAGTTCTCATTATATTTTCTGTCGAAAACTGTACGCACATTGACATCTTCCGAGTCGCAAACACGGAAACAAACAAAAAAAAATTAATGTTGACGCGTGCTTGGTTATAAACTGTCTGGCATTATCATTGTGGTTTTAGTGCGCTAGACCAAGTGCGCGTCTCAACAGTGTTTTTGGCCAGAGAGTTTGCTGGGTTGTGTTGGTTTACGGATTGACATGCAGTCTGGGGTTGAAACCTTGTTTCCTGTGAAGGATTGTCGTTTTGGAAGCTGATGGGAGGTATTAGTGCTACCTGTCTTACGCTCGAGATCTTCAGCCGGTTGGTGAAGTTGGGTTGGTGACTGAGTGGAGCTGGTGTTACAGTCCTTGGGTTTTGGTTGGGTTGTACTGGCCGGTTCACACAGTACTGTTGGTTCCAGGCTGTGGACTCCTGGCTCCAAAACCCGGCATTTGTGATTCTGTACCTTGCTTCCGTCCTTTACACTGTACCCCTCAGGACAGGATGGTAATCTTGGCTTGTACGGATGTGCGGTGCAAAAGTTATGTAACACACCATGGGAGCAGTCGGGATTGCTTGTAACGTTAGTGAGGCGGTGCGGTCCCGTTCCGCCTGCCTTTCCTTCGAGAGAGGGGTTAAGGTAAGCCGTTGTATGGCAGCAAGATGAGCGATCTTTTGCTCCTTACGCCATTGGCCGTTCCTTACTTATAAGGCATAGTGTGTGGTTCGCTGCTGACCAATACACGTCGTACACCACGGACGAAAATTACCCCTTATAATAGTGTAGTCCAGTAGCTGCTTGGCAGCACAAGCTCGGTTCCTCGAATGATCCCCCACCTTAGCGGGCAGATCAGATACGTTAAGCCGTGTGGGTCGCCAATGCTTCTACTGGATATGATATCCAGCCAAGGCCAGGCCGCAACACCCAAGCAGATACACCCCCTTCCCCCCTTTTTATCTCCTGGGTGCTCTAGTAGGGAATACAACCTAGGCTTGCCGTCTCTCCTTGGATGGTAGTATTCCTAGTGGTCGTGGCTCCTCTGTTCTTTCCATCCTGCACCTAGGTGCTCGGGTGTAGAAACAGCAGGCTGCCGTCTAATGGGTGTGTACATGACTGGATGACTCCAGAAGGGGGTCTTCAGTCAACTCTAGTTCGGATGTAAATCTTTCCGGTTCTCAGTGGTGCACAGTGCAGATTGCTCCTAGCTGACGAAGTAGATAATACTCTAGAAATGAAAAACTTATGGCTAGAGAACAAAACTGTATTTATTGAGGACTCAATAAATAGTGACCCTTGCTATCACCTACCAAACAGAGTTCTGAAAGTAGGCAACCTGGTCCTAGGCTAGAGGGGAAGTTGAAATGGAAGACTGAATAAAAATTATACTGAACTAAAACTAACTTATTATCGGGTGTCTAGGAGAGATAAAAAGAAGTTAAAGTTCCTTTGCTGTAGTAGCAAAGTGTCTTTGTGTTAAATTGCTGTTGCAGGTGAAGCATAGATTGTCCTAGAGTATAGTCGTTGCAGGGAGCAGCCGCGGGGGCTGCTGAAAACTTGTGGTTCTCTGGAGGCCCCAGCACTGGAGAGTGCTCGGGGTGAACTCGAGAGAATAGCAAGACAAATGACTCCGGAGCCCGGCCGCGCACGGACTTATATAGTCAGAACTGTAGGGTGCAGCGGCGGATGCAGGGAGGGCATGTGATGTCCTTCTGCTGTGAGGCCGGCATAGGAGGTGAGAACCCTCTCGTCAGCACTCTGCTTCATGGATCTTCGGTGCTGTCAGCCACCTCGGCCGTGCCCCGAGGTGACTGACAGCTTGTTGGCACTCAGTGCAGGGGGAGGGGGGAGGCGGCCTGCTCGCTGATTGCGCAACCTTGAAACTACGTGTTTGGACGCCCGGTATATTGAAGCGACGCACAACATCCGTGTATTGGTTTGCTGTAACAACCCTCTCTTGGGGTGAAATAAAAAATACTTGACATGATGAGCGATGAGTCATAATCGTATTTAATAGTGCTATAAACTGCACGCTTCAATTCCCCCCCTCCCCCTCCGTTGTGATGAAGACTCATCGTGAAAAGGGGGTGGAGAAAGGCGTAGGCCTCCTCTCTGGAAGGTCTAGGTAGGATTAGCAAAGAAAGTCTGGAAGAAAAAAATTTCATCAGGTAGTTTGGACCCTTAATGTTGGGTTGCTTAACCACTGAAGCGGTGCTCGCTCTGTGCTCTTGGGCTGGCGCGGGAGAAATCGAGGTACATGGGATGCCGAGACCATATATATACTCTCTCTCTCTCTCTCTCTCTCTCTCTCTCTCTCTCTCTCTCTCTCTCCTCTCTCTCTCTCTCTCTCTCTCTCTCTCTCTCTCTCTCTCTCCTCTCTCTCTCTCTCTCTCTCTCTCTCTCTCTCTCTCTCTCTCTCTCTCTCTCTCTCTCTCTCCTCTCTCTCTCTCTCTCCCCCAGGCGATGTGGAGCTCGCTGACACTGTTAATGTGTGACCCCCTCCCCCTGTTGTGCCACGGTTTATCGGGTGTCCCACCGACCTACTTGATTTTTGCATGCCGCCAACAAAGATTCAGCATACCACTGTGGATATTTACAAGAGTATATACAACAAGAATCTGAAATAAAAGCACAAGAAAATGACGGCATGCGTAAGACAAAGGGGAATAAAATAAGTATGTTTAAGCCTTACTCGTGGAAGGCGGGGAAACGCCACTAACTATCCTGGAGCTTATTGTGGTGATTTAAGAAAGAAAAGGAAAATCTTTCAAGGGTAACCCGTAGGTCGCACAGCAAGCTAAACAGTTACGTGTGACAGGTTGAGAGTTCGGCATTCGCTAACACCTCATCACCTGGGTTGACAAACTAAATGAACAATGAGAGTACACTTTAAGGACATGCATGAAAAATTGGCAATTGGCGCACGTTGGTTACTACAAATAAACAAATAATATCCTTTTATCTTTTGAAGTTAAAATATGTTGCATCTGGTTTCATCGTAGTGAGTTCATCGGAGCTCTGTGGCTCACAAGATATTGCAAAACAAATACACTATAAAAATATGAGCAAACAAAAGCATAGCATAAAGACACATTCCTACAAAACTGCATTATTCTCATAGGTGATATTCACATGTACACTGTAACAACTCATACAGTAGAACCTGTCTATTACGACCCCCTCACGGTTCCCGAGAATAGGGTCGTAATAGAGAGGTGGTCGTAATAAAAAATTTTGGGCCGATTTTGACCCACCCCTAACCCCTATGCCCCCAAACGTACCATTTTTGGCATGACGTATGTTAAATCATCTCTAATTCATACAAAACCACTTTTAAATATGTATATTTTAATAGCTGGACGTCTCGTGATTAATTTAATACCCAAGATAGGCATATTCGACGACCCCTTGTGTTAAAAAGAAGGCCATTGAAAGTGTGTGAAAAGATTAGCCTATGTATTATTAAAATATAAAGTTATTATTATTAAATATCTATTACGCAGGTCTCGTGGCTCATATATTGCTATGAGGCACGTAAGTGATCAAAAAGTTTACGTGGCATTGCGCAATACGTGTGCGTGCACCATGCTCTCGCTTTGGTATGGCCTTGTATGTAGCTGGACTAGCGCCTAGATCCTTTGCAGCACAACCATATGCGGACATGGTGGTTTGCTACTGAAGCTCGGCCCTAGATCCCCAAGCTGGGCAGCTGTCTGTCGCTACAAGATGATGGGCGGCCACCGTCGCCACTGTTACAGGGCCGGTTCTTTTCCTAACAGTGGCCCGGCGTTGGAAAAACATGCTGATAGATGCGATTCACGTCACTGTGTTGAATTTATACTAAATGTAGGCTGCGTGTTGGCCTCTCCACTGGCACGATGAGGCGCTGCAATGTTTACGGGAATATAAATATTTAGTGCGGTGTACTTGAATTATATCCCAAATTTTTCATCAAATGCTTTTGACATTGCCTATACACTCGCATGGCCTCACTCGCCATAATATGGTACTGGTAACATAATAACACATTTTATTTGCACACATAAAATTGACTTCACAAGAAAAAATGCAATTGCCTACCATAAAAAATTAGCATATTACATAGGCGTGGGTGCACATAAACTTTAAAATATTAATTAAAAAAAGGGCATTGAAATAAATTTGAAGTTATCATACATACATTGATTAAGAAACCAGTCTCTGTAATGTGCCGCTGTTTTTACAGCAAAAGAGGAGGGATAATAGAAGCGAAAATACACAGGCAGGGTAAGGCAGAGGTGGTGGCGGCATGTGACTAGGACAAAGAATCCTTACTGACCCCTCCTGCAACCCCTCTTCCCCCATGCTTCCACTGACAATACACGAGTGTCGCCTTCTGGCATTAAGTAATTTATTGCTTCATGCTGCTTGGGACAACAAATGTCAAAGTCTATGATGGTAGCCTGAGAAATGCACGACCACTAACATCATTAAGGGCTAGTTTTCCATAGAGTGAAAACCATGGATAATAGAAACTAGTACCGCTGTTGGAGAAAACGGCTACAAAACAAATCCGCGAATAACTGAAACCGCGGTTGGCGATGGATTACTGTATCTATTTTTAGATGTGCCTTAAATTTTCGACTTTTTCAAACCAAACTTTTCATGGTTCCTCGGGATTGGGTCGTATTAGAGAGGTAGTCATAATAAATAGGGTCGTAATGGAGGGGTTTTACTGTAGTTATCTTTAAAAGTATACCTACACATCAAGTCATATTTACAAAAAAAAAAAAAAAAAAAAACAATTTCCTACTTTACCTTTCGGTTGTCCATGTAGTTCTAACATGTTTACTGTGCATTTTCGTAAAAATGTTCAAGGTAATCACTTAAGAAATACGAAATTTAAACAGAGCAGAAAATACAGTCCTACAAAACAGAGACAGTGCACTATCTTAGTGTGCTTCCAGCAGTGGCTGCCGGTACGAGCTTGGTGCTCCAGAAAGCCCCCCACCACTTGTGGGCGGACTAGAAGCATTGAGCTGTATGGGCCGCTTTCCTGCCACAACTGGATGTAGGTTGCAACCAGGACCAGGCCATAGCTCTCTAGCAAATACCCCCTCCAGCACTCAGGTGCTCCAGTTAGGGTACAACTCAAAAGTACTCTCTCTCTCCCTGGTTGGATCAGTTGCTAGTGGTGGTGGCTCTACCGTTCTATCCCCGGATGTCTGGAACGGGTGGCCGTCGAATGGTGTGTGTTTAGATGTGCTGATTCCTGATGGGGATCCACAATCCTGCTCTAGGTCGTACTGGTTTACTCAATCCCAGACTTGGTTGACAGAGCAGAGCGAGTATGATTCCTATTGGTCAATGAAAATTACCTCTAGAATATAATCCTTGGTTAAGGAACACATCTGTATTTATTACGAATGCAATACACAGTGACGCGTGATGACTAGTGGCGTTGACAGCTATGAAAACAACTCGGTCGCAGCTTAACTACCTCAAGGGACATAAAGAAAAAACAAGTAGATAATAAGGGAACCACTACTCTAATAACAGTGGGTGTAGTTGCCCCTACCAGCAAGTAGAGGCAACTGCTGATCCAGTAGGAACAGCAGCGGAAAGTGTGGTATGGAGATGAAGTAGTAGCTTCTGGTAGACAGTGGTGGTTGTCTACAATGAAGCCTCTGGTAACTGCTGGTTGCAGAAAAGCTTCTGGTGACAATAATGGGAGCAGCCTCTGGTGGCTGCTGAAGACTGTTGAGCAGTCTATGGCCCCAGCATATGAAATTGACGCGTGCTGCTTATACCAACTATCAAAAACGATTATGATTCATCACATTGCAACCTAGTATACTACTTCTACACACGTGAGATTCAAACCCTGCGCCAACCCGTACATGGAAGTTATGGCCTGCCACAATCCTGGAGGGCAGCCGGACACGTAGATACGAGGAGTTGCACAAGCAACCGGCGTATCGCCCCCCACCCCCCTTTTTTTTTCACTGAGAGCCTGCAAGCCATCAGCTGCCTCAGGGTATGCCCGAACGCCACCAAAGATATGCAAAGTCCGAGAGATGATTAGAGGGTGCTCTACCTCCACTCCGGCCTTGCAGCAGAGGGATGTCACACGCCCTTCCCCACGGCTGCTGTGACACATGCTACTATATGTCAGTGCGCGGCGGACCTCACCAGTTGTTCCTGCCAGTCTTTGAGCTCGTTCCAACACTGCTAGTACTGCAGCTCTCCAATTACTGTTAGATCTTCAGCAGCCCTTCCAGAGGCTGCCACCAACAGCCCAACACTCTTCAGGAGCCATCCGGAGGCTGCTACCACTGGCGTCAATGAATCAACAGCCAACTGAGGCTGCCTACCTTGGACTTACCTCAACAGTCTTCGGCAGCCACCAGCAGCTACTACCATTGCAGTCACCGTTAGAGATCTGCAGCACCAGCAGCCTGACGCTCCAGTGATGCCAATCGCTACCAGGAGCTTTCTGTAGCTACGTGACATTCTACACTATAACTCTACTAGAGCAGTGGCTTAACTTCTTTGTCTCCTACAGACACACTGGTTATAGTTAGTTTTGTTTTAAGCAATCTGTGACCATTTTCATTCATTTTCCCCAACTAGCCTAGGACCAGGTCACCTACACTTGGCTACCATAGGTTTACTTCCAGTCACCCGTCTACTTGGCAGGAGAGCACGCGTCATTGTGTTTACTAAGCGATTAATAAACACAGCTTTGTTTCTTGTACCTACGAGTCTCATTCATAGAGTACATTTGAACCAGCTGCTAGGAGAACCTCGAGCCAAATGCCACCGACCGAGAAAGGGAAATTGTTACTACGATCTAACTATGACTGGAGACTCCCCCTCAGGCGGCTCCAGTTCTGATACACACATTTTAGACCGCCATCTATTTTATTCCTACCAAGTATACAGGTACTGGAGGAGTAAAATAGAAGAGCCCTAATCACTAGAAACACTTTCCACCCAGGGAGAGACAGTACGCCTGAGTTGTACCCCTACCGGAGCACCTGGGTGCTGGCGGAGGTATTTGCTTAGGTGCTACGTTCTGGCCTTGGTTGGGCAACTCACTCCCAGTAGTAGCGCACACTGCTTCAACGCTTCTGGTTTGCCTACTGAGGCACCGGGCTCGTGCTTACAGCCACTACTGGGCAACACTTTTAGGGTCACTCGTGTCTATGGTGCTTGACCCACAGTTCTCAGCAGCCAAACCCGCTCTATGCCATATAAGGTGAGACATGGCGCAAGAAGGGAGGAGCAAATAGTTGCTTGCCTCGCTGCCTGGTTTAGCTTCCCCTACAGCAGGCCGACAGTTAGAACGAGACTACATCAGCATCCACCATCTGCAGCCAACACCACTTGTCAAGACATTGGTAATTAAACCCTGAAAGCACAATCAGCCTAATGCAACCAAAGCCACACGACCGTGATTCAGCCTTAGCTAATTGGACACTCGTCAAAGTGAAGGAGCGAGCTACTGAACAAAGATGAATAACTCGAAGAATAATTCTGATGTCCAAGGTAGAAGCCTCTGGTGGCTGCCAAAAACTGTTAAACAACGTCCACGGTAGCAGCCTCTGGTGGCTGCTGAAGGAGCCAGCTGTGGGAAGAGGACGAATCCTCAGAAGAATGATTCCTGAAGGAGTTAGTCTCAAAGAATAACTGATGAGTCCAGTCGTGCATGGACTTTTATGGTCCGAAGAATAGGTGCAGCGCCAGGCTGCGGTGGGAGGTGTGACATCGCCTTATGGTGTCCCTTTCATGCGAGGCTGGGGTGGGTGTAGCTACCCTCTGCCCGGCCGCTTAGCTTTGTGCATAACCGGCGGGGCTCGGTTTTTCCCCAAGGCGGTTGACAGCTTGTTGGCTCTCAGAGACGGGGGAATGGAAGGCGGCGTGCTTGCTGGTTTGTGCAGTCTTATTTTCCACGCGTTTGGAATCGTCATCCAGGGTTGTAGCGATCCAAGACGTCCGTGTAATGGAGTTGGCGGGGTTTGACTCTCTCGGGTGAAGTGGGAATACTTCATTCAGATGAGTCGTAAGCATTGTAGTATAATACATGAGAGCGACATGCGTCAGTTTTTTTATGTTTTATTTACTGTGATATACAGTAATTCTTTTTTAAAAATTCACATTTTGTGTTTATTAGCTAAACTTTATTCACACATAATGTACAGCTCTCATTATACTCATTATAAGGTCAGAAATGGTATTTTATTGAGTTACATGTCAGAACATTCATGTACTGAAATAAGGGATGGTTCAAATCCAATATTTGTCCGAATCTGAATGCATAGTCGTATCCCTTAAAATATTCTCAAATCTCAAACCCGACTTTCAATCGCAAATGGAAATGAAAGTGTTAGTCCTATCACGATGAACAGAAACGTAACAAAAAACTTTCAGTAATAAATTTTAGTGGTATTATTCACATGTGATGGAGTGTTGTAAAACATTAATTTCGCTGACAAACCTACATACATTATTCCAATAAATGTTTTAATAAAAATTTTATTGCAGAATGGATTATTTTTAGTGAATTGTGCATAAAATAATTGTAACAGCACAGTCGAACAGCACAGTCGAAGTTTTAAATTGAAGGTTGGTGACAGCAAAAATAATTCCATGTTTGCAGGGGTCATTGTAGTCCTAATTTATTCAAGTGCCGTTATTCTTGTTCCAATAACAATGCGGTGAACAAAAATTTGTTTCCTGTGTCAAATACAAAGTCGTAACGAAATTATTTAGTAGAAATTAATTTTTTTTTACATACTTTTATTGATTTTATCTGCTGCAATGAAGTGAGGGTGTAATCTAAATATTTTGGTAAGGGAAAGCTAACCTAGAATGTTTACTCGAATCCTGTCTTGAATCTTTGAATCCTCGAATCTCATGGATTCGAGGGATTTGACGAATTTTGGATTCGACTGACCCATCCCTAACTGAAATCCCGAATGTATGGGGATTTTTTTTACTGTCTCCTGAAAAACAGTAGATAGGGAGTCGACTGTATCTTGCAATAAACACAGGCAATTGCCACTTGCGTACCCACCTCTTTGTTAGAACCACTGGTTACATCTGTAACTACGCTACCACCTTTGTGATTTTATACCGTAAAACTAAAGGAGAACATTTTTTGGAGCTTTTGTTGTAATGCAAAAGAGTTTCGAAAACTATGCAGCAGATAGCTAATATGAAGTGTTCCTCGTTACATTAAATGAGTTTCAGGTAAGGTTGAACTCAGTTTTTATAATATCCAAAGTAAATAAATTACAGTATTTTGTATTGATGGTACTAGTACAAATAGATGTACACGTGCATGCATGTGCACTTTGCACACATGTGGACACAAAGCCTACATACACACACATACATACACACATACTGTGCGATTTATGTGGATGTATGAAATGAAAAATTAACAGTAATTGAAGTGGAAATGTAATATGGATTGTGGTAGGAGTAATTAAATGTTATGAATAATATGAATGATGTTACACTACAGTGTTTTAGTTTTTCACGTCATGTTCTTTTTATATTAAAAATGGTGGTTTATAATTTTTTTTTTTAATATGATTTGTAATCATGCTAATATTCAGTAATATGTAGGAACTGTACTGTGTGAAAGAAATTTAAATGCAGAGTAACCTAAATTTCATAGAAGCATGGTTGTGTTGTGAATGAATGTTTAGGCATACCTGACAAATAAAATGCTGCTTTCATCTTCAATTACTCAAACAGCTTTGTGTGTTTCAGGAATACATCCAAATGGAGACTGTAAACCAGTTGACATTGTATGTACCAGTGCTTGCGACTGTTATTGGTCTAAAGGGGTGAAGTTGTTATTCGTGCCCTCTTTCTTCTGTGATAATATAGACTTTGCAGTTGGAACACTGCGTTAAGTGTACAAACTCACGTTGAAGCATGTTGTGCTTCATATCTGACTGTTGTGGTAGAGCTTATTGGGTATGTCTGATGTCGTAGGAAAAAACTTGATTTAGGAAGAGTGCTGCTCTCCAAGTGAATAATTAGTTTCTCTTAAGGACAGAATTTGTGGATGTGTTTTGCGATGAGCAATAAAGATATTTATTGCTTACAAAGACAAGCAGCGTTCATGTACATACACAGTGTGTCAAAATTTATATGTATGTTAAGAGTGGAAAAAAAATTGATATGAATTTTGTATGTTAAATTTATATCAATATGATGTTGAATTTTGCCTTCTGAATGCTGTTTGTGGGGGGTTTTTTTTTTTTTTGTTTTTTTTTTCTTTTTCATTTAAGTGAGTAAGATCATAAATAATATTATCTAATTGTAAGATCTCTGATCTATATTCCATTATTTAAGTGACATTCATTAGTGTGTTGTGTATATATGATGAATTAGTATGGTTGCAATATGGTTCCTGATAGCCATACTGATCAAAGCCACACACTTGTTTATAGGTAACAACATAAAATTTATCTTGCCCAAATTCTTTGGCATTGTTATTCAAACATGTTTGTTTCTAAGGATATATAACTGTAGAGGATAGAGAAATATGTCAATCAGGTGCTCATAAGATGCCATTTTTTGTACCAAACGGGGAAGGTATTAATGTTCATCCCTAAAATAAGTTCATAAAAGCTTTTTTTTGTAGGAAGACACAGTTAAGTTATGGACTATCAAGCAGTGCTCCATGCATTCATTATTCTTGTCCATAATGTAAAGTAGCTTTAAGGAAAAAAAAACCTATTTTTTACTCTAAAAGTAGTTTGTAAACCCCGTAGAAAGTTCATAGGTTGTAGGCTTTACCTATTGTCTTAAGGAAATATATTTATTATTAAAACAGTTCTTTTTATCCCAGACCACATGAGAATTTCTGTGTGAAATTAAATTGTATTAGCTAGTCTTTTCAGTTTACAGTACTTTCACAACACAGTCAGTCTGCGTAATGTTAGCTTAAAACTCGTATAATTGAATGCAAGATCTGTGTTTCACTCACCAAGAGAAGTTGGAAGTTTTGCGAAATGATTCTGTGTTTGAGTACAGTTGCACTTGAACCTGTGTGTGTTAAGAAGGCCGAAATCCATGAAAGTAGTGCTTTTGATCATTTATTCTCTCGCACATGCCACATAGAAAGGGGTACAGCTCACGAGCTTGATTGAGTTATTCAAACTACTGCGACGGTGCAGTTGTGTCAGTTGCACTGTACAGGAGCCGCTGACAGTAATCTGCACCAAACTCTCATGCGAGTTTGAAGAGTTCTATTCCCCGCATAAATTCCTTTTTTATGTTTTTCGTACGTACTATTGACAGAATTAAAATTTGTATGTGATGTAAAATTAAAAGTAAATGTGGTACTTATTTTAATTTTCTGAAAGCTGTATAACTTGAGGAAAAGCTGTGGAGCAGAAATGAAATAAATGTGGCTTTTGTGCACAGCACTGAGATGTTTCAACAACTGGAAAGGACAATGTCGCATACCATGTTTAAGTGTAAAGATATTGTGGAATAATACTGGTGTCCTTGGAATGTGGTGGTAGGCTAGTGAAAAAGTATCACAAAACTATTCATGAAAATAATATAAATGTCTCAATATTATTTTCTTTTTAAACTTTCATTTTTGATGCATTAGATTGTCGTTATACAATATTATAGTTTATAGAGTTAAATAAAAAATTGTATTGTAAAAATTATACCATTTGGAGAATTTTCATGGTGCAGTAGAATCTCATACTTACTATTTTGACCATCTGAAGCAGTTGAATTTGGCAATATGAGGATGTTCATTAGAACCTTTACCTTTCATTTGTTTTACCATCAGTAAAGCCATGTTCACAGTTGAGTGTAAGGTGCAAGCATGCTTCTGTATTCAGATGTCAGTTTGTACATAAGCAAAAAATACCTTAGTTTGGTCATTCAGAACTTTATTAGCTGCGGAACTCAACCTCCCAGTGGTATATTTTGTTAGGACTATGTCTTTTCATTCTCTTAGTTTTAACTTGAGAAGTACCTGTGAATTCCTGAAGATGGGAAAAAGAATTGTACATATAGTAGCTACATATGAAAGACCCTTGCTCTTGGCCTCGCAGAGTTTGAAATATTTGTATGTATGTTGCTGAAATTACTTAAAATGTAAAAAATTGCAGTGATAATGCACAAAGTGTTAGCTGAATCAGCATATTCACAAATAATGCATGGTTGTTTTGTTTTTCTTTATAGTTACAGCCATATTGTCACAACTTGGTAGTAAGACTGGTCTAGTCTCATTATCTACCAGTGTGTCTATCTAGAGTTGTGCCCACCTCACACGTGGTTATTGGAACAACCATCAGTGCATTCACAGTGTTAGAATGTTACATGTTAGTATTTGGCAGTTTCTGAAATTCATTCAGGAACTATATTCCCACCATACATCACCAAGTTTTTCAGAACTGTATTGTACCATAATTGTATTCTGAGATGTTGTAAAAAAAAGTGTATAATTACATCAATGTTGTTAAGTTTTTCAAAACAGGTAGGCCTCCACTATTCCCTGCTTCATTTAAGTTATTGGTGAATTCACTGAAAATTTTCCCCCCTACAGAATGATCATGTGTCCTTTTTAATTTCTCTCGTCCATGCAACATTATCTTCATTCTACACCATATTGCTACAGCACTTATTTATCTCCTCCCTTCATTGGCTACCAGCAACATATCTAAATCTTCATGCCTCTTGGGCTACTTCCACGCCCATTTTGAGCCACTACACAGACTATAAAAAAACTTCAATTTTATGGTGGTTCTCAATTTATAAAATAAATGTAAATCTGTAAGGCAGAAGAAAACCATCCTTCCCCATCAAACTTGCAATTTTTGCATCTTGTGATACGTGTGTAATTCCTCATGGTTGCTTCCTGCCTTACTGACTTACATTAATTTTACAGGCTCTTATGACTGTGTAAATAATGGGACATATTACTTCCAAAGGTGGGTTTATCCAATTTTGTACACTCAGTTGTGAACCAGGCCTAATTTTTCACCCTGTAAAATTATATAAATGAAGTATAATAAGTGTGAACTGAACAACAACTTTGTAAAACATGCAATGCGTTAGGTGGTTTTGCGAAAATCCAGGTGGCACTATCAAAAATTTTGTTTGTTGTTACATTGTAGTTTGTCTACACAGTGTTTTACACATTTGTATACATTATTTAATATTTTGTAGTTTCCACAAGCAGTATGTACATTGTAGATAAGTGTAAACAAATTTTAACTTGCATATCTTTCGGTCACCAAACTTGCTTGAGTTATCATATCACCAAAGTGTGTAAAATAAAATCTCATTTAATTTTCTTGTTTGTACTTATAAGTATACATATTTTATCCTGTATGAATTATGTAACTATCCATACAAAAATCTTCATTAAAGTTGTTTGTGTGAAATTGACGGAAATAACATGTGCAGGATAGTGGGGCTTTACATTAAAGTTAACCACAAGTTTATTGAGTTACTGCATACTATTGTAAAGCCATTAGTCATAAAGGAAGCAACGTTCAGTTAACTGACAATGTACAACATTGTTTGTTGTTTCACCTACAACCTTGTTACAGAAATGGATTAATATTGATACTGTATAAGTTTGTACTATTACTGCTGTTTGATACAAGTATCCTACTATTTAAAATGTATTTTCTTTATTTATATAATAAACAGAATGAAATATGGATGAATTGTATAAATTTTGCACAAATATCACTCCATTCTCCAACTTGCCCCTTTTATTTTTTGTTTACAAGACTTGTTTTTGATACCCATTTTTCTTACTATTAAGGTAATGCCTAGGTGACACTTGCCTAGAGTACGTTCACAGTAGAGTACATTCAAAAGCCCTACTAAGGCCAGAATGTCAGTACTCGAACTTCAAAGGCAAAAGTTTCCACAACCTGAGCATCAAACAGACCATAAACCCAATCCTTGATCCTTTGGAACCAGACTGCTAGACCTGATAGTGATTGTCCCCTCTGCTAGCACTTTTTCCTAGTCTATCCTCTTGAGAGAGGTATGGAGATTGGCTAGGGAGGGGCTGACTGTATATCAACCATAGTATGTCACACGTGAGTGGCCATCAGTTGTAACTTCTTGAATGATTTGGTCCAGTTCACATGCTGTGTGTTTGTGACAGGGAGATTGTAGAGACTTTATGATGAGGGTTGTAGTACATAAGTACAAGGTAGTATGGTAGTTATTGGGTAGTGGTCCACAGGGTTGCAAACTGGAAACCTATAGTCCATTCCCGATTGGAAGCGACTTATGAAAATCAACCTTTGAAATAACACTTCAGGCATAACATGTCTACCTGTTTTTTCAGCAACATGTATTCCACAAATATATAACACTGTGGTTAACTTTAGAGTACTGTATTATTGAATAAATTAATATCTTCTATAACTTGTAATATTTATTTTGTTTTAAATATGAATTAACAACAGCGAGAGCAGCAACGTGTTGGCAACAGGCGGTAAGAAATATTTCACAGTTGAAATATTTAAATATTTAGGTAGCCCGGATGGCAACATATCTCATTTTTACAGTTTAAAATAACAGCGCAAAATATTGTGAGTAGGGCCGTAATGGTACGGTGTTGTTTTATCAAACGAGAGCAACTTTGAAGCAACTGTCTGCTGAGCAAGGCTTGGTGCTCTCTCTCTCTATCTCTCTCTTTCTCTCTCAAGTTTCACTTCGCTAGTATGCGATATAATTGTACATGTTTTCAATTGTAGCATATTTCATACTTTGCAAAATAATGATTTTTGAACTTGTAATTAACAACTGAAAAGAAATTTTAATGTTTGAATACTTGTTTTAATATATTTCGATACGATGGCGGGGCAGAAACAAAGTGAAGTTGGCAGACATGGCGAGCCATGACATGGCGTGTTGCTGTTTTACCAAACGAAGCATAACTTATACACTTCGAAAAATACTTCAAATTACCACATGTTTGTAGGCATTGTGTTTATTAAACCTACCTAGGCAAGTTATGATGTGATAAATTTGTGTTTCCACTGCAGTAATAAATATACTGTGACGTGTGTTTCGTTAATCATTGCGTGTGTGAAATAGCGTGCCTTTGTGCATCCTGGTCAATACGCTGGCCCTGTGTGTGCGCGATTTTGAATATTTGATATTAACTATCTATACGTTGTAAATGTGAACTGTTTTTATGGCGAAGTTATTTATTTACATCCACATCTGTTTAATTATCACAACGTTGTACCTTTGCCCTGGGTGTTTGAAACACAATCGTGTAACATGATTTACCACCAATCAACAAAATAACCAAACCCAGCCGTAGTATATTTCAATAAACCTTATACACAGTAAGTATCAATACATATGAATATGAGCGGAATAAAAGTTACGGTAGGTGTGCATGTTCACCGCTATATTTTAAGTTTCTATAACAAAAAATGAGCGACACGAGTTGCGTGCTTGATTTTAATGTCGCTTTTTCGTTGGACTGGCTATTCCTTCATTATTCAAACTGAGGCCATCCTTTTAAAGAAATAACCTAAGACATATCAATAATAAAAAGTTAAATACTACAGTTCATTACCCCGCAGTTGTGACAGTGTTTAACACAGTCGCGGCAAAATATTAACGTGCATTACGTGTAATGTGCTGTGTTGTGGAAAACAAATATGTTAATGTAACGTAACCATAAGAACTATCGTTAATTTAGTTGTAAAGCTAACCTAAATAATGTTATAGGCCTAAACTGTGAATATTCATATGAAATGGTTTTTGAAATAGACCTAGACAGAATTCTTTGAAAAGCTGTGAATAGGAAACAACACATTTGACAGGTATAAAAGTAGAAGTCACATTTCAATATTTTTTTTAGGTGTAGTGAAAGTATACGAACACGTATACACACACAATGGCATGTATACGTTGAGTTTGACAGATGCTGCATGGCAATGTTTGTTTACATTTGGCGGAAGGATACAAAACGGGCCTGCAAGTAGATATTTAGCAGGGCTCCAAGAAAGTTGCTTCCGAGGGGGAATGGACTATAGTTCTGTTGCTGTTAAAAGTAGTTTACCTATGACCAGTTTTTGTAGGCCACAGCAATACGATGCACACAAGCCCATGGCTACTGCTTCCTTGAAGTGGAGTCTTGGAGAGGTCACCTTTATTTGAGGTAATCAAGAATAAAAACCTTGCTTGTATTCTTCATCCTGCCAATTAGAGGTCAGTGTGTGAAGGCATGATGCCTTGGTACCAGAATCTCTGAAATAGCCTGTCATGTTGGTTGCTGTTGAGCACATATCAAAAGTGGTGCAACAATGGCAAAAAAAGTCAGTCATCCATCCTTATGTTGACTATAGCAAATTGATGCCAGAGGTCAGTGGAGGCTGTAGCGCATTGTTCGAGCATCTGCAAAACAATTAGAGAAATTGCACAGAGGTACCACAGTGGTGACCAGGACATTGTTTCACAGCACATGTTCATCAAACACGGCTTCAGATAAAACTGCAAAGTTGACCCACTCAAACCCCCATTGTGACTGCACGTCATAAACAGCAATGCAGAAGGTGGACACAATCAACACTGGACTTTGGGTGATTGGTCACCTGGTCAAGCTGTAATGTTGCAGATTTTCAGGGGTTATACCATTAGTCACAGATATATTGTCCATTTCATATAAGTAAAATCTGACAATGTCACAAACCTACACACTATGTAAACAGTAAATGTGCTCATTCATAAAGTATTGTATTAGCTGATGAACTGCTACGGGATCCATGTTGTTAAGTTGGCTATTTTTATGATGGCTTTGGAAGAAAATAGTACTCGGAACTAAAAGTTGTAATCTAAAATCTTAACTATAGTTACAACATTTACGGTTTAAATTATGTTTTAAAAGCAATATTAAATTTTCTTGGCTATTACATATTTAGCATTTATGACAGAGTATGTAGACACATACAAACAGTAAACGTTTACACCCAATGACTAGCCAGGTTAGTGTTTCCAGTTACCAGCTCAGTGAAGACTGTTGTGCATGTCCCTTTTTCTCATAGTGTTTATTATACGAATATCTTGTTGGTGTTGTTGGAATATTTAATTTGTAGTTAATTATTTATTTGCTGTTTTCAAGTATAGTTCATAGTAGGTATCATTGTACTGCGTTTTCTGGAGTGAAATGTAATATTAATCGACACATGTTTACCGTTTTGTTAAAACTGCTCATTTCACCATTTTCCTTACTGCAGTCCGCAATGAAGTGACACAAATATAATATACGTATGTAAGTTTAAGTTTGTTGGTTTCAGGAAACGTGCGTGGTGTTGATTTTACTGAATAACCTGCAAATAAATTATTTAATGCTAGTGACAAACAAATGTGATTTTATTAGTGTAAACATGCAAGGATTGCCATAGAAAAACACGCGTTCAAGAGGTTGCAAATTTTACAAACTGAAGCGTGCCGCTTATATAAACTATTTAATTACGATTACGACTCATCTCACTGCAAACCTAGTATACCTACTTCTACCTCTGAGAGAAGAGTCAAACCCCGCGCCAACCCATACACGGAAGTCGTGGTCTGCCACAATCCTTGAGGGCAGCCAGACATGTGGATATGAAGGGTTACACAAGACAGCTGTGCGTCACCCCCCTCTCCCTCGCGCTGAGAGCCTACAAGCTGTCAGCCGCCTCTGGGCCTGCCCGAGCACCACCGAAGTTACGTGAAGGCCAAAAGATGACTAGAGGGTGCTACCCCCACTCCAGCCTCGCAGCAGAGGGACGTCAAATGCCCTCGCCCTGCGGCTGCCACGACACGCACTACCCTGACTATATTTTAGTGCGCGGCAGACCCGTGAGTTGTTCCTGCGAGTCTTCGAGCTCACTCCACCACTTCCAGTGCTGGCCCTCCAACTACTAGTATATCTTCGGCAGCCCTTCCAGAGGCTGCTACCATTGGCGCCAACGAATCAACAGCCACCCAAGGCTGGCCTACCTTGGACTTTGCTCAACAGTCTTCAACAGTCGCCAGTGGCTACCAGCATTGACGTCAATAGACTTGAGCAGTTACTAGTGGCTGCTACCATTGCCGTTGCTGTTAGAGCTTTGCAGCAGACGCTCCAGTAACGCCAATTGAATTACCAAGTTACCAGAAGCTTCAGTAACTAGTACCATGCACCACCTTCACAGTCTCCTACAGACACCATGGTTATAGTTAGTTTTGTCATAAGCAATTTTCGTCACTTTTATTTCACTTTACGTAACTAGCCCAGGACCAGGTCACCTACACTTGGCTACCATAGGTTTACTTCCAGTCACCCATCCACTTGGCAGGAGAGCACGAGTCGGTGTGTTTACTAAGCGATTAATAAACACAGTTTGGTTTCTTCTAACTACAAGTCTCATTCATAGAGTACTTTTGAACCAACTGCTAGGAGAACTTTGAGCCAAGTACCGCCATCCGAGAAAGGGAAATTGTTACTACGATCTATCTATAAGTGGAGACTCCCCCTCAGGCGGTTCCAGTTCTAATACATGCATATTAGATGGCCTACTTTATTCCTACCAAGTATACAGGTAATGGAGGGATAAAATAGAGGAGCCCCAATCACTAGAAACACTTTCCACCCAGGGAGAGACAGTACGCCTGAGTTGTACCCCTACCGGAGCACCTGGTTGCTGGCGGGGTATTTGCTTAGGTGCTACGTTCTGGCCTTGGTTGGGCAACTCACACCCAGTAGTAGCCCACACGGCCTCAACGCTTCTGGTTTGCCTGCTAAGGTGGGGTCCTTCTGAGGCACCGGGCTCATGCTACCAGCCACTACTGGGGAACACTATTCTAGGGTCACTCGTGTCCACGGTGCCACAGTTCTCAGCAGCCAAACCCGCTCTATGCCATTTAAGGTGAGACACTGTGCAAGAACGGAGGAGCAAAGAGTTGCTTGCCTCGCTGCCAAGCAGCCGGGTGGTTTAGCTTCCCCTAGAGTAGGCCGACAGGTAGAACAAGACTACACCAGCATCCACCGTCTGCAGCCAACCACCACTCATCATCAAGACGTCTGTAATTAAACCCTGTAAGCACAACCGGCCTAGTGCAACCAAAGCCACGTGAACGTGATCCAGTCTTAGTTAATCGGACATGCGTCATAACAGTAAGTTTGTGTGTTTTGTAAATGTATTTGTAACCCGTTGTAATTACTGAAATGTGCATGGCCTGAAAAAGCAGCACTTTTAACATTTTTGTAGCGAGTGAATAATATTTGTCTATATTGTAAATTCAACGAGTGTAAGGTTAACTTCTGTCAAAGAGAGAGTGTATGTGCGTGCGTGCGTGTAAAAGGGATGTCAAAGTTGATTCCTCAATACCCTCGATTATGACAGGTATTCAAGAATCGAATGGTTTATTGTTATAAATCCTCGTCCACTATCACATGATTTATTCAGGTTATGTTGCACAGCAACATGTATTTGGTTTTTCCAGATATACTGAACCTGTACCGAACTTGAATGCGTTGACAGGAATTAACCATTCAATGATGGTTCGATGATAATACAGCCGAAGAGATAGTCGTATAATCGAAACTCGTGGTTAAATGAGTCTCTTTATCTTGATGGCTGCCATGTGGTAGACAGCATTATCAATATTTGGCTGCCACATTTCACTCCGACAACTGCACTCGTTTTTTTTTTGTGCACTTTCCGACATGATTCAGTACTACGTGTATAATGTTGCAAGAATGCTACAAACGCACGTGGAAATCTACCGCACAATATCTAAACCTCCCCGCTCAGCGACCAACCCTCTCCTTCATGATGCCGGCCAATATGCATCAGGCAGTGGCCCGAAGGAGTATAAAAGGACGTACAGTTTTAGACTGCTGACCAGTCTTCAGTCGTCTAGCACCCGCTGCTTGATCACTGACTAGCCTGCCCTTTAAGCCTTCGCTTACACCCAAATGCATGACTGAAAACATATCAGCCGGCTGGAGTTCTAACCAACCAGCGACCAGTCGGTCATCCAGCACCCGTTACTCGGACCTCAGACACTGACCAGCCTGCACCCTTAACTCTTCTACGCTGCAATCTCCAGCACTAGCTGCTCAGAGTTGTTTGCCAGCTAAGCCCTTTCGCTACGCGTTGTCTGACCACTCGATCTCTACATTAGTCAGGTGTGTCTCTGCGCCACGAACCCAGTTAACCTACCTCATTCTACACGGACATACCAGAACAAGGGATAACCATCCTTACAGTCCTTCTTAGGACTATTCCCGTGCTATCCTAGCTTAGTCATCCTAGCCGCGCATCTGTATCTGATCGTTAGGTCAGGACACACGGGCAACAATAGGAGAAGGAATCTGCATAGTATTCAACGCCACACACCCAATATACCCCAGTCAGTTGAACAGATCGCCTCTACCAGAATTTCAGTGCTTTAGCTTTCCGACGATAGCTTGTACCGACACAGGAATTTGAGTACATCATGTGTATTTTCTGTCGAACAGAAAGAAATGTGCTAGCTCAATCCTTGGAGATCGCATTTCCTGTAGACTTAGCACCTTGCTCCCAGTTGACTCTCCACAGGAAGGGAGCGCAGGTGATCCCAGGAAAGACACTCAATTTTACCCACAAGTGCCTAGAATGGCTATCCCATCTACCTACACTTATTTAGAACAAGGGTGCCAGCACAGGTACACTGATGCATCAGCTTGTTGACTCAGTGTTCACCAGCCTTTCCACTGTGCATCTGTGCCAAGAAAGGTGGGCGTACCCCGAGTTGGGAAGACTCGTTCAGGGCAACACCCACGTGTGAGACCCGAGACAATGCGGTCTGTCTTCTAGTGCGTACCGCACATTCGTGCCAGGTACTGGAATAGGGTGTCTACTCCGTCAACGGCCCTCACATGGTCTTGCATATAGATTGCTTTACAAGGAACCTGCCTTCCTTCTCTTGGACAGAGGACGATTGTGTATCCAAGTGCCTTGTTCCAAAAAGTGGGGACTGGAAGAAAGGGTGATGCTGACCTTACTTGCTTCTGGATGCCTGCACGAGCTATCCCCTGCACTTGTAGCCTCCATAGCTAAACTTAACCCAAGGGAGCAGACCCAGGCATTAAGGCACTTACAGGATCCTGTGACACCAGAGGTACCAAAGGATTTGTTCGCCGACACTGTAGGCACTGGCCCGGCAGAGTACCCGTAGTGGGTAGGCGGCCACCTCAACCAGCCTGATCGACCGCCCACACCGGCAATCGCCCACTTGGTACCAGTGATCCTTCGACCAGCTCCTCAGCCCGTACCTCTAACCAGGCCTGCAGTCACCACACCAGCCCCACCACAAACCATTGTTGCACAGAAACCTACCGCACTCCACCCAGGTATCTAGCCCTGTCAAGGTAGTGTCCCTGAAATGCAAGATAGTACTAGCTGCACCTGACTCTGTGCCCTGCTGACAAATAACCAGACCAGTCCTGCATGACGGATGAGCACCAGTACCCCGTCAGGACTATACCCCCCCCCCCCCCAGGAGATACAAGCACCTGGTCTAGCACCTAAACAAAAAGGACCACGCTTCTGAGACTTGCAAGTACTTACTCTCGGGGTACATCATGCATCAGTTATTTTTCATTTATTCACTAGAGGTAGGAAGTATTGAATATTTACTAAACAAATGCAGTAAAGAAAATATACCAGTTGTCTCATATTTCACCATTGCTGATTGGCTGAGAGATGTGGTGTGGTCAGCCAGCCAGCCAGAGGACAGGTGACAACATAAGTAAGGCTGAAGTTTTAAGTCTTAACGTTTTCGTTAATAGAAATCATACCACCATTGTTAAAGGCAGATGCATGTGGTCAATAATCATAAAAACGTTACAGTAATGATTATAACAGAATTGTGGAGGACTCATGTAATGAACATAACAGTGAATTTTCATTAATGCCCTGGCCCCCAAGTAGCCCAGATATGAACCCAAACATTTGTGGAGATGCATAATAGGCAATCTCTTTTTTTAGACATCACTCAACCCAAAGAGAGTGTCAAACCCCGAGTCAGCTTGCCTCCAGAGCCAACATGCATTCTCCCAGCCTGGGGAAACCAAAGAAACTGCGGACGAGCAACTACCCACTATGCCAGACGCACATGAAAGTAATCGCCCTTGCCGAGGAAACCAAGTGAAGCTGCGCACGTTAGTTGCCCCTAAGGGAGCGCCAGATACCACCCCGCACAAGTGGAAACTACCCCACTTCATTCCTTCCCCAAGAGAGGGCAGCATGGGCTGCACCGGCCACGAAGGGACTGTCCTATCTGCAACCTGGTCAGCACCATCTCTCAAAGGACAGGCAGTTGAACACAGCTTTAGACCAATTTCCGATACTAGTGTAGGAAGGTGGACTTCCCTTAACTGGGCAGTATGTGTGTCGGAAAACATCACATATTCACCAGCCACCCATACTGTGTACCAAGGTACTTGGTGCATACGTACGGTACACACCCCTACTAGGAACTCTTCGCAAGGATCGAATAGGCCACCCAAGTCAGTTAACCCACTCCATCCATCACGTGAAATTCGATGGTTGAAGTGACAGGACTGATGCAGTGTGATGCAATCGCTTCTGGGCACACCTTAGTTAAGGAAACTGTCGCCTGCCCGTCTCATTGAAGTGGACTGTTTACCTAACCCCATGCCCTTCACCCAGAGGCGGCGTAGAATGATGAGGTAGCTACGGCCCCTGCAGCCATTCAGTTACTAAATAACCCTTACAGTTGGCCTCACCTCACAGTCACCTCACAAGACCGAGAGCCGCACCTCATAGTCCGTCTGCACCTGGGCCTGCCTGTGGCCTTCGGCATTGCTGATGCAGACCGACACCAGCTGCCTCCAGGATCCAGCCAGCCCGAGGACCTTCGAAGACCAGTTCGACACCTGCCCTAGGATGGGGCCCTGGACACCAACACCTGCAGCCCATTGTCAGTGTCGCCCAATAGTTAACTACAAGTAGGAATTTCAGGCAGCAACATAATTATAATTTTCCATTAGAACATTGTCGACTGAGTCACACTGATATGGAAGAGCAGTAGCAAATAAGTCTCATATCATGTAGACCAAGGTAGTGTGGAGTTGCAAGTAATGTATTGACCATCACAACTGGACACTGGAACAGTGATTCATGCTACTAGGTATGATGAACAAGTGTAGGTGTGGTGGCTACCCGGGGTACACTTCTATCAGAGTGCGTAGTGTCCTTCAGAATAACTGCTGGTGGTCACAGTGTAATGGTGTAGGGCTTTTTTTCATACTACAAAGTGAAATTATTTGTGGTCGTCTAGATTGTAAATTTACAATTGTATTGTAATAATCTAAATAAGAAAATGCTTTAAAAATTATAAAATTTTTACACAATAGACCCTTGTTACTTCCAGGATAACTCAACCGTCTTGTGCAACAATTCACTGGCGAAGAGCTACTGGCGTGCCTCACTACAAATGAAGCTGAAATTTTTGTTTGCCAAAAGGTACAGATGTACTGTCACCCACGGAGCGTCGCACGTCAAAAGAGAACATAGGTTTTTCTGGCGCCCAACGTGGGTCGTAACAGCAATAGTAATGACTAGGCAGTTCGATCAGGTCAACCAGACCCTAGCCATCACAGCAGAGAGTCCAGTAAACACCCCATGGTGCTCAGTCAGCAAGCAATAATGTCCGAAACAGACATGAGCGAGCACGAACTTAATGGCATTGTGGCATCCGCAACCAAAAGCAGTCATTGTTCAAAACCAAACTGCCCCAGCATGGGGATACACAGAATTGAGTGTGCCCATTGTCAACAATGGTTCCACTATACATGCCTAGGCTGGGAAGATGAACCACGCTATACCAATAGCTTTGAATACAGATGCGAAAAGTGCAGTACACGTCGGACTGCATTCTGTAATTGGATAACCTGCCCAGGGCATGTACCCACACAGTGTGTGCTGTATCCTGTGTGGGGAGACACATGACCACGAGTGTATCAATTGGCCAGGTGAGCATATTACCAGGAACAATATATCAACGTGAAGTCTGTCGGCAAGCCACTGAATACAAACCACATAATCCACGGCCGGCCTCCCTACCAGAGCTGCTCAATGCAGAGGAGAGCCACAATTATCAGAGTTCGCGAGACGACCTCACGAGGACCCGCTAGTGTTTACAGCTGACTGTGAAAGGGAATTTTGCACGCACGAAATACCGTAAAAGCAATGGGTCTCATGAATAGTGGCAGAAGTATGGGGAATTTATCTCAGAGTGGAGCATTGTCATGCAGATGTTGATTAGGTATATAGGGAATGTGTCTGATAAAGATAAATCGAGTCGACGGCCACATGACAACCCATGCTAAAATACTATTGCATTGTGTTCTGTTTCTCGCACGAAACATCGTCGAACACGAACACAGAGTTCGGCTTGGCTCCACTCGATGGCACAACCTCTGCATTATCACTTAAAGGAAAATACTGAAGTCCATCTACTGTCTGTAGAACTTGTGCTAGACATAGGTATTTCGGTTGTTGGAGGGACTTTGAGTCGAAGTAAAGTCCTTTGGGAGGCTCCAAAAGGCTGAGAAGCGCACACGTCTTCCCACAATTGCTTGGACCGGCGATAAAACCTCAAACTGTGTTCGGTGGCAGTTTCCAATGGCGCAATTCATGAGCTGTAGATTCGTCTTTGGCAGTGATGCTAACCGGTAGCGTGGTGGTCTGAGGCACAATCTCCATTGTACTGAGACACAAGCGCTAAACTGTAAGTACTTAAGGCAGCAGCAGATCTACGCTTGAGACCAGGTCGGCCAAGTGAGAGAGGTTGGATGATGTCGATGGCCAAGCTCAGGGTAAAACGTATAAAATTAAGCATACCAATCAAGTAGTGTTAGTATGCTGTAATGTGTCATGGGAGCAAGGTCAAGAGGAGGTGCAGATTGTTAATTTCGCTAATCAACAACCTTCCTTTCGAAGCTGATATTCCTGGATATAAATTCTGCAGGCAAGTGCGGAGATTGAAATGAGGTGAGGTGATGTCCCTATCAATTTGTTGGACAGTGCGTGGCGAGAGCACAACATTGCATACACTTCAAGTAGTCGGTTGGAGGACAGACACAAGGTGGAAAGTTTCCTGGCAGAGAAAGTTTGAATGGTAGGTATTTCGCCTGCATCTAAACTTGGTGAATGGCTAGCCACCTGGGGACTTTCCAAGATAATGAGAACTAAAGCTAAGTGTGCAATGGGTTTGTGGTTTGGTGAATGGAAAAAAAAAAACAGGAAGACGCAGAGGAAACCTAGCCGCAAGGGCTGCAAACAAAGCTAGGAGGGATTTTGCCCTTCATCCTACCAGCACTCAGTGTTTTAGGCAGTTAAGTTTTAATTGGTGGAGCTAGCAAGATTGCAAGAGTGATCTGTTTGGCAAAAGAAGAGAATAAACTGCTAGCGAAAGCTATCCGACATAGTCGACAAATGGAGTCTCTAGCTAAAATGGGTGAGGCTTATACTTGCGCCCGTACCGTCAGGGCGGAGGTAGGAAGAAGCGAAGGAGGTGGGAAGAAGAAGAAAGCACATTGGTCGGTTTTAATGGACCTGCCTGGTAGCCCCCTTCCCCCCTCAAAAACTTTGATAACACAAGTTCGCTCAGAAACTAAAAATATTCAAATTTCAAGGTGTATTCATGCACGACATTCTCCCACACTGCCCATGGTGAGTATAAAATGGAATAATAAACATAGATAGCAGTCGAAGGGTGGTGACACACTGGACAGCGTATAAAAAATGCAGAAATCTAATCTAGTACTATGATAGGTATGGTAACTTAAAGGCCCCACCCAAACTGAAAACGTACATGGGAGGTGCAAGATTATATTACAACTACCAGACAGAACACCAGTCATGAGAATAGAACTGTGGACATCTATGTCTGCACTTCCTTTCACATATTTAACGAGAGCGCACTGCATCTACAAATCAGTCATGTTTGTCACTCGGATTGTGTGTGGCAATAGCTCTGAACTACAAGCCATGCATTTTCGGCCTCTGAAATTAGAAGGGGCGTGGAAAATTGCACTAATCGATCTTCAAACATATTTCTCTGTACCGAATATCGAACGCAATTGCATGTTCCAGTACGTCAAGCGCAGGAAAAGAGGTTAGATGCATATTCCCACTGGTTCATATGAGATACAGGACATGGACGAGTATCTTAAGTGAGATGGAATGGACGTGAGACTGAATCTGTGTGGAAACGCCAATACGCTACACAGTGAAATGTCCTGTACTGCTAAATAGATTTCACACGAAATGACACGCTGACTGCCAGGCTGGGTTTCTTGAACACCATGTACAAAGTGAACAAACAGAACAAATCTACTCTGCTGGTAAACACCTTCCCCGCAAACGTGATAAGAATAAATTGTAATTTAATGCCAGTTTTGTATCTCGTAGGCCAGCGTAGCCAAACACTGTACAAATTCTCGGCAGCGCCGTCGCCTTGGTTTAAACTTGTGGACATGCCGAAGACTCCCATTTACGTCGTTTGAATACTCTCCGAGGCGAGGAGGTTACCGTTCAACTTCACCTGCACAAAGATGAGACTGAACTTTAAGTAATCAAAAGTAATAAAAGAAACTTAGTGTACCAAATCGAAAGTCGGTACACAGCGAGCAGCCAGCATTCTAACAACTGTGGACCTGAGTTTTCTGCGCAGATTGGGCCATCAGGTAAGAGATATTGGCGGAGAAATTTTAAACATGACAAAGTCTGTATGGTTCAAAGACGTGATCACCAAGGCGGAAATCCGTTAGCACACGCCATATCTGCCAGGCCCGTATGTTCCCTCGTCCAAGGTTCGAATCAGTCCAGAACCAAGATGTCTACACCGTACCCTGCAATTCCTATTTGAGGTTTCGGGGAATGATGATGAAGGCGGGGAAACGTGCTACAAGTGACAACTGCGATATTCAGAAATGGATTACATATGATAATCCGAATTGCGTATGAGCTTAATGGGAGCAAAGTGGATGCGATCCGGGGCATGGGAATCATTGCACCTATTGAAAATTACCTCTCACTAACACACAACCAACTTCCCGTGGCTGAAATGGTCAGTTGGGAGATTGAGGACTACTATAAAGTTCAAGTTTATCATAGTGGAAAATTCTAAGTTTGTGTTCCACTGGCTGTGATGTTGGACTTCGCTGAGGATTGCAAGCACATAATTATTAATTCCAAACAGCAGCTAGTAATTCTCATGGCCAATATGCAAACTAATGCCTTGCTGGATACTGCAGCTGCACCAGAAATCATGATGTTGGCAATCTGTTCTATAGAATGGCTACTAACACACATTCATATGAAAATTTTTGCAATATGCACAGAAAGGTAGGAACATTGACATGGTGTTCCGTTCTTGGAGTTTAGAACGTGTCCTAGCATCTTACAAGCTATGAGTGTTAACTGGAATGAGCAGCAGCGCTATATAATCATAGCATTTCAGATAGACAAACAAAACAACAACACAGACCACTCGAAATTCGACCATGCAAATATTAACATGAAAGTTCACTTCAACTGAGTGCTATTTCTAGCACCTGCCGAATTCGTAAACACAGCCGCTCTGTTCGTGTAGGCAGAACAACAGAATACATAGTGGTGGTGTTGCTTGTAGAATTGAATTGACTGCAGCAGCTAATTTCCCGGCCAACACTCAGGTGTATGTCTTAATAATTAACGGCCGGCTGGTAACATATAATGTCCATGATCGTACAGTTAAGATATTGGCGTAAAAGATAATTATACTTATATAATATTCCCACCACCCAGCCGTCATAATGTACGCGACTGTCCAGGGCTGTATGTCACCATGCAATTTCATAATTAAATGTATCTGTATAGTGTATGATGATGGTAGAACAGCTACATGTTTCTTCTTTCTTCCATTCCCATGGCATGCACTCGACAAGAAAAGGTGACCAATATGTGGTTGGAGAAACATCGTGGTCTTAATTGGAACAATGGTAGAGGATGGTGTCATCTTCATCGCTGGATCAGAACAGAAGCGATGGCTAAGTATTCATTGCAGCAGAGATGAATGCGATGTACAGAGAGAGTACAACTGCCCCTCATTACGTACATTGAAGACTTGGTACATTACGAACCATGCGTGTGTCGAGTGCAGGCATGGCAGGTCATGTCTGAGCATGAACGTGTTACTATAGGCTGTTCACATTAAAGTGAGCACTTTTAAGAAACCCTCTCATTTGAAATAATAGTCTATGAATATATTTTATTGTATACTTAGACTTTAACTTTTGAGTTCGGTGAAATATGTACACTGTCTTCATTACTTACACTGCAATATTTATTTTAAAAAGTGATGGAAGGATAAAAAAATGGCTGATAGGAAAAAAAGTAACTAGGGCTTCAAAAGTGATCACTTTACCATGAACAGCCTATACTTGGGTCTTGGACCCGACCCCAGTGGTGTAATAAAAATGCAAGTGCAGAGTATCTCTTCCCCTTATTACAGACTCATTACTCGTGTATGACTGCTTGTAAGTACAGATGGTCTGAGCCAGAATATGACTGCTTGTAAGTACAGTTGGTCTGAGCCAGAGTATGACTGCCTCTAAGTACATGCAATGAAGGTTTGGTGCACAGCCCGGAACAGGGCACGAGATAGTGTATGACTACCTGTAATTGAAGGCTCGTTACACAAGTGTTCAGACAGACTATGATCTACTCTGGTTCGGTGCATACAAGTGTGCAGGCCAAAGACAGAGTATGACCTCTAATTACGAAGCTGGTGAGAAATACTATAAATACAGATCCAGTGATTAGGGCAGACCACTGTACCACTCGTGCTAGTAGAATGGATGGGTTGTTTGTAAAATTGAATGGTAATGCTCAATATAAGGTGATGACGGACCTCACTACAGGCAAAAGGTTGTATGGCAGAAGATTTCCGGCGGTCTGAGATATCACATGAGAAGTGTGTTACATGCCTGCTGGATGGTTCGTTCCGGGTGTTGCTACCATCTCGGAACGCGCAACTGATAACAGACAGTGACCTGGTGATGCTGAAAGAGGGAACAGTGCATGTAGTTTACGCTGGATAAGCCCATCGCTAATGGGAAGACAGCGCACGTTCTTGAATTTTCTTTAACGTCGCTAGCACCGCAGACTCTCTCTATGTAAACTGCTTTTAACCCGCTGGAAATGAGCAAGTACCGTAACGTCACTATCTGCTACTGCCATGTTCACTTCAAACCTCCAGGATGACTGGAGCAAGTAGAAAGTTGTACTGAGTTCAAACATTGGGTGAGTTATAATGAAGGGGAGTGCCTAGCCCTCTATTAGCTACCATGCAGTATTGTAGCATGTCCAGTTACTATCCGACACCAGATTCCGAGCTACCATACACCACAGCTGCCCTGATGGAATGTGCAAACAAAGAAAATATACGTCAGGTGCTGGCTACTGTGGACAATTGCATATGAGCTGTACCATCATGCCAGAATTACCCACTGGACTGAGACTTGCACTGGCGAACAGCATACGACAGTCATGAAGCACAGAACAATGACATGGAAGATGATGTCTTCTCCACTCACCTGCAAAGTGTTTCTAGCTGCAAAGTACGTATATGAAGCACTGAATGTTCCATTGCACCAGCAGTCAGCATCAGTGTAGCATTCAGGAGACAACCATGGGCTTCGATAAACATGACTATAGTTCTAACCGAAGATGCTAACCTCTACAAACGCTACTATGTGGGCTACCGCCAAGTAGTGTTCAAACCAGAGTTCGGGAACAAGCAAATGCTGGTGTTAGATGGTGAAATTCATGTGTGCGCATACCAGAACGTCTGGGATGAGTTTCACAGCAAGGTTTAGCCATACAGCAAGTATGGCAGATGTGCAATCGTCCATCTCCGGCCGAACACTCGGCTGCCTACAAATGGGCACATTCTCAAAGTACGTGCATACTTTGAAGATATTACCTAACTGCAGTGCGAGGACAGACAAGTGGACTTTGTCCTCTGTGATAAGGACACTGGTAAGATCTGGCAGTGGACCGAGGAGTGTACTGGCCAGATACATACTACCACAATGAAAGAATGTGACAGCAAATGGATTCTGCCATGTTCGGGGAGAGTTTGCAGCATATATGTACACGTGCGCGTGCACACATGCACACACACACTAAAAAACATGTAATTACTTCAACTGGACAGTATGGACGTTGAAGCTATGACTGCAGAGGGCAAAATTGGTGTGCCACACTAAGTTCAGGTGTTGGGAAACTGTTTGTGCCCTTATTGCACATTTCCTACTGCTAGTGACAAAACTTCTGAGGGGGCTGTGATGTTCTTCCCTTATTACATCTACACTAGCACTCGAGTAGTAGTAGTGGTCAAGTAGTAGTGTTATTTCTTGCGACAATTTGTTAGTTTGTCTACACTGGAATGACTGTTACAGCATACAATTTTATAGATACCAACAATTAAAATAAGGCGACCTCAATGAATTCATGAAATATAAAGTTATTCCGATATGATGCAAATTTCGAAACCAATTTTTGCTTTGCAGAAATATTTATTAAATTGGGCTCCTTGAGCTTGCGATGTCTTGTTATTTTCAACAACTTCAAAGTATTCACATGCTGCTTAATTCCCCATTTTCTTTTAATCATTTTGTAAATTTTAAGGCTTTCCCCTCCCTTTTGGTCTGTTTTTCAACGTGGATCCCAAAGATAACACAAGAGATCCCGTAGATTAGTGGGCAAACCCTGGCAACAGCCTTCTAGAAGTACCATTTTCTTCAAATGTTGGAGCCCTAAACTTACATTTACAGCATGGAATTAGTTTCCTGCTAGACGTGTGTGGTAAGCTTATTCTTACACCTAGAAAAGGAAACAGAGAAGTCATTTCAGTATGTATTCACAAATGTTTAACCACCACTTACAATTCAGAGTTGAGAGATGGTACAACATATACCCACCTACCTTCCTTCTCTGTTGTGATCAACTTTACTGGACGGATGCCAACCAAAGTACCCATTAAAAATACATTCAGTTAGGGGAAATCACATGATCAAAGATTGATTTCACAAGTGCTTCATTAACTGTGAACAACCTAAATATTTTTGCATGTGCGGCATCAATGAATCTTCACCATCAAATATTCTACAGCTGGGAAGGAAGACGACAACATTTATTAAATACAGTAGTTTTTAACAAACAAAACCTGTTTTATTCAAATTATTTACAGTAAATATTATCAACAAGAATGGGAATTCTAAAAACACATTTCCTGCCCTCCTAGTCTGCAGGTTTGACAGTGTTTCAGTAAGTATCCAACACAGGAGTCTTAGCATAACGGTCTTCCTTGCTCCTTTCTCCAACTTCATACTGACGCTGGCGTTCCTTTTGCATCTCTTCAATACGCAGTTTCTACAAAATATAAGAGCACACAATTTGAAGGCTACAGTGGATCATAGCATTGGTAAACTAGAAGTTACTACAAGCTTCATAAAACATAATTTTTTTCAAAGAACTAGGGCTGATCGGTACCAAATTTTCGGTTAGATCCAGTCATTTTTTTTTACAAAAATCAGACCAGACCCGAATTCTCAAAAAAAAAAAAAAAAAAAAAAAACCAGCCGGGTCATTCTTACACCAAAGTTAAAAATAACGCATTTTTAACAGTTTACCCAATTAATGACACTTCTAGTTATATTACGGTATGTAGCGTATCTGTGGCATTATAATTTCAATATTACTACTTACGTGTTTTAGCGTTAAAATCATCCTAAACAGTTCCTAGGGATAAAGAGGTTATGGTTTCCCACTAAGCCATGCATTGCCAATACAGGAATACGGTTTTATTGTGTCTGATTATATATTAGACGTTTGAAACATAGTTGTGTAATGAGCTTACGTTTCTGTGATTTGAATGTCTGCCACAATCCCCTCAAATTACTAATCCCAACCAGATAAATTTAAATAAATAATACAATAAACCTATAAACCAGTAAGTACCGATGTATGTAAACATTAGCGGAATAAACATTACGGTAAGCCTATATGTTTGCATGTTCACCACTATATTTAACGCTTGTCGATGCTACAAACAATAAATACGCGACACGAGTTGCATACTTGAATTTACTGTGTCCCTTAGTTTTAATTTTCATTCCAAATAAGCCGTCCTTTTAATGAAATAATCCAACACATACTAATAACAACAGGTTAAATACTGCTGTTGTTTCCGCCACAGTTGCAACAAACACTGTCATGGCAAAATATTAATGTGTATTATGTGTAACGTGCTATATCGTGTGTAACAAATAGTTATAAAGCCGACCTAAACATTGTTATAGGCCTAAATTGTGAACATTCGTAGGAAATCTGACAGCATTCTTTCAACAGTAACCAACGCATTTGACAGTTATACAAGTAGACGTCACATGGCAGTGTTTGTGTGTGCGTGTAGCGGAAGGATACATAATCAGTAACCAAAAGTAGATATTTAGCAGGTTTCAGAAAAGGCCGAAGTTATCATGAATCAACTATAGGCTAGATTTGTTATGGGAAAGCGAAGTAGTGTGAGTCCTACGAGAGGCATGTTAAGAAGAAGCCCGATGGTATGAGATTATGTGATTTTTGAGTATTTTAAGATCTCCGACGCCAACACAGCTTCACATCATGGTCAACTCCTGCAGAGGTCCATTCTACAGTATTGAGGTAATCGTGGACGGTAAACCCATCACATTCTGATGCAAACATTTGGAGTTATAGTTTCAACGTGCTTATTAACAAAAGTTTGACAACTACGGAATGATCTGAACTTTTATTTGCCTCTTAAAATTTTGCACAGAAATTTATGAGCACCAAAGCATATCCCCAGAGGCCTGATTCATGCAAGAATCGTGTTAACCTGAGTTGAGCCAAAAACTGAACATAATTTTTGCTGTTGGAAACAAACTATGTCCTTACATAGCATGAGTAAATTGCAAGATAGTTTCTTCCCTCATGCAGTTTAAATGCATATGTCACAAGAGGCAATTAAATTTTCTTTGATAATTATCTTTACACTGGTTAATAATGCAGTTAAGATTTCTTCATGATTTTCAAAAAGAAACTTGTTCTACATGCACACATGCACACACACACATAGAGAGAGAGAGAGCGAAAGAAAGATAAGTACCGAAGTGCTAATATATTCTTACTTGAGTTAATATGTCTTGTTTAGTCTAGAATGTATTTGTTTTCTCTCGTTGGTTAAGGGTCCAACGTCTGTTTTTTCCTTGTTCTTGCTACTTGTATGAAGGATAATACGTGCTAACGTAAATGTCTTTTGTGTGTCTTTGAAGGGTTTTGCTACAAAATGCTAATCAGTAAAGAGTTATAAAGTGAATTTAATTGAGAATAGTGTTTCTTTGTTTTATGCTTGTCTATTGGTGTTGTCTCATGTCAATAGTATTGAAACTTGTGTATTATGTTTAATGAACAATCTGTGAATCCTGATGCTTAATCCAAAAGCATTTCATTTGCTACGTGTTATGAAGTAATGAGTAACCAGCTAATGGTATACAAGTCGAACTGATTACATCAGCTTGAAACTGAATAGTTTTATGAACTATAAATCCAATCTGCATACTGCAGAAGGGCCGGTTTCAGCAACAAGGAATAAACTAGGTTCCAGTAAAGCGACACTTAAGCGGCCCTTAAGGATGTCGAGGTGTTTCATCATTATAAAACTAATTTACAAAGCACGTCTTGGTAGTGGTGCACAGTGGTCATGTGACTAAACGAACCAATGAGAATTATTTCAAAGGAAATAAAAAAACATTTTTTCCCCCTGAAATGTTGAGTATACTTCTGTTATGAGCAAACAAATCCTAACCAAATATTTGTTTTATAATAAACAATTAAATATGTAATTTTCCTGGCGAATATTAAGAATCATTCAATCAAAATATATATGTCACTGCATATACAAAAAAGATGAGTGTATTCGATTTGTTCAACTAACTACACATACCGAAATTTATTTATGTTAGAATTATGTACGTGAATTGATAAGTTTTTAATTTTTCGAGGCTAATTTATTGTCGTAAAAGTGTTTTAATCCTGTAATGTTTTGTGATCACGTTTTTACTAATTATAATTGCCAAGTGTGATTTTTCACAGCAAAAGTTATAACGATCCACATAGGCCTTAACTGTTTTTTGACTAGTCAGAATGTTAATTGTCTAATATTTTATCTACTCTGTTTATGTTTTAGACTCGTTACATATACTTACGCAGCTTTCATCAAGCATTTATTTATTCAATGCTTTATAAAAATAATACGTTAGTATAATGATAAATTTTAAAATGAAACTATTGTCTTGTTTAGGCACTGATTAAATATTCACTAAACGTAATGTATATTCAGTGTAAAAATCATATTGCCCATAAAAAACAACATTGGGCCTACATTTACTGCTATGTTTTAAAGATTTGGTATGTCCGATGAGACACGAGACGAACGAATACACTTTACTTACTGCAGGTGGGCGCCAGTGGTGCTTCCCAAACACTCAGAGTTCTCAAGGATGCTGTGGATTCTGTGTGTTCATCTCACCTGAGCGTCTTTACAAAGCACTTTGCATTACTAAACAATTAACACTGAAAAAGGCGGGAGTTGGCTGGTGCTAAATAGAAAGACATAAATTTGTCACTGAGGTTTACATTTATTGATTTCCAAGTACATACCGTGCCAGAATATGAATTAATGACTTAACTCGAGCATGACTAGCTAATGCCGTTACGTAATTCCCCCACCTCGTCATTTAACTAGTGCACTCCTACATGGATAACTCCTTCATGGTGTTGGAAAACAGTCTCAACAAGGAAAGGGGTCTACAGCTGCTAGGGTGGACTATAGATTTTTCCTGGAGACAGGGCACAGAAAATTTTAAAATGAACACTAACACGTGCAATTACCTACATCGCTAACGCATACTCGTCGGAACGCGCCTCCCAACCATGTGGTGTGAAAATGTCACCGTACAAAATTACACAGATATTGATGAGAGAACATGGGACACAATATGAACCGGCACAATAAATACGCAGATGCATTAAAGCATTCTTACATGACACGGATGCCGCTGGATGACGTGGATGCTGCTGGATGAAGTTCTTAGCGGGCCACATGGTGCAGTTGAAATTGCAATATTTTCAGTGAAATTCCTGGAAATCCCGCCTGACAAATTTATGGTGTTCAGAAAATTATTCTGATTGCATTTTGAATGTACAAATGCGTCTGAGATGCCTGATGGCGAAAAATCAAACATGTGTGACAACCGCGTGGTTGGTTACAAAACATCAATCCTGACAAAAATTAAAAGAACCCTTTCATGAAACAATACATAATACCCTAGGAAAGTTATGGCGCACAATAAATGACAAACAAAAACACTTTAAGCGGGAGGATAGCACAAACACAAACTTGATGGCGGTTAACCATGGGGTCGCAAATGGTGTGGCTGTAAAATAGTTTAACATGACAAAACCCTAGAATACATACATACATACATAAAAATTTTCCCTTAATATTGCTCATGGCAATGAAGCAGAAATTACAATGCAAAAGCCTCCTTCCCTCAATTTAAGTTCAAAAAGCCACAAGGGCTGCAAAAGATTTATTTAAGCGGAAGCATAATACTGGGTATGTCTGGTAAAACGTACGCAAAGCAAAGGTTAACCGGTAAACTAAAGTGAACTATGGAATCTAACTCAGTGCAAAAATATGAAGTGCGTACGTGACAGCGTCTTACCTCGCCAACTCTCCTCAAATGACTGTCCAGAGGCAGGGGTTGCGCGGACCTACCATGGCTGCCTACGGGGTTCACACAAGCAGAAGTGCTATGCACGCTGAGTGAAAATGTTATTACGTGAAAAGAAGTGGCATTTAAATTATTTAAGCAATGTTAAATCAGAAATATTATAATCAATAATTGTGTTTTGAAGGCGTTCACGTATGAATATCAGTGTCCTGTTCTTCTGTGCAGTGAGCACTTTAAATTTCAAAAGCCAACATGGCGCAATATTATGAAAAGAACATGTTTACACACATTTCAAACTGAAAATACATAGCACTAAAATACTTTCCTGTTAGGAAAGTCCGTTATTGTGGCGGGATGAGCGCACGTGCTACCCACATGTCAGATGGCCTAACTGTTGCTGGCTCTTAGCCGGCGTCAAAGTTATTTATTTTTAATAGACTTTTTCAATGACAGTATTGACCTTAGTTGCAATTTGGAAATCACATTTTTTTTTAAACATTTACGATGCATCCTTGATACACACTGAAATGTCTCGCCTATAATATTTCAAGCAATTACGCTGTGAAGAAAATACATCTCCCCATTGAGGATAGGATGGTTAATTAATAGGCTATGTTGGCTTTCATCACTAACCAAAATTAAACTTTCTGAAATTGAGATAGTTTGTTGATAGTAACATTGACAATATTCATGCACAATTTAGAAATGCCCAGTGCCCAAATTTGAATAAATATGATTATCACCAGTCAGTCACCCCTGTATGACAACTTTAATTGTTCTCTCGTTAGCTTTTCTAATTCAAAACAAAGCCAAATGAGTGCAAAACTTGTACTGCAAATTTGTCATGCGTAGTAAAACATAAGTGTAAATGCATTATATTATGTCCAGTCTCAAACTCAATCAAAATAATCATATATTTTTACATACAGTATCGTACATACACATATAATGTAGACACATTTTCGCTGTAAAAATTGTGCAGTGTAGTGAACGCAAACATTTTTTTCCTTTTATTTCAAATACTTCCATAGCTTGTGTGTACTCAAAATCATATTATATCAATCAGCTACCTGCTTACACTCAATTTTCTATGTATATACTGGTTTTGCCTTTTGCAAATACTGGAAAATTCACATAAACAAGTAGGCCTATGGCTGCCACGAGTTTTGTTTTCGACCATCATCTAGGTTATTTCAGCAAATAAGGACTTGCACCCAGACTCAATAACTTTAATACACATAATTTCTTATTTTTATTTATAAAAAATGTAAATTATAAAACTAAATACTTTATAACACATTTGGGGTTATCTACACATAAATTTATCAGTAGCAGCCATTTTCTTTTTAATTTGTTTACAATGATTTAAGCAGAGCTGCTTAAAGCATTTTAAGAAGAGCTTAAAGTTGGTGAAAAGGTACAAGGCACTAGGGACAGCTTATTCAGTGTTTAAGTGGCGCTTAAATTCTAAGATGTGTTGGTGAAACCGGCCCTACAGGTTATACTTCATTTCTGCAACACAAGCTATTCTACAAAGCATGGCATCACCACGCTTCTCCTATTTCCCCTCACAGCTTGATGCCTGGTACCTAAAGATTGTATTTGCTGCCTTACTGGTCTCTCCATGTAATACTATTCTTTTTATAACTATTTCTCTATCTGTACACTAGCACACACATACCACGTAAATATTAAAAGTGAGTTACCGCAGAACAATCCTTACAGTTATAACGACACTGTATTTATAAAAATTTGAAAAATATAAAAACCTCATTTTTTGTACATTTTAACATTAACTACTTCACACTATTTGCAGAAAAATTATTCATCGTTGTTTACTTCAATTTTTCTCTATTTTTTGCAACAAAAATTTTTTTTACTTTCTGGGATGTGACAATGTCATAAACAATATCTAGCATTTGCTGAACTTCAAAAATTGCTCAGCTCATCCACAGCTTCCAGGATGTTGGTTACCCTGGGCACTTGAGCAGCTTCGCCCAGTGCCTCGCCTTCGTCATCCGAGCTGATGTCTTCGTTTGTCACAAGTTCTCAACATTCACTGGCTGTGAGTTCTCCACACACCTGAACATTGTCATTGACTTCAACATACTCTCTAAACTCACACTCCACTTCGATCTTCTCAAATAAAAGCTGCCAGCTTTCGCAGCACGGCTCCCTCTCCCCTTATACTCCCCTCATTCCTAAACACCTGGGAATGCATGAAAGCCAGCATGGCAAAAGCATGCAGCGATGGCTTGAGATTTGATTTTCTCCCAACAAACTGCAATGGCAAGAATGGTGTCAAGCACATTCCACTTTATAATATCTTTTCCCAGGAACACTTTCACAACAGCGAGTTCACCAGCATAGAATGGGAAGTGGTGCTCGAGAAGTTGAAATACGCCTTAATCCAAAAGCTGTGGCACACTTGTGCAGTTTAAGGGAGAGGAAAACAAGCTCAATGTTCCTCAGAGTTATCACCTTCAGATGCGCCAGTCAATGGTTGACGAACAAAACCACTTTCTGATTTTTGCCCCCATGCGGGCATTAAATGAATGCAGCCATTGTTTGAAAAGTTTGGGCGTCATACATGCCTTTTTGTTGACTGTGTATTTGCAAGGTAAAGTGTACACCCCATGGAAGTGGAATGCACGAGGCTTTGCCAACTTGCCTACAACGAATGGTTTCATTCAATCACTGCCATCCATGTTGGCACACAGGAGCATTATCAACTGCTCCTTGCTACATTTCCCTCCCCCTTAGGCAGGTATTACGATGACTTCACGTTTCACATAACACGTAACGAAGAACACGTTCATGTAATCTGGCTACATCTTGACTAATGTGTTCCAAGGAGACCTATTACGATCATACAATTTATTACAAGTACACAAAAAATGTGTCTACATTTCCCAGACAAACTTCATTCTTGAGGTTATGACGATTTCCTAACTGTTTTCAAAGTTTGTATAAATCATGAATGTCATACAATTGTAACCTGTTTATGTTACATCAATATTAAAATACAAGTACACATTTACAACAAGAATTTTGAGTCTTCAATCTAAAAAGCAACAAAATTTACTCCCTATATTTTTATTCGGTACACAAAGGTTACGTGCTTATGTGAAGCATCATAACATACTTCCTAAAAAACCACATTTTATGAACATGTGAAAGTGTACCGTAACGTGTGTTACGTCATCGTAATCCCGGCCTGGCTCTGGTTACCCTTTACTGCAAGAGTTTTTTTCTGGCAGTAAATTATAAAATATACCAAATTCGTTAACATTGTAAATGTCTTCTGATTTATATTTTTTCAAAATTCTGGCCAGAACTGGGTACTAATCAGTGATCCTCGCATACACTTGCCAACTCACCAGAAATTTTGTGCTGCACTATTCCTCTTTACGTCTTGAATCGCTACAGCTAGCCTTCACTAAAGACAACATTTTCAATATTCATCTGAAAAGCCAGTTGTGGCATTTGCCTTAATCCTGGGCCCACTAATAGGCAAATCCATGGCTCGTTGTTCGGAAAACCATTTGAAAAGTGCAGTTTCCAGCCCCGAGTTATCTCCACCACATATGTCTTACTGTAGCCACGAATATTACCTTTCAGCAATGCATCTTTAATTTTTTCCCTAGTTTTTAAAAAACTACCTACCGATTTCACTCTTACTCATACTACAGTAAGTAAATAACTGCTAAACTACAACAGAACAAAAAATTTAAGTCTATTTCTAACTTTACAATCACGTACCAGTGTATACAGGATGCGGCACCTAAGGCACGCCACTTGAATAATAACACTGCCAATTTCAGTGGTAGAAGAAAATGTTTCAGACAAGAGTTGCTTGGGTCCAATAATAACTTGATAGTGATAATTTCCCCGTACGTAGAAGGGTATGGAAGATACAAAAGTCAACGTCGTTAATTTAAATGGGATGATAGTGTTTATCAACACCCTTGACAGTGCGTATGAAAACATAATAAATACAATGACATTTGCTGGTCATTCAAGATCATTAAGGTCAATGATGAAGCAAACTGCACCACCGCACAGAACAATGCACCATTAGTCTGTGCAGTGCTGTTGTAGAGATCAGACAACTTCTTCATGATTTTAGTCGAACTGGCACAATGTACACGACAATGAAAACAAAAGAGTTGATATGGTTTTCATTTATGGCAAATGTCACCGCAGCATTAGAAAAGCAGTGCGATTGTATACTGAGACACATCCTGATCGTGCCACACTAGCATGATCTGTCTATACGAACATAATAAAAACATTTCAAGATACTGGAGGCATGGAAAAGAAAGAATACCAATGACGAAAAAGAGCAACTGAAGAGGGAAATGCAATTAACATCTTAGCTGCAGTAGCACACAATCCACAGTAGCACACGTAGGCCCATTGTGCCATGCAGTGGCGCAGTTTGCTTCGTCGTTGACCTTCAGCGATCTTGAATCTTGAATGGCCAGCAATATTTATTATATTTATTATATCTTCATACGCACTGTTGAGGGGTGTTAATAAACATTGCCACTCCATTTCAATTAACAAATTTAACCTTTGTATCTTTTATACCCTTCCACATACTGGGGAATTATCACTATCAAGATATTAGCACCTTGGATTGAAGCAACTTTTCTCTGAAACATTTTCTTCTACCACTGAAATTGGCAGAGTTATTCAGGTGGCCTGCCTTAGGTGCCTCATCCTGTATAGCAAGCAACAATGGTACAAAACAGTTAATGGATGTAAACTGAAAGTGATGCGCAGCTTGTGCAGTGTCTGGCCGTAAGTACAAGCACAAAGTAACAACAAGAACATTGGGCAGTGCTGCCAGATGCACAGACCATTCCATAGTTGCCACGTCTGCCTTTTCAGAAATGACTGACCGGCCATTCACATAACAAAGACTAGCGTCTTTGCACAATGCTGAGTTACTTGTCAGTGAATTTAAGATAAATATTTGTATGCAGCAGCAAGTTTCACAGTTGCATCAGACTCTCATAGCACTTGTATCTACGAATGTACATATTGAAATACCATTCATGTATACCAAATATTTTAACCACAAAATGTGTATAGAAACTGACTGAGCATGGCATAATTCTCGTAATTACGAATGTCTCGTTGTGAGGTTGCACAGCATGTAAATAATGTCAGGTATTTAGGTTGAACACATTTTATACAAATTTCTCCAAGGAAAATAACTTCTCTCAAATATTGTACCACGAAGAAAGTACAAGCATGAAAGTGATTAACTTGCCAATAATTCAGAAAAAGCTAGTGTAATGAATGGGAAATCACTCCATGTTTTGACGTTAATTTAATTTCCAAATTATAACTTATTACAAACACAAATATTTTCTATATTCTACACAAATAGTTGAAGATACATCTCTTTCTTATTTTATTGCAACCAGTAACTTTTATATATATAAGTGTTCATGTTTATATCTCTATAGTTGTACTTAATTTGGTATTATTATTGTAATAAAACATCATTATAATAATCTTTGAAAATTTTTGTTTGTGCTATGGATGTGACCACTTAAAAAATGTTTTAAAATAAAAATGTTATAGCTGTTTCTGGGAGGTGAATTAAAATAATGAATATTTGCATGGCATGAACTGTATCCATCAATGACAGAGGTCCGGTAAATGCTTACTGACATAAGTTTATGCTGGCCGGAGCTGTATTAATAATAATTGGTGCATGCACTGAATTTTATATTATTCAAAAGCTGTGAAACACCTACAGACTTTTCTTTCATATTGCACTGCCAGAAATTGTAGGTGAAAAGAACCATTATATTAAAAATTTTCTGTCCTGGCAAAAATCATAATCGTACATTAAATTTTTTTTTATCATTATGGCATAAATGTATTTCTTAAAATATGGAAAATTTATACATTTCAATTCCTGGATCATTCGTTATTAAAATATGTATTAAATTAATACTAACTATATTAAATTCAAGGTATATAAAAGGACAGGAATTCAAGTACTCAAAGTCTAGTACTTGTCGACATACACACACACACAGCACAACACATTTTTCATGCAGTTGTATGATCGCAACATTTCGAGTTGTGTTTTACAACTCTGAAGTTAACGTCTAACACTAAACAAATATATTTATTGACTATTATTCCAAAGCGGTATTTCAAAAGTGCTCACTTTACCATGAATAGTTTACAGTAATGATTATATTTATGCTGAAATTGATTAATGTTGTAGCCTAACTTTATTGTACTTACGTTCTGAGTGAGTGTTGTAGTGTTCACTGCATGACGTAATATGTTGTTCAGCTGTAAATGTGCGGGAGGACGGTAGACATGATCCAACAAAACAATGGGACCGGGGGTGGAAGTTTAGCCCTCAAGAGCCAACAGTATCACTCACATTCATAGCCAGGACTATTTTCCTTCTGTTAATAATATGCAATTTCAAATATTTCTGATGTAATATAATTCCTGTAGGAATCGTCTACAGACTTGACCGACACAAAAATGCATCATGATAATCTCTGTTTCCTGAAAATGCCATTTTATTTGAGGCACATACACAATATTATGTGTGAATTTTTGGCGCTCTCTCATTTAAATGCTTAGAATTTATACACTAGAACACACTTGGATAACATTGGATCAAACTTTAAGTAGTTTTTTAGGTTGTATAGTTATTATAGGTGGTTCACAATAAAGTAAGCACTCTTGAATTCAACCTGTTAAAAAAAATCACTGCCCATAACTGCGTATATTTTAATGCAAGCAATGACTGTGATACAATTAAGCTGGCAGCAAACTACAAGAAGCTGTTCCATGTTTTAACGTCTTACTAGCTGTAAAGTTAAAAATTGTTGTCACCTGCAATTCAGTCTCCTTTTGCTATGTGTAAATACAAATAAAATGTGGCGTGATTCTAATGCATATGTGTTTCTAACTCTTTAAAATCATCACTTGGCTGGCACAATGTTCATTGTTTTGTTTGGGTTTCTTCCCCTGTCCACACTCGTGTCTCTACAAAATAGTGGTTTACGACCGTGATTTTTAAGGCTTGTTTGTATCTTCCACATTAAAGTATTTGTTAACGTAATAAATAAAACATTTTGACGCACGACATATTTTCAACAATGGGATAAAACCAACTTCAGCTCATCAGCGAGCAAGCTTTGCGCCCGATTTCAACATACTTTTATTGTTAACATGCAATGAGACGTCAGAATTGTACTGTCTACTACGGCAAGAACAGATGTTCCAGCCAAAGATTTTATTATTCACCGGCCCACTGAGACTATGCACCAAGGCACCCAGTTCCACTGCACGCCGCTAGATGGCTACACCAATATGTTCTGCTGTCTCTTCATCTCCAAGCAGGCTGGTGATGTCACAGCCTCCAAGAAGCAATGCTACCGCCACCCCTATCCAGATAACCTCCTTCACCGCACTTTCAGTGCCAAACGAAACACCTCTCCTTGGTCTCCACCACGCGTCGTCTCCGGAGAGACCCATCTCAACCTGCTTGGTCTTCACCGAAGATTCATACCAAAACATCGTCTACATGCCTAGACACTGCAGCCCCTTTTGGGCCAACACGTGCATAGGGAGTTTAGACCAGTTTAAACAATTTTAATAGTGTTCATCTACCCCATAACATTGTTGGCTGAGGACCACGTCACTTCTACCTAGATAGCGTAGGTTTAAATATTCCCTAAGCTCTTGCCAGTGTTAGGAGGCAGTGCAACACCACTTGTTTATTTCCGTAACAAGGAATAAACTAAGTTTACCTGACTCGTGAAACTATTCACTTGAGACAATACACTTCCAGCTTACCCACAAGCACTCGCACGGCCAACCTTTCTGCATACCACGGTAGGCAGAACAGTAGAGCCCGCATACAGGTACTCTCAAGTTCTGCTTGTCGACTCGGTGCTCACCATCTCCACTGTGTTTAGGTGTGCTGGAGGGGTCATTCCCTGAGTTGGGAAGACTTTGGCTTCTGAGCACAGACACACGTTTTGGGACTGTTGACGATGAGGCCTGATTCTCAGTGCTCACTGCATTTAGGCGCCGAGCACTGCAAGAAGGTGTCCGTTATGTCGGCAGATGTTCCAGGTGGCCTTACACCAAGTAGAGATATATGTAACCTGTGAAACCTCACAGACGTGAGCGTGTTCTGAATCCAAATGCCTTTTCCCGCCGATGTGGTCTCTGCGAAAAGGTTAAACAAGTGCTAACTGCCTCTGAATGCTTGCAGGAGCTTTCCCCCTCCCTTGTTGCCACACTCAGACAACTTACACGGAGTGGCAACAAGCACTGACACATCTTAGCAAAGAGATTCACCCCTGGATCCCAGAATACCTCAGTCAACCAGATCAGCCCTCAGTTGTACCAACAGCTTACTTCAGACTCAAACCAACAGCACCGCCTGCACCAACACATTTGAATGTCAGAACTCAGAGCACTAGTCTACCTGCGGCTCACATACACCCCAACAGAGACGATCCAAGCCAAACCTCCGACTAAGGTTACACATCACCCAGGTATCCCGCCAAAAGCAAGCAATCTGAAACGCAAGATCACACTGCCCGAATCCGATTTTGTGCCCTGCTAGAGGGTGCGTCTGGCCTAGAGTCTCACAAAACCAACTCCTCTATGTCGTAATGAATCTCCAGTCCGCTGAGGCATCACATGTTAATTTTTATTCTTATTCTAAGAGAAGTAGCATTGTTTTTTATTTAATTCTGCTGTACTTCCACATAGGTAGTATATTGTCCCAGAAAGTCTTGGAATTTTATGTAATTTGTCAACCTGGAACAAGTACTGCTTCATGCAATTGTGGTCTGTATAAATTTTAAACCTTGAAGAAACTTCAGATGAGTGTGTTTTGTTATACAATATTTACGAAATTGGTTACAATTACGAAAGCTCTAATAAAACGTGTGTATGTTTAGTATTTAGGTGATACTCAACTTACGATTGTAGAGTTAACACCTTGGCAAAATGTCACTCATTTTGAAACAATAGCAGCATGAATAGGTTTTATATTGCACGTGATACATTCCTAGTGTGTTACGAATTCGTTAAAACAGTATTAAAATGTCCGTCCAAACTGATTAATTTGTATGAGCCTATATATCAAACGGTAAGTACTCATTTCCACGACTATCCTTAAAGGTAAATAATTTGGGGCAAAACTAGATACTGTATTAAAAGTGTAGATGCAGTTTCATGAAAAGCATTGTCTTTTGCTAGTTATAAGGTTTTTAATATTGTGATGTAGTTACATTCATATCTGTGTACACATTTAAAATGTATAAATTGAAAGTGATTTTTTTCATAAGCAAAGCTACAAGATTAAGCAAATGTTAGTGCCTGGACAAATTTTCACAAAACTTGCATCAAGTGAAAAATATTACGGTGGATGTATGCTATAAAAATTTTTATCTATTGAGTTTTGTGAAGATTGTTTACGTTATGGTACTCATCATTTAACAGCAATGCCAGTCATTTGCATGTGCCTTGTATTAATATATTGATTTGTGAGGCATTCATGCAATATAATTCTACTCGTAAATATTGTTAAACTTAATTCTTAGGTCATTTAACAATTGTTTAAGGCACACTGTATTTTGTATGAAGGAGTAAAAACACTATCTAAAAGTGTACCATTTTTAATGGGTGAATGTTTAATCTTTATAATTGGAAAATGAATGTTTAAATCTTCTGTTATTTTCTTAACAACTTAACTAAAACATATTTTCTTATGTTCTCTAAAGTGTTGGCATTAATTTCCATTTAAACAGAAAAAGAATCTTGAACATCACTCAATATTCCCAAACCAATATTATTGGCTGAAATTAATATGTAGTGTTATTGTGGTAATCACAATATTTATAACTTTTTGTTGTTTATTTAATGAGTATGCAGTGGGCATATGAGCCAGCTGATTGTCACATGGAAGTGTTTATTTTGATAAGTACGTGGAAAGATACACAGCCATTGGGTTGAAAGTAGAAATTAAAAAGGTTTTTTTTACTGTGAACAACCATTACACAGTTGGAACACAGCCAAAAACTATAATAAGAGAGAGATAGATGACACTGAATGCCTCAAGTACATTCTGCTGGCAATCTCTCCAATAGAAAAACCCAATTTGGGTGCATCAACCTGCAAAACTATCACAAACAAGCCCTCCAGCCCATATGGGACCTCAGAAACGACTTCAGTTAACTCCAGACTGTGGCCCCTTACTTCCAGCTGTACATAGTGCGTGGAACAGCAATTAATTTCCATAATGTATTCAAACAAAGTCCTCTGCTAAAATATATTTGATAATGTTGCCCAAGAGGCCTAAATTTTACCTGCTTGAAGTTTGTACAACATTCGCTGAAGTCTTCAGCAAGATCTTTGCACTTTTCCACGCCTCTGTCCAAGCCATAAGCTTCGTAACAGCTCATCATGCGCATCTCAAGAGGAGTGCATTTATTTGTCTCGTGAACAAGTAGAGTGGCAGTCAGATCCGTGAACGGCGAACGAATGATGGGGTTGAGAGACATTGTTCACCGATATGATTCTGTTTATACCTGTAAAAGTCAAACAAAGCACATCCTTTAATACTTGTAGCCTGTGGTAGCAGAATGCTTCAGCATTAACAGTAAACGCTGTTCACGATAAAGTGAGCATTTTTGAAATCAACCTTAGAAAAATGTCACTGCCACTGCCTGCGTATATTTCAACGATCTCACTGGGTGACATGTGCCCAGTAAAGTTGGTAATGCTGGAGGAAAAGTAGTTCCATATTTAACGTTGAATAAAAAGTGTTAGGTAACCATTTGTGATAACGTAAATTATTTCTTTCACTTTCTGTTTTTAATGCATCAGAAGTGTAAAAATAACCATATTTGTAAAGTATTTACTTTTCTAATAATTTCACTGTTTCACTTGGCCGACACATGGATAAAGGTACGAGGTCCACGACAATGTTAGTTTTACATAAGGCAAAAGAATTCACAATGTGCATAGGCTACAAGTAGATCTCAAGCAGGGTTTTCAAAAGTGCTCACTTTACCGCAAACAGCCTTTAAATACGTACTATATCTTGATAATTTTCTGGCTGTACAAATATTTGTGAAAGAATGAATCCAATTAATTTGTCCAATATTGCAAATAAAAGTCATTAAGTATAAGAAATACAAAAATTACACCCAAGTTTAGGGCCTGGGGTCTAGTGTACGACCTGATACCAGAGATTTGTTTATAAGTGTGACATAGTTAATAACGTCAGGACGTTGGCAGTATAGTTGAATAGGTTGGTAGTAGTTGTAACGAGTAAAGCAGTAATTAGCAACAACTGAGTATTTCAGATTTCGTAAGGTGGCAGTTTACGTGTTCAGTCAGTTTTATTACGCATCCATGTCATATAATGGATATGTACCATATAGGCCTAATGTGATAAAATATTATGCATTATATAAAATGAAGTGGTATAGAATAAGACAGAACTAATATAAAAATATGTGGTGCATTATGGTGTTGCGATCAACATATAATAATATATGTACCGTAGTGCAAATTATGTGTTCGTAGTTGAATAATGAAGATGAGTGTGGTATTACATGTTGGCAGAAAATGGATATGTTTGGTAAAGGTAAGTGTTGAGATGTTTAATTACAAGTATGTGTATCGGATGCAATAAACAATGTTGTAGGTAAGTAATGTTAGGTCAGGATTCCGTAGCAGGTAATGAGTCTTTACCATTTGTAATTAATAACTGGAAAGGTGTGATGTTTGTAGTGACATGCAGAATTAGGTTGATGTAAGTAGGTCCTGTTAGGTAAAGGGTAGTATGTTTAGGCGATATTCAATACAGTGTATCGTATAATATAACACAAATTGTATTTACCTATACAGCAAATATGATTGTGTGTTTAAACAATCCGTTCAAGTGGTCAAAATATGCATCCATTAGAGTGATTCACCAATACATGACCCGTGACAAACAAGGTGTGGCTAAACTACCGAAAATTGAGATTCGTTGTTTACAAATATCATACATTAGTTTAGGTGACAAAATAGTAATTTATTGACTACAGTGATTCATCTAAACATGACCTGTGATAAACAAGGTGTGGCTGAACTACCGAAAATGGTGATTCATAATTTACAAATATTGTATGTAAGTTTAGCGGCTAAATAGTAATTTATTGACTATGATCCCATTGTGGTTGAAGTTTACTTCCTGATACCCCATGTCGTATCGCATTGTATACTTGGGTGGTTGGGCATAAGTGTATTTCCCGATACCATAAATGGTATCGCGTAGTACACTAGGGCAGATGGGAGACCTGTAATTAGGAATTTTTATGTGCTTTAAAAGCCTCATCTGCGCTAGGGAAAATCAGACACTCGTATCAGTTGTGACAAATTTGATGAGCCAGATCTAAATCATTCATGTAATTACTTTCTTTGATAATGGTATTCCAAGAGATGATTTTAGATACAATATGCATAATCAGAAATCATAATTACCTTTTCAGTTAATTTTCCAGTATGAATCTGAAATGATCAGTGTGTGTGTTAAAAGCAATTTTCAATTCAAAGCATTTGGTACAAAGCTGTTTTTCGCACGTCATTTCTAAGTAAAATAAAATGAATTTTAGTGTTCACATAAGTTTCTGTTTTATTGTAATTTGGCAGTAGAGGTATTTTATTGCGTGATTGCAATTTCTGGATGATGGTGTCTGACTTTTCATAAAAACAGTATGAATTTTTTGTCCTTCTCTTGACGTGATATTTTTCAGTGAGAATTGCTGGTTTCCAGTTTCTACACAAGTAAAATGTTGATGTATCCTGTAAGGCTTGATCAGCATGGCAAATATTCCTATCAGTGTGTTCAAAATAATAACTGTATGGTTCATTTGTGCATTTGCACATCATTACTCCACAATTCACACAGTATTTCAACAAAGGATACATACGCATGTGGCCTCACTGACCTCCAATTCTTAAGTGCAACATACAAAGAGGAAATCATCTACATACAGCAAACATTTATATCTCATTCTTTAAAATGCCCGATACAAATTAATATTATTTTGATGTAATAAAAAGAGAATTCTCTTACTCTCTTCACACACATTACAGTACACCCAAAATTCTAAATACGTAATTCTATATCATTACAGGCAGAATTATCAATAAAACGAAATGCAGGAAGATGCTAAGGAACTGTCTACAATCGAAATGTTGCACATAACATGCATAGCATACAGTAAAACCCTGCATTTGAGATTGCAACGTCCACAACTAGTATTTAAAGTGACTTACTTAGCGTTACTTGGCATTATGATGGTTATCTCAAGAGTATCTTATGTCACGTTTTTAACGCCCGCCAATAAGAATACCGTCATAAACACCGCTGTAGCCAACTTATGCAAATAAAAATTCTTGCTTTGGAAAACACATTTCATATTCATTTGCTCATTCTGATTGGTTAGAAAGGGATTTTTATTTTCACATATCCAGATTGTAGACAGACTTACAATTGTTTTACTTTGTAAGTAAAATGTTATTTAAGATAAGTAAATTGTGGACGGAGCCTAACCTGTCCAAGATGCTCCTATTTAAACATGGGCCAGGAATGTAAGAAAATCATTTCGACGTCTGGAGTACACTTCAATGTCTGCACGATGTTTACATAAATCAAACTTGTAGACTCAATATAATCCGGCAGCAACTATCACTGTTCGCGGCAGAATAAGAAAATAAAAAATTTAACTATTTATAGACCCACATAAAAGTATGGCTTGGAATTTTATATAGAGAACCAACACATACGGAATTCAGACAATTAAAGCTAATGCATTTGATGAAAAATTTAATTTCCAGTCGGGAAAAAATATATGGCGGAAATTAACTATTTATAAGCATATTTTGACAACATATTAGCCACTCTTGCATAATCAACCTCTATTATAGTTCATTTTGCATCCACGCCACTGGTAAATTAAATCAACGCTAATACAAAAAAAAACATTATTTACAATATTAAGGTTACAATAATACATATTACCTCTATTTTTCAATTTGCGGTGGAATAGTTTCCCCAAGTTAAGATCGTATTTTTACCACGGACAAATCAGTGGTTGTATTTTTTCGCTACTTAAGATAGGTCAATAACGGATATCGATTAATCGATTAATTCGGAATTAATTCGCGTATTCCAAAGGACTGCTATGAATACGCAATCGGAGCGCACCGAAAACTGAAAAAGTGTATGAGTGACATGAATGCCAGAAACGCGTATATATAATTTTTTCAGCTTCAACTGGAACACGCGGCGAAAACAGTTCAATGACACACATTTGTTATGCGGAGATCAAGTGTTTGAGTGCAGATATGGGGAAGTAATAACTAACAAATTAAAAAAAGTGTGGTTCCTCACTGTATATAGAGCCCCTTCTGCCAAATTTAGTAACTTCTTAGAATTTATTGAAGCAAATCGTAAAGGTATTTACAGAGCCAATCTATATTTTATTCTCTATGGGGACTTTAACATTGATTATTTAAAAGAAAGCAACAAAGGAAATGAACTCGAAGGTCTACTCAGTACCTTCAACTTTAAATCCGTTGTAAACTTTCCTACCAGAATAGAAGGAACCAGTCAGGCAGCAATTGATAACGTTTTCATTTATAGTAACGCAGTTGCAGAGTGCCAGTGTCTTCCAATAATAAATGGCTTGTCAGATCATGATGCACAAATAATAGTTATGCCTTCCATAAAAATGCCCTCCAAAAGCATTTTTAGAAAATAAATACGAAATTTTTCTCTGGGAAAAGTCTTAATATTCAGAAGTGAGCTCAGCAGGGAGTAATTGTCAACATTTTATACTCGTTCCCGAAACAAACGAAATATTTAACTATTTTCTTAGCCAAATTCTCCATTTTTTTTTTAAACGTTTTCCACCCCGACTGACCCACAGTAATACAAATCCGAAGAAAAATGTAGGGCTCACCAAAGGAATAAAAATTTCCTGGGAAAACAAAAGAAAACTATTCAAGGCCGCCAGAACCAGCAGCAACCCTGACACAATGAATCATTACAGTAAATACTGCAAAATTTTGAGTAGGCTCATAAAATCTGCAAAAAAAAGGATTTTTTCTGTAACCGCATTAGGAATTCACAAAACAAATTAAAAAATACATGGAATATTTTTTAAACACAACAGGCAGAACAACAGAACAATGTCCAGTTGTAAACCTAAAAGTGAATGACTGCATATCCTCAGACCCAAAATTATGCAGATACATTGAATTCATACTACTTAAATGTTGTAGAAAACGCGATTAAAAAAACACTAAAAAAGATATAAACCATTATCCTACACTACAGGGTACAGAATACCCTGCTATATGTATTACAAACACAACTCCAACAGAAGTGAAGAAAACAATCAATTCTTTGCAACCAAAATGATCTAGTGGCTGTGATGTCATTAGCTGTAGGATATTAAAGCAATGAAATTTTGAATTCAGTGTTCCACAAGCCATATTTGTAATTATATCTTCAATACAGGAATGTTTCCAGGCAGACTGAAATGGACTATGGTAACACCATTTTCCAAGAAAGGAGATAAGACCGAAGTAAACAATAACAGACCCTACATCCTTTTCAAAATTAATCGAAAACTAATTTACAGGAGATTGCTGCAACATTTTGAGAATCACATAATCTTATCACATTTCCAATTTGGCATTAGGAAAAACACGACAACAAATGATGCAATTTTCAAACTAACGAATAGTATTCTAAATGCACTTGATAAAAAGATGCCATGTAATGGAATATTTTGCGACCTCGCCAAAGCATTTGACTGTATAAATCACAACATTCTTGAAGAAAAATTAAAGTTTTATGGAGTCTTAGGTACACCAAATAAAATAATAAGCTCAAGCCTTTCAAATAGACAAGAACAATATCGGATCAAAAGAAAAACTACTTCATTCTACTCTGAACCAGGAAAAATTAAGCATAGGGTACCACAAAGATCAAAATTAGGCCCCTTACTGTTCCTAGTTTTTATCCATTGAGTTCTGTGTGCCTTAATGGACACAACATTTGCAGAGATAAAGGCATGGTTTACTGACACAAATTATATCTCAACCTAGATAAAACATATCTTACGAATTTCCGCACGAAGAACAGAAAAAATATTTATTCATGTGTTATAAGAAAAAGATAGAAAATTAATCAAACTGCAGTGATTAATTTCCTTGGTTTAAAAGTAGACCATTTACTCTACTCCAATTACTGTTATTCAACTCGTCGACAATTGTATGCACGAATAACTGGGTGAAATTAATCTCGTCGCGGCTATTATTACAAGCACTATCGTCACTACATTTGTTCGTGTTGTATACTTTTTCTAATAGTCTGAGATTATGTGCTATATTTCACAAGCCGAAAAGTATCAAAAACAGCAGTTACTCGCCAAGACGACACAAACGACTAACAGCAAAAATTATTTAATTAAAATTTTATGAAACGAAATTTCATTTTAAAAATTTCGATAATTATTATAGTCTGTGTGTAATTTACGTATATTAAAAATCATGACCACTCAAGATAACCTACTTTCGAGGATAAATTTGTCTCAGTTATTTTTATTTCTCTCTGCGCGTCTTACATGATTTTCAAACATATTATCTTCATCTCTCTGCATAAAAACAACTTACAAATTTGCAATCGACACTCTCAAGACACTTAAGAGCTGCTTTTTTATTTGGCGGCAATTTTTTTCCACCTTGCTAGTTTAGATATTTCTGCTGTACCTCGGCGAGCAATAGTAGAAATAGCTGCTTTTTATAGCACAAATAGCAATTGCTACCGCCAACCGAATAACATACAAAAACAATTCTTCCGGTAACAAGCAGAAATAGCAATAAACTAGCAAAATAGCAAAACACAAGAAAACACCTACTATACCAAGGACATATTTGTTCCATATAAAAAGATTAAATATTATTCGGTTGCTGAAAATGTTGAATATTGTAGGATTTCAAGCATTGCAAAAATTTTCGTTGTTTTAAAATCACAGATAGCCGCCATAATGGCTCTGAAAAACAGACATCACTACAGACTCAGTTCGGAAAAAATTGCTCCTAGTGCACACTCGTTCAGTTCAACTCGGAATTTCTAATACGAAAATTAGACTACTCTCAGAGCGAGTATTGGTAATTGGATCAAGCGAAACTCGTTCAGTGCGCGCCGAGTGCAGTCCCAGGGGGCCGATTAAATATGTTTATATGGGTGCAACGCATAATAATGTTGTTCTCGCTGCTAATGTGCAGTCGACACATGTAGCCAACGAGCAACATGTCGATAAAATTAATATATTAATTTTTTATGATTATATATTGACTTGTTACATTTTTATAGTAGAACTCTATGAACTGATTTTCAACCAATATTGACTTTGGAATGATATTAAATGTGTATTGCAATGCTAAATACATTACAGAAATACATTATAAACTGGGTAGAATTTATTAACCATAGGAGATATGAACGAGCATAAAAAATTATAGGACAAAAGGGAAACTAAGATTTTTAACATTGCCAACATGCGAGACACGATACAACAGCGCCCATAGCAACTTGAACTGATGAATACCGAGGAAATTCAAATTTACATGGCTCGGCATGAGCGTTTAGGTACAGTTGTCATCCCGCGGTATTAAAACGCGTAGTTTTGCCGAATGTAATATAATATTTCCTTATTCATATTACTATGCCGTATTAAAAAAAGTACTTAAATCATAAATATTGCCACTTGAAACAAGGACAATTAGTTTTAACAGAATCATGTTACTGGGCACAGACTTAAATGTTTCAAGTTACAAAGGACAAATGTTAATTGATTATAAGTAAGAGAAAAGAATGCTACCCAGTATTTCATATATCAGATACATATCCAACTGCATTGATTCAATAATTTTTTTTAGAATGGAGCTGTCACCTAACTTAAATCTATACAAATAACAAAAAAAAATTTTTGACTGCAGAATCTAGATAACTCAGGCCAATCCGTGTTTCATTAAAGAAAGATTTCTTTTAAATAGTTTTACTACAGTGATAAAACATTATGCTTTTATTAGCTCTATAGTCAGCAGATAACATTTTGTAGATATTTAAGGTTAACCTCGTAATCAAATAAGTTGCCAAAATACTAACTTACTGCTTTTTGAAGCAATTATCATTAAATTAGCAACAAAATAAATTTTTTACAAATATCTATTTCTAACATATATAGTTTTGGTTTGTTTTCTTCTTTCGTAGAAGTTATATTTTGGTTGTAAATACGTTTCCAAGAGAGAAACATTCTAGGGAAATAAATTTTTTCGTGATAAGATTGTATAGGCCTACAGAATTATTGTTCAAGTTTTAATTTACTGAATTTATCACCAAGATAAATAACAACCTATCCAGCACATAACATTTTATTTCAAAGTACGTATTTTTGTCTACAAAATCTCGTGAGAAGGTGGCCCGTTGGCCACTGAAAGTTTAAGTTTGATATATATATGATGGATTAAACAACGTTGCCCTGCTATTGGTCGAAGATCATGTGATCGTCTGATGGGTGCGGTGGATAGTTGCGAGTCCACCATTACACACACACACACACACACACACACACACATATATATTTTTTTTTTTGTCTTGCAGTTATGCCACAACTACACTGCCTCAAGTAAAATACAGGCAGCTAAGTTTAACCCACTCTAAGCCATACCTCAACCATAAGTAACAAACATTTCAAACCTCATTCATTTTTTCATAATGTGAGTAGACCAGTTATGAAATTTTGGGAGCTGTAACTAAAGATTATACACCAAGGACTATTCTGTAGTTTAGCAAACAAAGTATCTTTGTAGTACACAGCAACTCAGAATTGGGAGAAATTTTAATTGAAATGGGCATACTGTCAAATTTGTAACTGTACTGAAGAGGCACAGTCAAATAGAGAAGGGGCAAGAGTATTGCTTCCTTTTCCTCCTCCTCCATCCTTTTCAAAATGCTGGTTTAATAAACACTAATTGATCACTTCATAATTTAAAGGTTTTTATCAATTATGGTAATCTCATCTCCTCACTTCTTTTAAATTGTTTTATTTGAACTTATTTGTGTAAATAGAAACACACCCAAACATACTACCATACATATTGAGACTGTGTTCAAAGTTACCATTTAGTACAAAAGTATTTTAACATGTAGTAACGTTCAGTTCAGATACTATTAAGTAACTTGTTCAGAAATGGTCGCGATTTGGTAATTTTAGCCGTGTTCAAAATAGCAAGAAATGCGCACTCGCGCTCGGCAATGATGTAAGAGAGTGCTTTTCCAAATGTCCATCGAAAGCGAATGAGAGTGCGAGTGTTTGTTTACGTGTGTTTGCAAATGCTCGATACAAACAGCCATTCTTTTGTTGATTGTACAATATCAGAAATGGAACAGGTATGAGATTTCTTTCACTCTAAGTTCTTACAGTACATATTTCTCAATATTTATACATATTTAAATGTGTTAATTCATAATATTAGAATAAAATAAGTTAAAATTACGAGCTCAAAGAAATAAGAGTAGAGATATATTGTAATAAATAATGATAGTGTAACATGTGACTAATTTTATACCGATATATTTTTGGAACTATTCCTGTTTTTAACATGATTTCTAATACTGTAGTGTATTAGTGCCCCATAAGCCACAATAACTGTTATCTGCAATATATATTTTAGGGTCCGAGCAAGATGTTATCAATTTAATCGAGTTTAATTGAATGTAAAGTTTACGGTAAAGAAGGGAACAGCCGCAAATTGCTGGACCTTAGTTTCCGAACGCCTGAATAATGGTGCTACTGCCAAGCACTTTAAGGAAGTTTAGTGTCAGATAGGGATATTTAGTCGTGTTCATTTTAATCAAAAGCAATTATAACAGTAATGAAGTTATGCTAATAAACTGTCATTATTGGAAATGTGTGGATTTTCAGGTGGGAAAACCTGATGAGAAAATATAAAGAATTAATCACGCCACCAATAGGTTCCTCCACAAAAGAAGGGGTACCCACACAGTGGCCTTTCTTTGAAATTGTCCATGATTTCATGTCGTCTCACCATACAATTCAACCACCCCTTCTTATAGACACGTCCATTCCATCCACGAGCCATGAAACTCCTTCCCCACAAACCCATTTACCACTATCTCAATTTCCATCACTACTCAGCACTGTCACCAGCTGCAGTAAGGAAAAGAAACCGTCCGCAAGAAAGAGGAAATCCTCCGACATTGATGAAGTAATCCTTTACTTGAAAGAGGAGGATAAACGAGAAGAAGAAAGGAACAGGGAAATGATGAGCCTTTTTTAAAGATGCAATAGATGTAATGACAAACATCAATACATAATAGAAGGCATCGTGCACTTATTCATGGACACAATCATTATGTAATTATTGTGTATATCAAAAAGTCCTGCTAATATATAATTATAGTAAAATACAATCAATTTATATTCCTAACTAAATATGTACATATAATACTGATGTTTCTTCTTTGAATAGTATGCACATTCCGGAATGTTAAACTGTTGTGAACATTGGCTTGCACTGTAGAGCGAAAAATATCGACACAAAATAAATGCAAGGTAAGCACAAACCTAGCAACTGCTTATAAAAATCTTTTATAAACATACACAAAGTTTTATTAATATACATGCATGTGGTAAGTCCAATGTACAACAATGTACACCTACATGACAAAAGTCATGGGACACCCGTCTAATATCTTGTAGGACCCCCTTCAGCCTCAAAAAGTGCCAAAACTCGACATCGCATGGACTCCATGTGGACCTCCGCCAGTCACCATCATCAAGTTACCTTAGATGGCCACTGTGTTATCCACGGTGGATTATAATTCCTTACTTTTGATATTTCCTATACACATGTGACGACATTGTCGAGTGCAGTGCACCACTGCAGTGGTCGCGCCATGAGACATTCAGATACCTAGTGATATCCCATGACCTTTGTCATGTCAATGTATAAACATGTGTGGTATATAAGTATTGTATATGGCAGTACATGCTTAAACACCTGATCACATTTGCAAATGTTAAGTGGTGCAAGTACCTAACCTTTGTGGTTATTTATTCAGCAGACACTTATATACCATAGCATTGTCTTTGGGCATTACTGATTTTGCTCACTGGCATAGAGTCTCAGCATAACATCGCATAACTGAATTTCTTCAGCTTCATTCCGCGGTATGCATCAAGGAGGTACAGCATATAGAACCTATTACACACATATATAAATAATTAAATTAATATATTTGTGCTATTCTTCTGATACGACAACGACGTAATCTCCTTCTCTCTTCATACTTCACTATCATTCCCATCATCATCCCAACTATTTGCTCCATTGTGACTTGAAAAATGTAAATCATAAAATAAGTGATGTTAATATTATTTTATAAATTGTTTTGTATATTAATGTAAATATTATGTAGTATAACATCGATTAAAGACTGTATCGATTAATTTTAAGAGAATGAGTGACCATTGTTCCATTAGGAGCAAGGGCAAGTGTAAATGTGAGTGTAAATGCTGGCTATTTCGAAAACAGCCTTAGCATTTTAGTAAGTATCGTTCCATAGTAATATAACAAATACATCATTATTTTACTTAAATAATTCAAGACACATTACCTCTTAGAAAAATTTGTTAGTGCATATGGAGAGAACTGCAAATAAATATCGTAGAACTATTAAATTTGATCGTTAGTTTGCCCCCAAACACGGTTTTTTCATATTGTACATACATGCATTGGAACACAGCTACCCACTTAAGACATTAATTTTCTTGGCTAGTGTAGATAATCCATGTAGGAAGAATTAACATTGGCTTCAAAATATAGACAGCGATTACAAATAAGGTCTACAATGTTAAGGAGAGTATTTCGGAAAATAACTAGATGGCAATCTTTAAATATTTAAATCAAACCCACACCTGCACCTTTCAAAAGAATAACAATTTTTAATAATGCAATTTCTGGAGTAAAGCAGAAACTAGAATGAAAATTCTATTGGTCAACTTATTTAATAGTATATACTAACATATGTACACAAGCCAATAAGCTAATTTATTCACCGCTCAAGATTTGCCTTCATTAAGCTCATTTACTTTTGTAATTCACTTTCTATAACAAAGCTTATTTCAGATTTGACAGTACTCCTAATAATTTTTATAACATTAGATCATCGTGAAATAGTCACTTCTAATAACCAACCTGAATACATGCCTTTTACATTAAACTTTACCACAGATTTTTTTATGCTTCATGGATAGAAGACTGGAAAATATGTTGCAGGATTCAAAAGCAGCTGAACTGAAAATAACTTACACTGGTTGTTATTTTAATGTACTTTCTCTTCAAACTCATGGCACTTGTTATTGTAATGCAATTTGCAAGTACTTTCTCAAATATTGAGATCGCCGCAAACAAAACTGTATAAATAGGCTAACAGGTCGAAAGAAGTGTGTGGCAAAATAATTCATTGAAAAACACCTGTTCTAAGTTAATACTATTGGTGTATTCACAAAGTAAAAATACTAGGTACTTCAGGGTGAGTAAACAAGAGGAAGTGAAATGTAAAACATATCCTTTATTTATTTGCAGAAAAAATTATAATAAATACCACTGAAAAGTAACAATGACTCTCTGGAGTGAAATATCATTGTTTGAAAGTTTTGTACAAAGTTGTGTAAACAATTGTGAGTAGAAAGATGATGTGGGGGGAGTGTTGCTACTACTTTTGATTAGTTTTGATGGTATCTCTCACTCGACATCTGTTTCACACTCTGCAATATATACACTGACTTACCAACTGTAGACAACCTAATTACATCTCCACTGCTGCAATTAAAAGCCATGTCCGAAACGGCTACGAGGCCATGATTTAGGCTACTAAGTCGACCACATGCAATTTTAGGCCCTAAATATTAGGAGATTTAGGGTTGAAATTTATTGAGGTGAAGTAACACACTAAATCCCCAAATATGTCCACTGAATATTCTGCTGTTTTAAAAGACGTGAAAAATGCTTTGAAGTAACTTATTTACTGATAGTGTGACAAACAAAATAACATTGAAGTTCCACAAGCCTATAGTTTCCAACTTTGTGACATGTAGAGCTGTTACAAGCTGTTAGAAACCACCCACCCTAAATTCCTAAAACCAAATTCCTCAAATTTGCCATTTCAGAAACGGCTAAAGTGTCTGGAGTGTAGTGTCAGTAAGTGGTGTTTAGCACACAGGATTAACTTTTGATACACTGGCTGGAAAAGAATTATTCTCGCACCCAAAACTCTACTCAACAACTCTACACTCATTCAAATTAAAATTACTTGCATATCAGTATTTAGAGAAATTAAAATATTTGCACAGTAAAACAGTAATGATATGTAGACCTTTGGGGGTGTAAAGGGCAAGCGACTTCCGACAAAGGAAACTATTATTGTTTTCATTCCGTTGTGTCTTTATTAAAACATTGAAAATGTTTGGTAGTTGGTCCAGACATTAACAAATAACACACGAATTAATATTCAAATGCATAGTTTCGCAAATGTAAACAATAACATACCAAAGCATGAAAATACACTGAAAAAGAGCATAACAACACGAATTGTACATAAACAAAATTAGTATGCAGGAAACGGGGCAATTCTTAAGAATAGTGAATTGTCTATTAAAAAATATTTAAAAAACACTCTGAATGTAGTATAATTCCACTCTACTAATTACACAGAACACGAATTTACTAGGGGCATCAACATTTGACCAATAGAAACACCAAAAACGGTAGTGGAGGTGTCTATGAAGATCGGGTAAAATGGATGGAAAATATGTAAATATTATGATATTTGTTTATAAAAATGAATTAAATTGCAAAAAAAAAAACTGAAGCATACATTAACTAAATAGGCAAAATTACCTATACAACCTTCAAACACGATAGTGGGGAGGGCTATAAGATCAGGGAAATTGTCGGTTAAACTACATACAAAATTTGTACATTTTCATTTTAAACTTTTACCCCTCAATTAACCTCCATTTCATAACCTTCCCCCAATCGATTTTCTCAATTGTATTGGTATCATAATATACCAAATAGTACAGAAATATGTTAAATGGCAAAACTCACATACATTTTTTCTTAGTGCAAATAGGCTACACATGATAATCATATATGGGGAAACTGCCAGCTTCGCTGATGCATGACATTTCGCGTCACCACCTAAAAAAAAATTCTGATGTGCCTTGAATCACTGTTTTTGGGTATTTACTCCCTTGCTCGTGCTGGGACTTTGGCCCGGTGCATAATATTTGGCTAATATGTAAACATTGTACGAGCAATCATTGACTCATAAATGAAAACACTATTTCGACTCAATAATCAATTTTATCCCTAGCTCAACTGGCTGAACTATACAAACACTTAAGAGGGCCCAACCAGTTTAATACACGAACACTGATTATGTAAACATTGTACGAACAATCACTGACACACATTCCTATGTAAACAACTTCTGGAGCAATAAATCAATTATACCCCTAGCTCAACTTGCTGAACTAAACACACACATTAACAAGAGACTAAAAACAGTTTAATAGACGAATATTGAATTTGTAAATATTGTTTGCTTTTATTTTTCGAAGGTGTTGCTCCAATAAAAACAAACCTGTGCCTTTCAGGTTAAGGGCTATCAAATTTCGCAAGGCCTTTAAGTGTACAAGATTAGAAATAGCAGTCACGACACTCAAATGACTTTGTTCTTGGTCTTTTGTGGTGGTGATTCCGTGATCAGAAAGGTAGTAATATGGTTGGGAAAAGCAGTTATGTAGAAATTATGGAATACAGTTACCTGGAAGGTACCAGACATCGCCGTGGCAGCGTCAAATGAATTTCTGGTAGAGCATGAAGTGAAGTCCTCTCAGGGTGCGTTGGGCCGATCACCTGGGTACACCATTCCTGCCGTGCTAAATATGCTTGCTGTAGGGCACTTTAGTGCCAAGATGGCCTGTGAAGTCGTTGCATTTAAAAAACTCCCTATACTGTGGAATGTTAGAGCCAACAACGTGCCCATAAAAGCTATATTTCACAAGATGTATACACAAATTACACTTAAAACACCTCAAAATAGTGAAGGTAAAATTGGCTAGATTTTATAGGCCCGTGCCCTGAAGTGCCTTGCGGCAGTCAAATAAAGGGTTACGTCAGTTACACGATCCTCTGGTAAACAGTTAGCATGTGTGCCAACTATCACTTCAAGACCGAAGTTAAGCTTTGAAAAATAGCATAGTGCTATGAGTGAATTTAGTGTGCAGAAAATTGAAAATACTACCCAGGTGATGCAAATCTCGGGGAGGTGAGAGGCAGTAACTCGGGCAGCTAAGAAAAAACAGTTCTGGAAAAAAGTAACCTACTATTCATGTTACAAGGCTGGTGCAAAATATATTAATAGGACCCGTGTGTGGGAAAAGCGCGACACGTCCACCTACGACTACCTTTCTTGTTGCTCCTTGCCGACTAACTTCCCGCTGTGGCCAAAGGGCGGGTGATAGCGGGTCCACACATCACATAGGGATCTACTTGCACACGTGCTTGAAAACGAACTCTGCTTAAAACTATTTACAAGATATAACACTGAATATAAAAATATTCTCTCATTTACCCTGGGTGATCGAAATATTACATGAAATGAGGTGGACATAGCACTGATGGGGATAAAAAAACATAACAAAAACACTTGATTCACTGTAAAACTTAGCAGGAGAAAGGAGCATTTGCTTTTAAAGGCTGTTCACGATAAAGTGAGCACTTTTGAAATCAACCATAGAAAAATGTCACTGCTCCAACCTGTTTATATTTTAACGGAAGCAGTGAATTACATGCGCCAAGTAAAGTTTGTAATGATGGATGGGAAGTAGATCCACATATTAACGTAAAAGGTAAAGTGTTGGGTAACTATCTATGATAACTTAAATTAATTTTTCTTTGGCTTCCTTTGTTTATAAGGCTTCAAAGTGTAAAAATGAGCATATATGTAAAATATTTGTTTCTAATAATTTCACATTTTGACTTGCCTGGTGCATGAATAAAAGTGATGAGGTCCATGTCTATTGTTAATTTCACAAAAGGTGGAATAATACACAACATGCATAAAAGTTGATCTTAAGCAGGGCTTTCAAAAATGCTCATATTACTGTAAACAGCCTATAAATTGAAACACTTAACTGTGTTTGTACATGCATATTTGTATTTACTTGCTAAATGACTTTGCAGTGGTTTAGACTTAGGTATTACTCCGCCTGGAGTGCTTGTTTATAATTGGGCTTTGCCCATTTACTTGTCGCTGAACATTCTGCATCCATGCATCCCCGTTGCGTAGCACTGCACTTACACTATGCTGTGACCAACCACTTTATTCCTGTGCTAGGTTTTGGTGGTAGTTATGTGGTTGATACTGCCACAGGCCTTGAGCACACCCACACTGAGGACACTGCTGTTACTGACAAGGCACCCACTTCCCTCACTCCCACAGTCACTGCTTGCACTCGTGCTAACTTCCTTGATTCTCTTGCTGTTGCTCATTTTCAGTTTCGAGGGGGCGACCAGGGTGAACTTACTCCACTTGCTCACGTGCATTCTCGTCCTCTTCTTTGCTTGTTATCTCCTCCCTGCTGCTTGCTGTCGCCTCCATTTCTTGCACATCTTGTGGAGATGGTCCTGTTTGAGGTGCTGTGTTAACTACGGGTTCCATCAGATCGTCGGGGGCGCTTGTAGGCTCCGCGCTATCAAACACACATGGTGAATCACTCTGTCACTCCCTGTGATGCATGGTGATGCCAGGCAACTATGGGTTTTGGTACCTGCTCTCTCCCTTCCTCTGGAGGTCCGATCATAGTTGCAGTGTCATTCCCTTCCCCCAAGGAGATTATCCCCGACGAGGCTGTCAGAGGTCACACCGGGTGATACTCTCACATCATCCTCTTCCTGCTTAACTCCTCCTCCTCCTGTGTCACATTGAGGTGCTGCCATACCTCTCCCCCCTCATCTTGCTCTCTTCCACTCAGCATCGTTGATGCCGTAATGAGGCTGAGAGGGCCCGGGATCAACTTCGTCATTGACATCACCCGGCTGTTGCTGGATGTCGTCTCGGTACACTCTCATCCTCTACTGGCAAATGGACCATATATGTGGTGGGTCCATGTTGTGCAATAAGCCAGTGTGGTCCGCTCCACTTCATTTCAATACCCGGGCATAAGTCTTTCTGGGCTGTGGACTGCAGATGCGTGCGTATGTAAACTTCTTGGCTGATTCTCTCACTTGCTGTTCTCGTTGTGCACAGTGGTTGGTAGCACTGCTCGCTGCCTCATTGCTGCTAACTGCACGTGGGCAATTACATTCCCCTGGCATTTACAAGCTTTTTCCTGTTAGTACTTCGGTAGGCATTTTGCCGGTGGTGGCATATACACATCGACTGAAAGTGTACAACATGGCTGGCAGGTGTTGTGCCCATGTTCCATGCTGGTGACCCACACAGAGGCACAAATGCACTTTCCGTTTCTGATTACACCACTCAGTGGGGTTAGCTTTGGGATGGTACATAACTCAAACCATTTATTCCCCATAAACTGGCTCCCATTATCACTTTGTAGGTTTTTTGGGAAAACCCCATCTCAGTAAGAAGTCCTCACTCAAAACTTTTGCAATGTAAGTCTTGCGTGCACTACTGAAAGGATATGCTTATACCCATTTAGAAAAATTGTCAGTCGCGACAACGTTGAACCAATTGCCAGCTGTTGTCTGGGGGTATGGCCCTATGAGGTCGAGACACAATGTCTCGAACTGTTTGTTCAGTATACATGGTTGTTGCTGTTATTATCTGGCAGCTCGATGAGCATTAATCAAGTTGCATTTCAGGTATTTCTTTATGAAGCGGTACGCGTTCTGTACAAGACCGGGCCAAAAGAAATGCTCCCATACATTAGATATAGTTTGGTCAACCCCACTGTGTCCTGCCATGCTTCCACCTTGCACCTGAATGAGCACCTGATTCCATGCACACATGGAGACAAACACCCTCCATTTCCCTGGTTGTTGACCCGAGCATGTTTCTAACCTCGTTCTCATAACATGCCTGCCCTCCACTGCTTTCTCTGCGCACTGTTGGATTTGCTCATGAAAATTGGTAGTCCTGCTGTTAATTCGTGACACGCTAATACTGTTTGTGTTTTACTATATCCCCCTCATCCATACTGACATGCTGTGCATATACTTATGTGACTAGTTCTCTCACATTTCGCGAAAGTATATCGTCCCATTCTGGATCTTCTTGCAGTAGTACTTTCTTGTTCGGAGCATGTGACAAAATGTCCGCCAACTCATTCTCTTTCGCTGGCACGTGTTGAACACAAAAATTATAAGCCTGTAATATTAATGCCCATGACGTGAGTTTACTACATGTCTCGCACAAGCTGCGTAGCCAAAGTAAATAACCTGTTGTCTGTCCGGAGTGTGAATCTTTGAAATTCCAAATACGAGCTGTATTTTTTGATTGCCAATATGACGGCACTCGTTAACACCAGATCGTCATTCTGTCTGGCCTAACTTGGTGCTCGAGAAATGAATAACTAGATTATTTCAATTTTCTTCCACCTGATACAGCACTGTGGCTTCACCCTCTAGACTTTCATCGGTCTGTAGATAGAGATGCCGGCTTGCTTCGTACCTGGTCAGTGTTGTACATTCGCTGAATTTTCGCTTGATTTGCAAGAAATTAATTTTCAGTTTCAAGTGTCCAGTGAAAGCAGTGTTGCGGTGAAAGTAGGTCGGTGATAGGTGCTGTAAAATTTGCAAAGTTTGTTATGTGCTTCCTGAGCCAATTAAGTAGTCCAAAAAATTTCCTGAGCTGCTTGCGAGTCTTTGGTGTGGGAATATCATCAGTTACTTTAAGCTGTTTTGGCTTCGGCCTATTTCTCTCGGCATCGATGTCATGACCCAGAAAATCGATATTCGTATAGCCAATATGACATTATTACATCGCACAGGTGAAACCATTGATTGCAAGTCTTTCCAATACTACTGAAAGGTGGTGTAAATGCTCATCCCAGGAATCCGACTAGACGATGAAGTCGTCGAAGTACACCATGGCATACTCACCGATTAGCCCGTCCAAGACTTGTCCCATCATCGATTGGAAAGTGGCAAGCACACACTTAAGCCCAAAAGGAATTGCACAAAACTGAAAACGATCTCTATGTGACACGGTAAAAGTGGTTTTCTTCCGGTCTTCCAGCTTTATGGGAATTTGCCAGTATCCACTCTTAAGATTTAGTGATGATGACATTAGCTCTGCCGAGTGAGTTAAGCGCAGCCGTAATGCTAATGAATGGAGGTAGTGTATTTTGCGTTACTTGGTTGAGCAGCCTGAAATCTATGCAAAAATGCCACGTTCCATCTTTTTTTTTTTGCGTGAGCATAAATGCTGAGATGTATCAGCTGTTAGTAGGTTCAATAATACCGTCGTTCAACATTTCTTGTACCTGTGAATTAATTATTTTAGTTTGATGTGGCAAATAACTGTGAGGGCTTGTACACATAGATTCTTCTTTTAACGGTATTTCATGCTACAATACTGTTGAATGTCTGAGTTCATCATGTGTGGCAAATATATCCCTGTGTTCATTTAATAAAATTTGAAAGGCTGTTTGATATTCTGCATGAACATTGTTATGAATACTGTGTAACTGTGAAGTCCTTTCAGGGTGCGATGGGCCGATCACCCGAGTATACTGTTCCTAATGTGCTGAATGTGCTTGCTGTAGGGCACTTTATTACCATAATGACCCATGAAGTCATTTAATTTAAGAAACTCCATATTCTATGGAATGTTAGGGCTTACCACATACCCATAAAATCTACACTTCACACATTGCACACCAAAATTACACTTAGAACAACACAAGATAGTGAAAGTAAAATTGGCAGGACTTTAAGGGCCCATGCCCTGAAGTGCCTTGCGGTAGTCGAATAAAAGTTTGTATCAGTTCCATAAACACTTTTAATGCGACATAAATTGCATATTCTTCTAGGAAACAGTTTACACGTGTGCTCCCTTTCACTTCGGAGCCAAAGTTATGCTGTGAAGAATAGCATGGTGCTACGAGTGAATTTAGTGTGCAGTAAATTGAAAATTATTCCCAGGTGATTCAAACCCCAGGGAGGCGAGGAGTAGTAACTCGGGTGGCAAATACAAAATGGTTCCTGATAAAAATTAATTTACTATTGGCGTTACTTGGTTGGTGCAAAAGAAATGAATACCGCCCGTGTGCGGGAAAAGCGCGATGTTTCCATGGACGATCTACCCTCTGGTTGCTCCTTGATGACCAACTTCCCACTGTGGCGTGAGGGTGGGTGATAACAAACCCACGTGCTATGGAGGGATCTATTTTCACATGTACGTGAAAATGAACTCTGCTTAAAACTATGGACAAAACATAACACTGCATATAAAAATATTCTCTCAACAACGCATTTACCCTGGTTGATCAAAATATTATGTAAATTGAGGTGGACAGAGCCCTGATGGGGGTGAATAAAAACATAACATAAAAACTCTTTAATCATTGCAAAACTTGGTTGGATAAAGTAACTTTTTCTTTTAAATAGAAACATGTGTCAGTGTTTACACTTGTATGTTTGTATTTACTTGCTAAAATTGCTTTGGAGTGGTTTTTGCTATGGTAGCACTCTGTCTGGAGTGTTTGTTTATACTCGGGCCTTGCCCGCATACTTCATGCTGTACTGCCTGCTCTCTTGTACATGCTCTGCACCCACGCATCCCCATTGCGTCGCACTGCACTTATACTACGTGGTGAACAATTTTAGTGTACTCCTGAATATGGCGCTGTCGAGGGCGCAGTCAGCTGGTCAAATGGGCTTAATGGTAGGGGAATAAGTGGACATCATATGGAAGCAAATTTGAATAGCGAAAATCCTTTTTTCTTAAATGGTTGGAAAACACCATTTGCATGTAGTTATACACTGCCAGTCCCTTTTTTCGTTATTACATCCAGTTCTGATCTTATATTTCTGGACCCACTACTTGCACCTAGGAAACGACAAAACGGCATTTAATTAAATTAAGGTACCGTTTTAATGGATTTTGCAATAAAAACACAATGACAATATTAACACTAATGGAAATTGTTATCGACCACCATTCGTATACTTACAGACTTGCATCCATTGATAATCTAAAAAAGGACTTGCTATAATTCGCAACATTGTAATTATACCAGCCAAAAACTGCACAAATCTTTCTTGCTATTATAAATAACAACGCAAGCGAATATATTTGAATTAAAGTGCATCCAAAATACTGAAACTGCCCATTGAATAAATAGTTTATCATCGTAAGAACAATTCACACTCCTAAGAGCGTTGTCAATGGTGTCTCGCGTTTTTTCGGCTTTATTTCACATATTGTTCTTCTACTATATTTGATTGCATTCTTCTGCTCATCAACCCACAATGTAACCATTTAGGAACAGAAATAATGTACAATTAGTGTATACTTTACTATATTTATTTGCAATTTTAGATTCGTTTAAAAATTATTTTTGAGTATATTAATATCACAAGTAATAATTTTTTTTTCAGAAAAGGCATATGATTGACACACAATTATGAGGCATAATTTTAGTTAAAGCTGATGTATTATTAACCTTATTAGGTATATTTCATTGTATTATAATCACGTAACATTTAATCCATTAGGTAGGGATATTTTTAATAAAGATTGCCTGAATTGGCCTTAAAGAAAATGTTTTTTGTTTTGTGAGCTTTATATAGCTTTTACAGGTTAGTTTTTTTTACCTTAATAATTCGTTAGGCCTACCCTCAGTACGGACTAAAGTTAGGCCGTAAAAATATTGGCCAGGGAATGATCTTCCTTTAGTCCGGACTAAAAACGACTATGAGTAAGGCCCTTGGTGAGCCTCCTAGAATGTCCACCAATTACATGGTTTTGGATTTAATGAATTTTATTATGAATTGTTTAGTTTTTTAAACGTTTTTTATGGTCGCAGGCCTTTGTCTGATGATCATCATAATACCTTATTAAAAAATCCTTATGGCTACAACACAAAGAAAAGGCCAAACGTTCCTTCGTCCTTACTTTTTTTTCGCGCTCCTACCACGTGTTTTTTGGAATTTGGTTTGTTTGCTTATTTGGTTGAAGTTCGCATTGTCGTAGGCACAAAAAAAATGGAAAGCAATATATCTCCAGCTGACTTTAAAGATCCTAACGAATATTCCTCGCCATTAAAAAGATCTAATAAAAGAAGAGCTCCTGATGATAGTGCAATGGAAGTGGTTAGTGGTATTGAAGGCAAGTCTCGACCACAAGCATCTGCACCGAAAAAAGGTAAACAATCGTCTGGCGATAAATTCGAAATGCGCAAAGTGCCGGTGCCCGCTCATCGGCTGACGCCTCTGAAGGAAAACTGGATGAAGATTTTCACGCCCATTGTAGAGCATCTTCATTTACAGATACGATTTAACCTCAAAACGAGGAACGTTGAATTACGAGCGTGCGCAGAAACGGAGGATATCTCGACCCTACAGAAAGCTGCGGACTTTGTTAAGGCGTTTGTGTATGGTTTCGATGTGGAAGATGCGTTAGCCTTGTTACGTCTGGACGATCTGTTTGTAGAGACATTTGAAATCAAGGATGTAAAAACGCTGAAGGGAGACCATTTGTCCCGAGCAATAGGACGACTTGCCGGGAAAGGTGGGCGAACAAAGTTCACAATTGAGAACGTAACTAAGACGCGCATAGTTCTGGCAGATTCCAAAATTCACATTTTGGGTTCGTACCAAAACATACAGATTGCGAAGAGGGCTATTTGCAGTTTAATTATTGGCAGCCCGCCATCAAAAGTGTACGGACATTTGCACAACATAGCGAGCAGAATTTCCGATCGTTTGTAGTATCCGAGTATGAGAAATGGCACTTTTTGCTTATTTCATAACATGTATTTTTGTTGAATATTGTAAGTGTTTGTATTTGGCTCCAAATAAAATTGTGTATCCAAAACTTTTTGTATCACAAATTTGGTAGCCACTTATGTTATATGACTTTGTCAGTATTAATATTTATTGAAATACTGTTATATGTATAGCCTAGTCTACTTGTTTTGCGTTACTATATGAGTCATGAAGCACTATGATTTTAGGAAGATAATATGATGTGTAAGAATGGGAAAATGCCCGATATTATCCAAAAAATAATAATTTAAATGTGTTTTTATAGTCCATTCATGGTTACTTCCAACTTTTGTGAAGTTCTTTAATTTTCTATCTCTAGTATATCCCTCCACGTAATTCAAAACAAAGCTGAAACAGGTCTATAAAATTACACCAAAGGGATAGTGCACTCAAGTGTAATAATATTTTACACGAGAACTATTTCTTATGATGCCTTAATATAACGTACATACACTCGCAATTAGGCTACCGCCCAGTTGCGAGCTCTCACCTCTCCTTCACCCAACCAACTCCTTTTCCACTCCCTTCCTGAACTTACCATCCCCTCTCACAGATACCAATTCATCCCTCAACACGTTCCACCCCCTCACATGCTTCACAAGCATGGACTGCCTACCGCACTCCGTTCTCCTCCACACCCTCTGAAGCTTCTCACTGTTGTTTCCTCTTCCTCTAAACACCCCCTTACTTAGCTTGCAGTGTAGCTCTCCCCATCCCTCTTCATTCACCACTCTGTACATCCTGACTAGCCGTTCAACTTTCCTCCTGTCCTTCAATGAGCTCCATCCCATTTCTTTCATCATCACTGATGGAGTATAGTTTCCTTCATCATCCTGCCCGTGCCTTCTCCACCTACCCTTCGCCCATCTTGCTGCCCTTCTCTGCACCTTTTCCAGTTGTCGCACCTCCACATACGGGTCCCATACTGATGCAGCATATTCTAACATTGGTCATACCGTTGTGCCATACGCCTTCTCCTTCACCTCACAGCTGACTTCCCTTTAGCACCCTTTCCAGCATACCCAGAGCCATTCTTCCCTTTGCAACCACCCTCTCTACCTGTTTTTTTCCATCTGAGGTCTCCCTGCAGTACAATCCCTAGATACTTATATTCTGCTGCTTCTTCTATCTCTTATCCCTCCCATCTGTATATGTCCCTACTTATCAACTTCTTCCTTGTGAACCTCACCACCTTAGTTTTTCATACATTTATCTTCATTCTATTTTTCCTGGTCCACAACCATATCTTATTAATGTCCGCCTGCAACTTTCCGCTCCCCTCTCCCACTTCAGCATACATAACACAATCGTCTGTAAACAATCTTATTTTTCCGTAATCCCCAAACCCATGTCATTTACCATTATGGTAAATAACAAAGGACCCAGCAAGCTTCCCTGTGGTACCCCTGACTTAAACTCCTCTTCCTCCGATATTGCCTCCTCCACCTTCACCCGCTGCCTTCGCCCCCTGAGGAAGTCCCCTATCCATTCTACTACCCTCGTGTCTGGTATCAGCACTTCCACTTTCCTCATCAATGTACCATGGGGCACCTTATCAAATGCCTTCTCAAAAATATTAAGCAGGCATCCACCTGCTTCCCCTTATCAACTACCTGCACCAGATCCTCTAATAATCCAGCCAGCTGAGTCTCACATGAGTATCCCCTCCTGAAACCATGGTGGGACTCCTCCAACCAATTCCTATTGTTAATAACCCTCACCACATACTACACCACAGGCCTCTCCATTACTTTTCCTGTACTTGATGTGAGACTCACCGGTCTGTAGCTGCCAGGCCTCCCCCTATCCTCTCCCTGCTTGTGTATATGTACCACCATAGCATCCTTCCAATCTTGTGGTAACTTACCCTCTCCTAAGGACTTTTTAAATAGTACCTCTAAATATTTCACCAACTCCCTGCCACCAAACTTTAGTGCTGCATTTCCTATCCCATCTGGACCCCCTGCCTTACTGCTCTTCAAACCCTTAATTACCTTTTCTATCTCCCACTCCCTCATCTTAAACTTACTAAACACCCCTCGAAGCCATTTTGTCCCCCTAATCCAACCCTCCTTTGCCCAAACACTAACAAGTACTGTCCGTGCAGCATCTCCGATTTTTCTTGGTCATTTGTCGCATGACTACTATCCCTTCCTCTCCTCCCCTTAACCTAACATACCTAAACAATTTCCCCCATTCCTTGCCTTTTTCTTCGACCATGCTCCCCAGAAATACATTCTTTGCCTGTTTGATCTTCCTTTCAAGCTCCTTACCCATTTGTTTCAACATTTCTTTAGATCTTATCATCCCTTCATTTCTCCATTTGGCATATTATTTTCTGCACTTCCTTGTCATTTTCAAAATTTCCTGTCCATAATATGGCGGATCTCCCCCAGTCCGTAACCTTTTCATTGGCACAAATTTCTCCAACATAACCTCCATTAATCCTCTAAACTCTCTCCACAACCTCTCTACACCCTCCTCCATAGACCATTTTTTAAACCTCTCAGGAAGATTTCTGCTCCCTTCTTATCTCCTCTCCCATACTGCCACACCAACCTGTCTGCCTTGCCAACACACTTATTTTCTCGCTATTTCTAGTTATATTGATTATAAATTAAAATATTATAACTTAACGCCAAGTAAAAATTCAGTTTAATAAAAGATAAAAAATATTTTTATTGTTAACAAAAGTATAAAACACTTGATAAATGAAATAAGTAGGAGACAGCCAAACATATATGGCATGATTTTTCAGTGGTTTAATTTTAAAAATGTGAATGCACAGCAAATAGACTAGGCCTATAGAGATATTTTTGTGTGTTGATACAGCGTGCTAGTAGTTATGGATGTAATGTTAAGCAAAGTTGTGTTGCATGCCGCCATACTTTCTCATAGCACAAAATGACTCAACTTTTTTGAGGACACCAGCATGACAAACTCCTGATAGAAAAATTTTACGTGAAATGTTACTGAACCGACTGAAAATTAGGGCCTTTAGTTTTCGAACAGAAACCAAAACTAATCACCCCAGTTTAACCAATCTACAAAATAGCAAATTACGTGTAAGGTGAGTTAATTTTCTTTTGACGTACAAAATTTAGGCCTAATTATTTTCCAGTTCATTACTATTAACAAATTTCACTGCGATGAGATGCATGAAAATCTTAATCAGATTGGCTTCTGGTACAGTCCGAGAAATAAACTAGCCCTTAAAGATTTTCTTTAAAATTTAACAAATCTCTTCATCAAAAATATTAACAATTTCTCATCATTTTGAATTGCTCATAAATTTTGCTTCAGATAACCCCATCAGTGAACACTTACTTACCTCATCTGTCAGGCTCGAAGTGAAGAAGATTGCAATACTCAAAGTTTAAACATTAATTAATTACTAAACTGGTGTTTTGGGTCTCTTCCAGTTTATACCGAAGCACATTTAACACTTAAGGTGCCTCAACACCTCCCTGACTGTAAGATAGGTAGTCATACTCAAACATTATCTAAACATCTGAAGAGCAAAATTATTCTTGACTGCTCTACGTGATGTCCTGAATGAGTGTCCTGGGTTTACAAAAGATGCTATAATCACCTAAATCATTAGTCAGATATATCACACTTCCTGAGACTTAAAATTTAAGCCAACCCCCCTTTTTTCAGTTACTCTCTTGGGCTAAGCTACAATACCTTAATTCCATATTGTTTGCTTGGAGAAATAAAAGTTTCAAAACTCTTCAATGATAACTCGTGTATAGCCGAAACAAAAATTAAATACAAACAAATGTCTTTAACGTGTGAAGAATTAAGCAATTTGTAGATGTGATCCTGAATATAACAAATGTTGCTAAGATTAGGCAGGGGCTTTAAAAATGTATGTAAACAAACAAATAATATTAAAATGCTGGTATCTTTAATGCAGTAATTTCAGTTGTTTGTTTACAAAAAAAAAAAAAGGGGGGGGCAGGATTTCAAAACTGTATTCTTCAGCTCTACATAATTACTTGCCTATTTTAAATAAATATTGCAATGTCAGTAAGAAACGCAGTGTGTATATTCCGCCACACTTGGAAGTTAAAGTCTAAGGCAAAAATACAAAAATATATTTCTTTACTTTTATTCCTAACCAGGGGTTAACCCATGACTGTGTTTTCAGAATGGTCACGTGCCTAGAATAGTTAGATGTTACAAATCTTTGTGATACAAAGACTGAAAAAAAAATGATATGAAATTAACTCAATTGGATATAGTTCTATCCACTAAGCCACTGCGGCCCCACTTGGAATTGCTCTATCCACTGAGCCACTGTGGTCCCACTTGGAATTGCTCTTTCCACTGAGTCACTAAAGCCCCGTTTGGAATCGCTCTAGCCAATTTGCCACTGAGGCCCCATTTGATATATATCTATCCACTGGGCCACTGCGACCCCACTTGATATAATTCTATCCACTAAGCCACTGTGGCCCCACTTGGAATCACACTATCCACTGTGGCCCCACTTGGAATCACTCTAGCCAATTTGCCATATATCCACTGGGTCACTGCGGCCCCACTTGGGATCGCTCTAGCCACTGGGCCACGGCCCCACTTGATGTGAAATTAACTCAACATTGAAGCAAGACATTAAGAGTAAAAAAAAAAAAAATGATATTCCATTACTTCCCTATTTCTATGCATTAATACAAAACTTTCATAGCAAAAGTAATTTAAAAATGTGTTTTTTGGGTCAAAAGTAATGATTGCGTAATCTGATCTTGCTGAAATTCGAGCTATATTTAACCCTGAGGATTCACTCTGCAAAATTTGAAGAACTTCTGTTGAGTTTCAAGGGACTTGGAAGTGTTAAAGAGGGACGGACAGGCAGAGACGTCTTCTTATTATAGGTATACAATAATAGGGCTTTCAAAAGTGCTCACTTTACCGTGAATAGCTGATAGTATTCTGTATAATATTGTTTGTGTACAAAAATTTTGAAGCCCCATTCTTTATACTATTTTTTTATATCACCTCTCAGAATAATTATTTAAAGAACATTATTATAGTACTTATTCAGTTTAGGCATGCTTAACTCTACGATACTGAAGTAGCACCTTAATTAAGGTAGACAGGAAATTTTATTGCGGATAAGAACTGCAAGCCAAGGAGGTTTCGTGTGACTAAAAAAACTTTGATTTAAGTTTTATGAACTTTTGTGATAATCTAAGATTTACAGATTTTCAGTTCATTTATTTTAAATTAACAAGGACACACTCCTTCTGGCCATCAGACTTAGCAGTCCACCGTAATATTAGGGACAGCTTAAAAACTAGATTGATAGGAATGACTGCCCATCCTAATATAGTTTCCACGTGGGAGAGGTGTGGCAATTTTGTAAAACTGTGCGAGCAAGAAAGAAGAGGCCCCAGGCACTAATTATCTTAGTTTTTTGTGTTACAATTACGCTGTTGCAGTAGCGTCAATGGGTGGTGTTAACTGGCAATGCCATCCAGTTAAGTCCTTTGTTCGACTGAAATGGCATTCTACCATTCAAATTTTTTTGGGTTGAACTGAACTTTCCCTTGTCCAAGATCATACCAGAGGCATGAGATTGAGATCTGTGCTCCACATTACCTAGTGTCTGCAAATTTTAGATAAAATAAATTAATTTAAGAACTAATAATTACGAATAGTGCTTTATCATAATTTTATTCATTATTATGTTTGTGAAAGATGTGATATTTCAGTTAACTTCACTTAATTCAATCTCTCAATCCTTAAGTCAGCATCAGTTGTGTTTTCCATTTCAGTATGTCTTAAATTAGCAATTCTTCCCTTCACACTAATTGTATTGTTTCGTTAATTGCTACGTAAATAAATGTAATATTGCAAGTGATATGGCACTGTCCCTGTTATTTGTAGTTAATTATTCAATCTTATTGCCTTCTTGTGTTTTATGTCAGTGTCTCTTATTTATTGTATATTCAGTTGTGGTATGTCTCATGATCACGCTTATGTCAACATTGATACACTCACTCATGTTAGATTGGGTACATTACATAACTTACGTGCAACACTTGTAGCCACTGAAATTCTATGTTAAAGTAATCATTTATAAGGCAAAATTATTTTCATAGTTGCCAGTTGTCTATAGTTATACTTGTGTTAAATCATATATTTCTGGTGCTTAACATATCATTACAACATTCACTTTCAATGCTACACACTGCTTACATCAATATGTTTTATTTTCTCTCTGCCCCAATAATCATAATAGAAACAATTCAGGCACTGATCATAGCGGCAGTACACACAGAATTGCCTAGAATGACCTCTAAAAAAATTGTTTAGCAGGTAGTCTGTTGTTATCTGTGCTAGCAATGCTCATGCTCCAGGAAGCAGAGTGGCAAAGAGATGCATAAAATCAGTTTCCTGCAGCTAGTGGCAGACATAGATTATATTTTCATGATTTCTGGCACGTAGTAATTTTTGTAATCGCACTTTTCAAAGAATTTTCTCCTAATTTTTGTAGAAGATGCAGAAGTGAACATTTACCTGGGTTTTGGTTTAAATTGTAAATACAGTGCTTCACGTACTATCTCAGGTTAGTTTAATAAAATGTAAATTGGAGTGGAGTGGAAGATGTGGGTGGTTCTTAACATCAAGATCTTGGGAGCCGAAGGGGGTAAAGTGAAGTGAGTGTGGAGCAGTGCCGTAATGCAAGGGCAAGGGAAACTGGTGTAGATTGAAATGTTAAAATCTGTAGATAATGGCAGAGCTGAGGAAAGTCTTGCAAATTCCATTGAAAAATACACTAAACTAGTTTTATTTCCATAAGAACTTTGATTCTCCTATGAGATTCGCCACTCTTTTAAAAAATGAGGAAAACCTGAAGAAGAAAAAAAAATTGGTAATTTTACAGGCAGTCAGGGGAAATTTTGTAAGAAAAACATTTAAGTGTTAAGTTTGTATTTGACATTAGCTACGGAAATTGTTTGCCAGTAAAAGAAAACTGTAAAATCTTTTCCATTATATTCTGCTGTTACGTTAGTATTATCATCAATGGAATGTGGGATAGATTTGTGATGTGGCTGAAGTGATGGGAATTGTGATAGGGGGTGGGGTAGATGTGTCAGATTGTTAGCATTGTACTGGCCACCATGTCAGGGATGGCAGGCAGTACAGGTGGTTAAAGAAAGGATTGATAAATTGTGGGGGACCTTGCAACATAGCATCAACTCGTTATCCCACAAACAGATTACAGCTTATGCTCTTCATCCACTTACTTTTGGTTCATTCAGCTAGCTTCAGTTGGGTAGAGCACTAAGTTGGTACACTTGGTTGTTAGAAATAATAACAGAAAAATGTCCATGTCGGATTATACTCAATTTATTATTGAAGATCGAAAACATTTACATGTAGGTAAGTGTGACATCCATCGACACATCTTCCTCTTTAACAAACACTCAGGTACAAAGTCATGGTACACCTAAAGTTTACTTGGCCTCCCACATCTGTGGAAAATAATTTGACAAAAGTTGTCATTGAGTTCCGAAAACTACGATAGATTTAAGAGAAAAGAAGTTCCAGCCGCCTGCATGTCTAGGTGTGGGCGAAGGTGGTCACTCACGAGGTAGTTGTCTTTACCGTGGTTAATACTATAACACAACATGTTCACTCAGTGGTTGATACTCTAAGAACGAGCTCAGGGCTCGCTGTTCATGGCCTGCCACATGCTGCTTCCCCCACTACAAAATACAAAAGCTAAAAATACACATTTGGCCAGTGCTTGCGACCTATTGGCTGAACGTTACATAATGGAGCTACGTGGAACTACAAAATTGCTGATGGCATGGGAATCATGAAAAAAAACTTAATCTCAAAAGTTGCATGACCTTGCTCTGAAGCGTGAGAATTCGAAAGAGCCACGTAGTACAGATAACACTTGTATTACAGCCTCATATTTAAACTGGTAAAGCCCTTACTTCTAAACCATGGCATGAAAGGAAAAATATGCACAATTACACTCATTGACAAATGATACTAGGGAATTTAAGATAAAGTGAACCTGAAAAACAATTAAAAGAAAAGTGGTTAAAATGTGTATAAACTGCAACGCTACATTACCCCCCTTGATTAGGGAAACATTTGGAATAAATCTTTACCAAATCAACACCTAACTTAAAAGTGTTGAAGCAGTGGGCTACTGTGACCCTGTTCCTATAAACACAACATACAGTAACTCTGTAAAACATCAACACTAACACACAATAATGCAAAACTCAAATTTACCTGTCACTGAAGAAAACAATCTCAATGGAGCAGCTACAAAACAACAATACATCATACACTTACTTACAAGACACTATCATTCAAACACTCAAATAAGCACACGACACAACAATGAAGTCAACTATACACAGGTAAGCTAAAGTGTAACAGTCATACATCAATGTGTGACAGAAAACATTTGTATTAAGTGCAATTCATATATAATAATCATGGTGTATTTTGTATGGAACAAGAAAAAGTGTAAACAATTGTGTGGACAACAAATAATATCATGTGTAACCCTTACACATATACATAACCTTCGTAACAGCTTGACTTTCATTAAAGAACCACATAGTACACACAAAAATAAAAAAATTACAACACTTTGCAACTGTCAAAAACTTCTTTACATTACAGAAAAAAGAAAATACTTAACTTGCAGATAATTCACCCCTGAAACCCCATTACACAACAATATAAACAAAGAAATTTTATCTACAAGAATCTTCATGAACCTCAACACTTCCCAATAACATGACATCCTAACCTCCAGAAACTTTATCATAATATTATGTTTCAACCAAAACAATTTAAAACCCTGTAAATTTGTTAATCCATCTATGTGAGTGTGTAAAATTTCCTTTTCAATGCTAGATGTCTCTGTATATTTACTTTACACCCTCACATTTAACCAGGGCATGGAACCAGGTCTGCCCCAAACATTATACAAAACCATTGCCACATTTACATTTAACACAAAAAGAAACTTAGGTCAGTGTACACTCAAAAATGGACACAGGTCTGTCCCACCCCAACACACATTATCAGAGTGAAGACCCGATGATACACACACTGAAGCAATTCCTAAACACTACACATCCAACAACATCAACTTACAACCTTGTCAAAATTGCACAAAATTTAAAAAAAATTCGAACCCCCTCCCCATTATAAGTTTCAGCTAATATTCAAAATATATTGGTTGAATTTTAAATATTTTACTTTTGAAAAACCAAATTTTCAAAACATTTTTGAAAATTGTCCACACCTCATAATTTTTAAAAACCAAGTGACCATTCATCTTGATACATTCTCAAAACAGATTGCAAATACACTGTTTATGGACAAATCCTCAAAAACCAATATTTGTGACATAGAAGCCAACAACTATTTAAGCCCACATCACAGCACACCTACCTTTGTATTCGATTGTACAGCACATGTACACTGCAACACATTCACTTCAGCACCTAACCCTTCATACAAGTCAACAATGCATTTTCAAACTGCATAAGCAAAGTTACAATAATATCATACAACACTCAACAATATTATACAGTAAGTAAACAGTTCTTAACCTAATAACAGTGTAAGCACTACCTTTACATTACATACCTTTACATTAACATAATTCATGTCACAACATGTATCACAATTCATTTATTTAAATTATTCCTTACATTTACTGTTTTTTTTTTTTGCACTTACCTCCCAACTCTTTTCAAACATACATAATACACACACCTGAACATAGACAACCCATATCTCAATTATGAATTTCTCTCTATGTGAGGTTAACCCTCAAATTACCAGTATGGTTACAAGTGGCATGTAACCACAAGGACTAAAGTGCTGTTCCACAGCAATAATTGCAACAACAAAAAGCTAAAATCCACAGGACTAAAATCGTCCCACCACTGCTTTAAATGCATTGGCAAGATACCTGCAGCAGCAAATTATATCATTATGACTTATCAAATAAATCATTCTTAATGCACATGTGTGTACTAATAGTTACACTGCTAAAACCACAAAAACTTTATTAATTATTACACGACACACACTAGATACTACCGTTAACTACTAACTTCCTGATAAACAGTGTTTCTCCACTGGTAAAAATGTGACGTGTCTCAATTAAAAGAAAATATTAAAAAATATTGGCCCTACTCCTCACTCCTTCAAATGTTCTACATATATTACACATTTAAAGACCACATAATTCTTTTAGTGGAGTACATAAAATTCAACGAATGCAAAAGAAACGTCTTAATATATAACAAGACATATACCCTACAAATTGAACTTACGTCTTACCTTAACGTGCATGGCAGACAGTCTGCTTTGCTGCAACCTTCCTTCACCTTCTCATCCACACTTTCCTTCTCGCTCGCCTTAATTTTCGTCTTTTCCTTACTGCCTTCCTTCCACTACATTTAACCATTCTCCTCTTTTCTACAGATTCACCATTACCCCCTAATTTCCTCACACTTTTTTTCCTTGCAAGTTCTGGCATTTGTTTATACTTGGTAAACACACTTTCATTCTGGAATACCATGATCTCTCTCCACCACACACTACACAAATTTACAGTACTCACTCACTTCATGTACATTTGGCAACAACACCTCTGATGCTGTCAACCTAACTTCTGAGTTTGCCAATCTAATCTCTGCCTTAAATTTCTGAGTCAGTTTCATTGAAATAAATCTATTCACCCCTCCCCACCCCCCTACATCTGGAATTTACGAACTTCTACTTTCTTTACTCTTACTTGGCAACCTGTACAACATTGCATCATTTCTGTACAATTACTATGTCTCAGCAATGTACTCGCATTCCCCACTTGTACCAATTCACTTACAGCTTCAACTACTTCAGTCTCCACCTCATTTACAATCTCATTACTTTTCATCTCCTCAATCTCCTTTACCTTGGTTTTGAGAAACTTGTGCTCCCTAACCTCACTTATGATCTCATCAGTTAATTCCACTAGTAGTTTACCAAACCTTTCTATCATCCGCTCAATGGATTTATCCATTTTCTTTTTGAACATGTCAAGTATTCCATTTATTTGTTGGGAAAAGACATCCATGCTTTTCACAATTCCTGCATTTTTCAGCCATGCTGAATTATTTTAACAGAAATCCTTTACAATTAATTACACAGAACAAACAAACAAAACAAAATGACAGATTTAAATTTATACACAATTCTTGATGACTATAGTGATGTATAGGTCGTTGCAAAACATACCTTGTTCACAACCTCCTATTCGCTGAACATTACATCATCATGGCACTGCGTGGAACTAAAAAAATTCTGATTCACGGGGGGGGACTTAAATCTCAAAAGTTGCATCACCTCACTCTGAAGCCTGAGAATTGGAAAGAGCCGTGCAGTACAGATTAACACTTGTATTACAGCCTCACATTTAAACTGATAAAGTCCTTACTTCTAAACCATGGCATGAATGGAAAAATTTGGACAATTACATTCACTGACAAATGAAACTAGGGAATTTAAGAAAAAGTGAACCTGAAAAACAATTAAGAAAGTGATGAAAATGTGTATAAAATGCAACACTACAACCTGAACATGTCAGGTGCAGCATGGCATCACAGTTAATGAACAAATGGTTAGTTCAAGCAATAGAAACACTGGAGAAAATGTTGGGGCAGTGCTTGGACGTGGTGTGGTTAGGCCCGAGAATGTCATAATTGGATCAGTAGTCTTATATGGCATCAGTGATTGTGATATTCTGGTGGTGGAAATTGGGATTGGAAGGCTGAGGATACAGGATCCTAGGGCTGAGTAATATGGCAGTTATAAAAGAAAACAACATGGGGGGGGGGGGGGCAGAAAATTTCTTGAGGTATAGAAAGTGTAGACTGCTTGTGGAATAAATTGTGAGGAATCTGAGAAAGAATGTTGGAGAAATTTGTCCCTATGAAAATAATAAAGGCTGGTGGTGGTCAACTGTACTGCGGACAGGAGATAAAGAGAAAGTTTAGAACAGATGGTGAAGTAGGGATTCTGATTAAACAGGCAAAGAATGAATATCTAGATAGCATGGTAGAGGAAGGGGGAGGTAAGGAATGGAGGAAGTTTTATGGGTATATTTAGAAGGTTAAAGTAGGAGAGGCAGGTATCCCAGTGCTGAATAATGAGAGTTTGAAAGCACAATCGACTAAAAGGAAAAACCCAAGTTGCTGCAAAACCAATACTTGTCAGTGTTTGAAGAGCAATATGTTTGGCAGAGGGAAGATAAGGGGGTACAGTAGGAAGTATGGAAAGCTCAGGATAAGGGCAAAGAAGATAGCTAATGTCATAGTATAACTGAAGAGTAGCAATTTAGTGGGTCCAGATGGTGCAGGGACTGGAGCCCTAAATGCTGGTGGGAGAGAGTTGTTTTGATATCAGCTATAGGCAAGATGCCACAAGGCTGGAATGAGTCACTGGTGGCACTGGTTTACAAGCAAAGGGAGGAAAGGAAAAATTCTGGTAGTTGCAGACCTGCAAGTCTTACATTGAGTACAGGAAAGGTGATGGAGAGCCTTATAGTACAGTTTGTGATAGAGGTTATGAACAAGAAGAGCTGGTTGCAGGAGTACCAACATGTGAGGTGCAACTGGCTCACCTATTGGAGGATTTGATGCAGGCAGTAGATGAGAAGCAGGTGGATGCCTGCTTCATAGACATTGAGAAGGTCTTGATAAGGTACATGGGATTTTGAAGCTAAAAGTGGATTAGATAACGGATTTTGGGGGGGAGGGGGGGAATGGTGAAAGTAGAATGGATTTCCCGGGGGGGGGGGGGGGGGGGGGCAGATGGTGAAAGTAGAGTCCTTGTCTGAGGAAGGTGGAGTTATAGTACATTCATGATTTCTTCAGCCTTTTGGAATTGAACCTTTGACAAATCACCCTAGGCATAACATGTCAACCTGGTTTGTTCAATCACTTGTATCCCACAAATACGTTACAGTGTGATTAACTCTATTTCTGTATTTTTGACTAAATTAAACTTTACTTCTATAACTTGTAATGTTTATTTCCTATTATATACTAATTAAAAACTGCGATAGCAGCTGTGTATTGGCAACAGCTAGTAAGAAATAGTTCGCAGTTCAAATATTGTTTCAGCATAGTTTTTTTGGTATGCTCTTTGCAAATTAAATATTGATATTGAAATATTTCAATACTTAGGTAGTCCCAATAGAAACATATTTCATTGTTACATTAAAAAAAATAACAGCACAAAATAACGTATGTAGGCCGTAGTGTTTGTTTTTTCGACCAACAAAACTGTTGACTGGGCGGAGCTTATCGCTCCCCCCCCCCCCTTCTCTGTCACTCGCTCTCGGGTATATACATGTTATATTATACACGTTTAAAATTGTAGCATATTTCGTACTTATTACAGCAAAATAATGACTTTTGAATTTGGAATTTACAGCAGAAAAGAGACTTTATTGTTCAAATGCCTAGGTTATTTAGATGTGATGGCACGACGCTTACAAATCCAGCAGGATGGCAGAAGCGGTGTGGAAGGGAGAATCTAGAACTTCACCTTCCATGTGCTTGTCCCAATATGGTGGGCAATTATATCAAATTTTTATATGGCCTTACGACTGACAGTGATGTGGTGACTCGTCAATGATGCGGTGTGTTTCTTAACAAAGCATCAAATTTGTACTTGTACTTTTTAAACATCCTAGGCAAGTTACAATGTTGTGATAAATATGTTTTTCCACGGCAGAGTGAAATGTGTTGGGATCGTTATGTATGAAAGGGCGTAGTGGCTGTGTTGATTTCAAATATGTGCAAAATTTATACGTTTTAACCATGGACTGATGTTATGATGAAATTGATTGTTTATTTTACGTCTGTTTATCACAACGTTGTACCTTTGCGCTAGGTGTTTGAAAAACAGTTGTGTAACGAGCTTACGTTCCTGTGATTTGAATGTCTGCGACAATCCCAATGAAATACTAAGCCCATCCAAATAAATTTAAATAAATAATAAAATAAACCTACAAGCCAGTAAGTGCCAATGTATGTAAATATTAGCGAAATAAATGTTACTGTAGGCCTATGTGTTTGCATTTTCACCACTATCTTTTACATTTATCGATGCACAATAAATAAGCAAGTAGAAGTCACATGACAGTGTTCATGTTTACGTGTAGGGGAAGGATACGTAATCAGTAATCAAAAAATCTACCAGGGCTTCAGAAAAGGCCGAAGTTATCGTGAATCAACTATAACATCACGTGTTCACCATTAAGGTTAATGACCTGGGGATTATGGCGGGTGGTAAAGTGAGGCTGTTTGCAGATGATCGTGTGCTGTATTCAGGTGGCTGAGGAGAATACGTTACAGGGCATAAAACAAATTAAGAAGGTGGGCAGAAAGCAATAATATGATTACTGTATTTAAAACAAAGAAAATTTGAAAACACATTGAGTGATTACCATTGAGGAATAAAGTGAGAAATGATTAATTTTCATTGGCATATTGTTATTTAGTTTGCAGAGAACCACGTGCATAATTTTTGAGGACGAAGTCAAGTTGTGAATGGGAATTATATATAATATTTGTATTAAAATTTTTTTTTGTGTTGCAAAAGTAATATTTTACTTAACGTTATATTTTTATTTGAAATTGACTTTCACCAATACAGAATATCTACTTGAAAAATGGGCATAGCAATCCCCAAATTTTAGCTGGGCTGTTGGACCACGTTAAATGCATTTCTTTCACAGTAGTCTGTGTTGCAGCACACATACAACACTTTACAGTGTACCTTTGATACAATGGCACTCTGTGTAATGTTTATCGGATTTATGGGCAGCTGCTCACAACAGGAAAGTATTTGCCATTGCCACCTTTGCTTTAATGTTACATGTGCAATGATTTTGCAGCACCAGTTTTATACCAAGAACTTTTGAAAAGCAGATTTTGGAGTGTGTGAAAAAAAAGATTAGGAAATAGCAACTATAAAGACAAGCAATCACAAAAAGTTTGATGAAAATTAACTAACGTGTAATCATACATCTGTAGCAAATAATTGGCTGTTTACGTACTGCTTACAACAAGGCTGTGAGCAGGTTGGCCTGCCAGATGGTTCAATTTTCTTGTTTGTGGAAAAGATGCATGGACACTACACAACATTCCATACCCTGACCACACAGGGTTGCCAGACATATTGCACGATGACATGCCCTCCTTTGTAAGCATGTTTCTGCATCTGGCCAGATTTTCCATCTAGTGGTGAAAAAGTTTTCAATATTTTGATCTGATAAAACATAGTAACCATTTGCCTACTAATAATTTTGATATTAGTTTTTGTGCAGCAAAACATGATATAGCTTTTTCTTCTTCTTTCAATATTCACTTGGTTAATCATACAAAAAATTCCTGTATGTCTGATGTTCTGGATCGATTTTGCATAGCTTAGTACATGTATTTAAATATTGTTGTTTTGTTTACAACTGACTGTGAACATACATTTTTATTTTCTTATTATTTTGCTTTCACATTTTATGCCAACGGATAATGGTAAAATTAATTTATGTTAAAAATTCAACTTTTTAAAATTGTTTGTATTACCTATGTAGTAACAAATATTTTCTATACTTTTTTTTTTTTAACGTTAGGATTAACCTTCATGCAAGAAAAATTAATGTAGGATACTCCAGTATAAATTATTTGCAGCATTTATTAAATTGCATCATTATCCATTTTAAAGAAATGTCCTCCTTTTCAGCACATTCTCCAAACGTTCCTTTCTCTCTCTTACTGTGCATGTAAAATAAACTTTTGAACATATGAATTAAATTTCATCAAACTTGGTGTGTATGTAGTACTTACTACGAACATCCAACTAATAGATTTCAACCATGAAAGATACTCATTTTAAAATTTAGGGTAATATGTTATATCTCGGGAACCATTTATCAGATTTAAACCAAATGTTTTATGTCGACAGTGAATCATGTAAGCATTAAATTTGTTGTTGGATAATAACGATCCATAATTTTGGAAGATAGCACTACATGAACAAATAAAGCTTTTGCATTACATCTTGAAAACTACTTAACTGGTTATTTTCAAATTTTGCACATAAGTAATACTATGTTAAACCATGTAAATGTATGCAATTTAAATGGGTAAGGCACTAATTTTTAAAATGGCAGCCATACAAATATTTATTTGCTACATCTACCATACAGTTCAGGCAATTTTTTTTGGGCAACATCTACGAAATCATATAACTAATTTCAATGGCAGCATTATCTATTAACACCATCAAATGTGTCATCACTGGCCATATTTTGCCTGCCATTTTGTAAGATAGGATCAAATGAAGAAATAAAGTTGCCATGTCTCAAGAAACAGCCTATTTCTATCAAATTTAGCTAAGAAATAGCACTGTATATTAGAATCTCGTAATTGGGGCACCTATTTTCAAAATGGCAGTTATACAGATATTTTATATTAGTATGATGTATCTTAAAAACCATATAACCTATTTCAACTGAACTTTGTATGCTGGCAGTATCTATTACAACCATAATATGTGTTAACATAAGTCCCTTTCAGATACTTATTTTCAGAATGCCTGCGATATGAACATTTTAGCATTGCAAGCTATCTACAAAACCATGCAAAGAATTTCAACTTAACTGTGTATATCGGGCAGTGTTTAAATAAGCAGCAAATGAGCTAATACGTAGCAACACGTGCAAAATTGCCCCCCCCCCCCCTCCAATTTTGTAATATAGCACCATATAAGATGTTTTTTCCCATGTCTCCAAAAACAATTAACAGATTTCTCCAAAATTTAACAAACTGGAAGTACTATAGGACCATTGTAACCTGACTAGTTTTATTAAGCGGACCAGACAATTACTTTCAAAAAGCTGCCATATAAACATCATTATGTATGGTTGATTGTTAAATTTTTGTCTTGCCTCCATTCAGGTTTAACCTAGTATGCTGTATCTACAAAACCATGTTAACCAACTTACCTTTGTGTGCTGGCAGTATCCATTACAGTCATTAAAAATATTATTACACAGATTCTCTTGTCTGCCATTTTGCGAGATAAAGCCACATGAGAAAATAAAGTATTCATCATATCTTGCGTAGCAATCAACCTATTACTACCAAATTTGGTTAAAAAGTAGTACTATGACAGGTCATACAAACTGACTCAAAATGGTGGCCATACAAACATTTTAGTACAGCTTTCTATATTGCCTACGCCTTGTACCCAATTTCAACTTACCTGTGTGTGCAGTATATATTACAAAAAACAAATGTCTTATAGTCACTTTAGTGCACAGGTTTTCAAGAAAGTGTTAGCTGATGAAAAAATGTTTTTATGTTGTATTTTGGGAAATTATCAACAGATCTTCATATTCAGATGAGAGGCATTTTTATAATGTATCATAATGGGATAATTGCACATTTTCAACAAATCAGCTGTGTATATATTGAGAGTTACTATGACCAACCTTTACAAACATTAAACGTAATGGAGATAGCAATTTATGTTTATGTATAGCACAAGCCATACCAAGAAGTCTCTCAATTGCTTCTTTATTCAAATCACTAAATATGATTATAAGCCTGCCTTGCAAAATATACAATGCCTTACTTCAACAGAGACAACTGAATAACTTTTTTTTTTGCCTTACTACAAAATTAAGTTTCAGAAAAATATTTAATTCATGGCAAATCTTGAATTTGAGCAAATTATTTAAATTATCATGAAAAACAGGTTAAAATTCTAAATTAATAGAGTAAACAAAATTTTGAAAGTTTGTGATTAAATACTCTTATTTGAATAAAAAAAATTGATCACCCTGAAGGTGTTATCGCAGGGGCACTTACATACAGGCACAGGACATGATAGTATGTGCACAGAAAACATCAAAAATTTTTACCACATCAAGCATGTGTTTCAGGGGGCCAACATGCAGAATGCCCTTAATATTGTGAGGAACCACCCGTAGAATGGTGACCTGCTGGAAAATGGGGTTGTCAACCAGGAAGGGAAGTACACATGGTAGAATTTCCTGCACATACTGCTGCACCATCAGAGTTCCTTCAATCACCACCGGTGTGCGGAAATCGTAGGAAATGGCACCCCACATCTCAATACCTCTTGTTGGGATGGTGTACTGCTCTACAATGAAGGTTGGATAACGGCACTGGCCAGGATATCTCCAGACTTAAATTTGGTGGTCATATGTATCTATACAATCATGATTCATCACTTAACACCACTTGCTGCAAATCATTCTGGCTGCTAGACTCTCAGTGTTGGCAGAATGGTTCAAGTAGCAAGTAATTTGCCAAAATGTCCAAACTGCCTTTTGCACTCTCATCCAGTTGGGCAAGGGCTTGTCAAATATGCTGTCGGGGCATGCTGCATGTGCACTGAACTTGGCAGTGTGGCTCGCACTGCTACAAAGTCCTTGTTTGGTGTCTTGTAGCTATGAATGATGGAGGGACATGTACGCCCCCAAGTGGGAACATCCGTACAAGCAAACTATATTAAATGCAAATGGGGCACATGTCAGCCTATTTTGACACTTTCTGGCAACCCTTGTTGTACTACATTTGTTAATTTTTTTCCAAATAAGAGTACAAACTTACAATGTCAAAACTGAAACAAAATAATTACTGATCACCAGAAAGTGAAAAAGGAAAATAACGGCTTACAAGATGATAGAATATGTGTAGGCCATAATTATTTTTTAAAGTATAGTTTTGTACATATACAATTTACATGTAAATTCCAACTGTGTTTTAAATCTGTCATATTTCATTGGAAAATGGTTGCCATTGTGTAATAGTCAATAATCTGTAAGTGCTGAAAAGAGTGAAAAACTTTTCGCCCAAATGTTGTCTCTTTGGCATTGCAGCAGATCCAGAACAAGTAGGGAAGTGCCTACTCCAGATGTCCCTCCACAAATTCCTTGGGTCTCTATCAGCCTCTCCTTCACAAACCATGAAGGGACGGGTCAAATTGGTTCAGGTCAAGACAAGCTGCAGCTAAAGGCAGCCATGGACGACCACAGTGTTCCTGCCCCCTTTGCAAATTATGTAACCCTGTGACTAAGAGAGGGAGGATGAAAAGTTGCCACACAGGTTGCTGAGCAATAATAACTTCTCTCTTACCATGTATAGAAGAGAAGGAAGAAAAAATAATGCATTAGTTGATAGGCAACCAGTTCCCCTCCCATCAGGCATGTAAGGGCAGGGAGAGAGACTACCTTATCTTGGCGAGTAACATCAGTGTGTGTCCAAAGATAGCCGAAGGTGAACAGAGTGCTCCCTCCCTACTTGTATAGCATGTAAGGGGAGGAAGCCTGGTCATGATCCAATTAAATCTTCTCCCACCCAATGATGTAGAGACTGGCAGAATGCACACAATAGACAGCAATTATTTCAAAAAACAAATTCTGGCATTACTTGCAAACTCATACTTCACACAAATTTTTTTCATCCTCGCAAGAACTAAACTCATTTTGTATGCATGTATTCCCACCAGTTTCACTGTTCCTAACCTTCTCTCTGAAACATTCTGCCCACTTTGGGCTCTCACTAACAGAATATTTTTCATCCTAGGTCAGTTCCAGGTGACCATTCCATGTGCACATCTCTTCTGTTCCCTGAACCAAAACTATTTCCTCTTAAGTATTGTTTTGCCATTAATAACCACTTTTTATTATTGCATATGAACATCACAACTAGCAGTTGATCCAACTCCCTTCAATAGTATTTCTCTGCAAAAATGTCAACTGAGTATTATTAGGTATTACAAATCCCTCTTCATTTAGGCAAGGGGCCGTTTTCACTAATTTAAGCAATGCTATTGTACTATTTTCGTGTAGTTTAGTAGAGCCTAGAAATAACTGCTTCTTCTAAAACAGAAGAGCCAACTTCTTCACAATTTCTAAAAAGTCAGGATAAAATACAGCCACTGAATAATCAAAGAATCAGTGAATTTTCTCAGTATGTACACCCTTAGCCATTGAAACTGCTGTAACTTCATTTGCAATAAACCTTTTCCAAGTGCACACTGAAAAAATTTCAGTGTTACCAGAGCTGATACAGCACTCGCCTTGCCAGCCACCCACCCACCTTACACTGTACAAATAGTATTGAAATTTCTGGACACTCGTCTCAAAGTTTTCAGCAACCATTTTTCATCTGCCATGGTCACTGTTTTGTCTTCAAAAGCACACCAATGCTGCAACTAGGGTATCACCTGCACAAGTGTTGCAAGGAGAGGACCTACAAATTCTGGATCATCTTTAAAAGCAGGGCCAGGAGGAGCTAGGAAAACCCTCTGCAGCAAGAGGAAAGACTACAGCGTGACAATATAAGTACAGCACGACAAACATTAGTGAAGCCCTGGGAAAAATATGAACATTTTCCTTTTCTCACACACCACCCCTCCCTGCACTGCTGTTTGCCTCGTCTCTTTCCAGCCAATAGCCAGCAAACAGCCTTATCTACTACCTGTGCGTATAGTTACTTCAGTTGTAAAGTGGTGAACAACAGTTGTGGCAACCTGTGTTCAGTTGTTTTCCATCCAGTTTTGTGTCGCATGCATTTTCACACAAGCTCTATGCAGTACCTCCACTGCATATCCCAATATGACTTGTGTACATATTTGTTGTCTGCTAGATCAGCAGCTGTTCATCATTACGGTGTGTGTGTGTGTGTACCGGTACGTTTTATTTACCTATAGTAATATTTGTGATGTCCAAGAAACATAAAAGCAATACAGTAGAACCTTTCTATTACGACCCCTCACGGTTCCCGAGAATAGGGTCGTAATAGAGAGGGGGTCGTAATAAAAAATTCGGAAAATTTTGGGCCGATTTTGACCCATCCCTAACCCCTATGCCTCCAAACTTGCCATTTTTTTGCATGAAGTTCATGTTCAATCATCTCTAGCGCATAAAAAACCACTTTTTAAATTAAATACAAATATAAATATTTTAATAGCTGGACGTCTCCTGATTAATTTGATACCCAAGAAAGGCATATTGTATTATTCCTTGTCGGGGTGGCAGCGAATACATTGCCGGCTGCCACGTGTACATAGCTGGGCGAGCACCTAGATCCTCTACAGTGCAGTCGGGCGCGGGCACGGCAGTTTGCTGCTGAACCTCAGCCCTAGATCCTCAAGCTGGGCAGCTGTCGGTCAGTCGCTACAAGATTACTTGGTGGGCGACAGCAGCCCGCCTGCCGCCACTGCCATCGTTACAGGGCCAGTTCACTTCATAACAGTGGCCCATTGTTGGGAAAACATGCTGATAGATGCAATTCACGTCAATATGTTGAATTTATACTAAATGTAGGCGGCATGTCAGCCTCTGCACTGGCACGATGAGGCCCTGCAATGTTTACAGGAATATAAATATTTACTGCAATCTACTTGAAATATCAATTATCCCAAATTTTCCATGTTGCCTGTACACGCACACAGTCTCACTCGCCATAATATGGTACCGGTAACATAAGAACATATTTTATTTGCACACACTTATCTTTATTTACTTTACACATCAAATTGATTTCACAAGAAAAAAAAATTGCCCACCATAAAAAATTAGCATATTACATAGGCATGGGCGAAAAAAAAAAAAAAGCACTGAATTAAATTTTAAGTTATCATACATACACTGATTAAGAAACTAGTCTGTGTAATGTGCAGCTGTTTTTACAGCGAAAAAGGAGGGATAATGGAAGCGAAAAAAGACAGGGAGGTCTACGTCAAAGAATCCTTACTGACCTGGCCTGCAACTCCCCCCACGGGACTTCCTCGGACAATACATCAGTGTCCCCTTCTGGCATTAAGTAATTTATTGCTTCACGCTGCTTGGGACAACAAATGTCAACGTCTATGATGGTAGCTTGAGAAATGTGCGACCACTAACATCAGTAAGTGCTAGTTTCCATAGACTGAAAACAGAGGATAATAGAAACTAGTACCGAGGTTGGAGAAAAGGTCTACGAAAACAAATCCACACATAACTAAAACTGCGGTTCAAGATGCCGTGATTGGCAAGGGATTACTTTATCTATTTTTAGATGTGACTCAAATTTTCGACTTTTATGACCCAAACTTTCCAATGCTCCTCGGAATCGGGTCATAATAAATGGAGTCGTAATAGAGGGGTTTTACTGTATACCTGTTTACAGCGAAGCTAGAGAAATTGTTAGAAGCACAATTCAGATTTGTGATAAAGAAAAGGAAGGTGGTAATGTTACAATTTATATTCAGTGTTCAACAAAGTGTATACCATCTAGCAGCGGAACAAAATTGTCAACTCATGGTCAGAAGAGGAAAACTAGAAGACTACAATTCGATTCTAAAGTGGTGTGAAGATAATTGCACTAATCTTATGTGAAGATAAAAATAAGAAGGCCACCCACACTAAAAAACTTGCGGGCAGTGTTTGCAAAAGAAAATAACTTCAGAGGTAGTAGGGACATTGTGAAAATTAATTAAAGCAATGAGGTTAAAGTTAAAAAAAAATTAATGTAAAAATAAGCGGTTATTCTTAACGGAAAGAAACAAGATCGTCATGTGGTGAACAAAATATCTGCAAGCTATAAGGAAAAAATACAGACAAGGCAAAAGAAAATATCTGTAATATACCTCGATAAGACAGGGATTCATATTAATTACACTGCGAACAAGTGTTGGCAGCATGACGACGTAACAGGAGTGTACAAAAAGAACCATTAAAGCCAGCAATGGATTGTAATTCATGCAGGTAGTAAAAATGGCTTCACTGAGAAGCCTAGTTAATTTTTACAGGCAGAACTAAAGGTGGAGACTATCATGATGAAATGAATAGCAACAGTTTCATGAAGGATGGGTATTCTGTTACTGGTACTGTGAGTCTCTTAAAACAGGTACTGATGTTTTTGCGAACACACTTTTATTAGTCCAAGAAAAACTAATAAATATACATATTATTTTCTCTTGGACGAATAAAAATATTTTAAAACAGATTCAGGATGCCACTACCTGAGTACCGATGGTTAAATATCCTCGATACTTAGTATGTTGTGTAAATGATATAGATCAGATGACACGTGATTTATTTGGCAAAGTTAATTAAAGGAATAAATACTTGGAGATTTCGGAATAAATATTCCGAAATCTCCGTTTTTTTAGTGCTATAATTTGAAAGACATAATAATTTAACTACAAAAATTTACATTTATGTACACCTTATATAAAAGTATCTTTCAGATAGTGAAATAGAAATTATGGTGTAATGGTTTTAAAGTAAACCATGCGTCTTTTCCAGCTGGTACTGAGGCGCTCTTGCATTTTGAACAAAGTGTAATGGGAGGGCCTGTACCTCTGTCTACCAATATGCTTCCCACACTTTCAGAAGGCAACCTTGCTACACCAGCGCTCTCACCACTTCCACCCGAGGCAACACTTGATTTTTTCACACTGCACATCAAGCAGCTGAGGGTCCAATGCCGACCACCTCCCCCCCCCCCCCCCCTCTCAGATGTAAATAGACTGGAAATGCTACAGGAGCCTTGACTTTACTGGCCACTGAACATTTCCTTAAGCGACTCCACTGTGCTGTATGGTAGATGACTGGTGAGTCGCAAGATGCGTGCGTCAGATATTTCAGAGTGCGAGAACTAGTGGCAAGGACGAACCAGGGTTAGACACATACAACATGAGTGCCCACCCCCACTCCTGCGTAAATGTAGAAAGACCCAGACACCTAGCGCAGTGCAGACTACACACCACCGCCGACCTCTGGGAACACATGTGTGCCACATGCAACTTGTCTGCTGCACTGCATCAGTGTGTGTACACTAATCCGTAGTCTCACAGTATTAGCCTACTAGTTGCTCTGTCCTCTTCTTTCGTGTGCTATCTTGCAGTCATTTGCAATTAAACAATTACACTGCCTGAAAATCTAACTAAATAATGAATGTGCATATAAACATATTTTTTATAAGAAAAAAATACATAACACAAAAATAGCTACAGAGCTTAACTGTTTTTTGCCACTCATATAAGGATGACTAACATCTTTTACCCACAGGGTTCCACCCACCTGCAGCTATTTTGCATGTTCGAGGCCCTAAACCAAATTAATTCTCTAAGATCAGCTCATGGTCACTCAGCACTTGCCTCATCACCTCCACCTGCAAGGCACTCAATTGGAATGCAGTCTTCCCATCTGCAATTCACCTGAATGTGAATTTGAGTGGTGACCCTATCTTTTTATGGCACACAATTAAAGATGAAAATATGAAGTGTGTCTAGAGACAATTGCGATGACTCAGTATAAAAGTTTAGCAGCTAAAACTGATTCTTAAAACACCTGTTTTGCTATTTTAATGCCAAAGAAATATACCTAGGAGCTGAAATGATAACTTGAAAATTGTCTTTGGGGAAAAAAAGTTTCTTAAATACTTTTTTGTGCTCAGGCATCACAACAAAATATACATCCGTTTTTTTAATCCTGTGTTTTGTAACAAACCTCTGTAATGCAGTTTATGCACCAGCCAAGCTCAGTTATAGCCTACACTTTATATCTGATGACAGAAGGTTACCATATTTACCCAAAAGGAAGACCACCCTGAATCTGAGATGACCCCTTCCTAAAAAATATATTTGAGGGAAAAATAATTAAACTTGAATTCAAGACTACCCCTGTGAAGTGCTGAAAAAATTAGGTTGAAAGTATTTTTGCATGAATTTGTGAAAAACTCTTCAAGAAGAAATGCTATTATATAAATAATATATATTTAATTCACTTTTAAAGAAAAGCTAATCACAATTAAATAGGTGTGTCTAACCTGGCTGTATGGTAGCAGCATCTTTCTTACACTGTAAAACTTTTGTGGGTGTTATATTTGTGACTTGAGCCATTTTGCTTCCCAGCAAAGCGTTTAAATATACATATGTGGTAAATATGGTCTGTGACAATTTTATGTAATTTACATATGTATGCAGAACATCTGCAGTTATCTCAAACCTATATGTCATGGATAAGGCATTGTCGTACTCTAAAAGGAACTTTAAAGCTGGAAACAGCCTCAAAGAAATGTTTGGTATTGATTATGAACTGATAATATGTAAAGGTAGAAATAAGTTTCAAGATCTGTTCACCTTTCAGACTGCTCATAAAGTAAAAATATTTTTGTTTAGAACTTTGTTTACATGTGTTAAAACAGCTCTCAAGTCAGAATTAAACATTTTACAGTTCATGTAAACTATTCTATAAATTTGGATTATATTTTGATGACATTTAAAATTCCATCAGAAATGTAATCTAGTACTTAACATAACATTTAGGAAGAGAGCAATCATATCTGCACAAGTAACTTAATCTACGAGTGTTTTGTTTATTTTTTGCACATTGTTATAAAAGAAAGGAGAAATTATCTAACCAGAAATCTATTACAGTGCAACTAATTTTAATGCAATTTTCTGTGATTTATACTGGAGAAGGAGTGCCTACAAATGTTAAGACAGGGACTCTCCAATTTGCCATGATAAAGGTCATAAAGCTGGATTAAGCTTGGATGTAAATTTGCACATTTCAGCACACCCTGACCTCCAGAATAAGGCTAAAATGACACAGAAGAGGCATCAATAGTTATTAAACGCGAACCAGCAATAGAAGAGGCTGACAAGCTCAGCTTTTAGTTTTAACTGTTTTCTTTGTAAATACAAGATGAACTTGGGAGGATGCCAAAGGATATGGCTGCCCTACATTTTTACAAGCATCAACAAGGATGGTATGATCTGCTCATGTAGAAAACACTAAACTAAATGGGCCAAGATTTAATAAAATTTCTTCTGTTGGAACTTTGCAATGGAAATTTTAATCTTCCCCAGAGGTAGGGATGAAAAGTTTCTCAAACTCAGCTAGCCAGCGCAATATTTGCAAGGAATTAAACACAAGGGAGAAACTGACGCATGCCCAAGGATGTATAATTATTGTAGCTACAATTATTTAGAGGGGCTAGCTGCATCAAATAATGATCTAAACCTTTTGGGTTAGATGTTATGGTGAGTTTGGCCACAAAATTCTTAAGACATAGTTGAGGTTTTAGCTACTTTTACAGTCTTATTTTGTGATGCCAGAATCACGAGGTTGAGCGCCTTGATTGGGGGTACGCAGGTGGCCAGTGTAGAGTACTGGTCGTGTGGCCTGTCTCAAAGGGACAAAAACCAATGCCACGGTCACAGCCCAATGAGTCAGCTGACCCTTAGATACACATTTACCTGGAAGATGAGGTTTCTTCAGGAGGTAATGTTGTTGCTGCCGGCTGGTGACTCTTATCACTCTGTTTGGTACTGCAGGCAACTATTGAGGGTGGATTGAGGTTGCACAACCAGGGATTAGTTATTCCAATAAATGGTTCCTCGCCCCTTAGAAACGGTTCTAGGATAGAATGAGGTGGGCCTTCAAGCTTAATTAATGGAGGGAATAAGACTGTATGCAGTGCAGAGGAGAGAAGCTCCTGGTGGAAATGCAAAGTGCAACTTCAGACTGATGTTCGACAAGTGGTCGAGATTCGAGGGCAGCAGCCCTTTTCAACCTTCTTCGTATACCTGCCTTCCGGGTGTAAGGCATGGGAAGTAAAGGTACTACTAAGATCAACAAAAGCAGAGCTGGTAGTTGTAGTTCCCTAGCATGTACTTCTGGAAACCCAGTCTTGTAACGAGAGACGACACCTTTATGTTCCTTTCGTCCGGTCCTGCAAGAGAGCAGTGGACAGAACGTGGAGTGCTTAAGTTACTTCCTGACTGGAATTACCAGGTGTGGTTATCCGCAGGTGGTCAGTTAGTCAGAGGCGGCTCCAGCCCCTTTCTGGCCCTGCTAGAGAGTGGTGGCGGAAAATGTGATTAATGACTTGTCCAGGTATGAACCTTGCGCTCAAGATGGAGGCGAATTTGTAATGTAGAGTGCGCATCATAAATGCAAAAATGTGTGGCACGTAAAAATGTAATTTTGAAATGGAAAATATCTAATATTATGTTTATTTAATTTCATGGTAGAATTTAAATGCTTAACTTGAGAGCCCATTTTTATTCAAATGACTGGAGTAAAAATTCGAGATATTTTGAATTTTGTTGCACTCGTAGCGTATTGTCATGTATCATGAAGTATTGAAATGTTTAATGTTTTATTCTAATTTTGCGACGGTAAATGATATATATGCTTCTGTTTGTTCATTCATCTATCTCACTTGTACATGATTAAAACTTCATAATCATGCCAGAAATAATGTTCTTTTAAATGTTTTGTAGAGGTACAATATTCAGTGCTACATATGTTTTGCATGTTTCTGTTACTCATTAGCAGGAGGACCTTAAAAGAAAGAGAAAATTTTTTCATCTTCCTTACCTTGAGGAGAAATACAGGTTTTTTTAAGGTATTGACATTGTGTTATCCAGTACATGTAAAATTTGTACTGTATATTCATGTGAAAATTTGCATGGATAAATCTGAAATATTACTCTTGTTGTAAGTCAGTTTGCCTATGCCAACTGGAATTAAATTGCATAAATCATTGGGCTCACGTCCCAAATGGTAATAACTGTTTCTAGTCACGTACTATTTTTCCCACACAACACCACCAAACAAACAAGCAATACAAGTAACTGAAGTACAGAATTCTTAGAAATAAAACAAAAAGAAATTGCATTTGGACAGCTCTCGAGACTACACAATAGTAATTATTGAGTTTAGAATGAAAAATTCAAATTTTTTTGGACTGCATAATAAAACCCTGTATGTACCTGTAACAAAAGCATGAAGCATTGTATTGTAAGAATGTAGGAACAGTATGATAAAATGTATAAAAGACTTAATTTATTTATCATGTTCATACAGCACACAGAAGAAAACAGACACTTTGGGAATTTGCTGAAGGTTGTCAGGTACAGTCCAATGCCTCAAGAGGCAGCCACTTGGAACTCTCCAGTGCATCCCACAAATTGTAATCTCTCTCTGTGACATCTCTATTCATGCGTTCTATGTCCAAAGTCACATTGTGCTCTGAAAATATATGAAAATCCCAATAATTACACTTTGTACAATTAGTATTAAAAAAAATTAAATCAATCTAACACTTTATTTTATTTTACTTTTAAAAGGGACATATTTTATACAATGATAAAAGAAGAAAGTTTCAGTGTATAGCCATAATTTGCAAGTGACTGACCAACAAGTTCCAGATCATCTTCTACATTGCCCACGTCGTCTGTAGTCTGAGCTGTAGAGGAGGCATTCTGGCTGTAGTCTTGAAAACTTTGCACCATATGCGCAGTGGCATCGCTCACACCAGTAGTGTCGTAGTAGCCCTGCCATGCTGAGTAGTTCTGCCAGTAGGATACGTCATAGTACTGGCTGTAATCCTGGCTTGAGCTGTAGCCCCCTGTCGTCGCCGTAGTCGAACTACACAACAACCCACCCCAACACCTTCACTTCACATCCATCATATTTATCACACAACACTAAAAATTTTGAATCATACATTCACATTACTGCTTCTGTCAATATTTTCACTTCTAATGATAAACACAAATGAAACTTTGGGACAAGCTTGCTACCTAACAACTTAATTGAAAATAAACATTCATAATGAGAAAAAAACTTATGATTTTGTTAAAATTAGAAGCATTCTTGGTTTTAAATTATCAAATTATATATATATATATATATATATATATATATATATATATATATATATATATATATATATATATATATATATATATATAGACTTTGACATCCCTAATAAATAAATAAATATATTTATTTATTAGGGATGTCAAAGTCGATTCACTCGATTATTACAAGTATTGAATAATCGAGAATCGAACGTTCAATTGTTGAAAATCCTCGTCCACTTTCACATAATTTTTTAAGGTTATGTTGCACAGCAACAGGTCTTTGGTGTTCCAAATAGGCTGAACCTGTACCGAACTCGCATACATTGACAGGAATTAACCGTTCAATGATGGTTCGACTATGAAAGAATTAAGATAGTACAGTAGAACCTTGATTATTGGTGATAATGAAGGGGAAGAGATAGTCGGATAATTGAAAATTGCGAAGAGTAGTTTTTATCTTGATAGCTGCCATGTGGCAGACTGATATTATCAGTATTTGGCTGCCTCACTTCACTCCGACGTCACTATGTGCTGTGTAGCACAGCTTTAATGGGAAAAGTGCACTTGTTTTTTTTCTTACTCACTTTCTGACATGATTCAGTATTACATGTACACTGTTGCAAGAATGTTACAAACACACGTGGAAATCTACCATGCAATATCTAAACCTGTAAATGTCCACGTAGATGCCAACACTAAAACAAACTGGCAGTCACAGATGAAAGACCACCGCCGCACACGTGGATACTGTTGGATATAGCACTTTGTTGCGTGTAAGTGTTGTGATCGGCATCTGTCTGCAACCAGATGTGGTTTGTAGATATGAACCCTAATTAGCAGCAAGCTCTAGAGTTACAGGTCGTTGACGTGGAACATGCATTGGCTTTTAGTCTGTTGCGCGATAGTTATTAGTAGTAGGAGCAAAAGGATCCTTAATAATACCAGGATTCCTGGTATTATTTTTTGGATTTTTGATTTTTTTGTACCATACCATGTGAAATTTTTATTTTTGATGTAGTCTAAATTTTTTTTTGTATTTACCTTCACCAACAATATCAGTCTCTTTTTTCTAAACGTAGGTAGTGTTAAAAGTTTTCAATGTTTTTCAGTTGACGTAAATTACTCATTTTGTTGTTTGCGTCCGGCAAAAATTTCACGAGGTGGGATTAGTCGCACAACTAGTACCACGAGAAAACACTTACGTAAACACGACGAGTATAAGAAAATTGTCAATAATTATGATTCAGAAGATCTTTTGGGCAAATATGCATGTAGCAGCAAGTCATCCAGTGTCCCTGCAACTTAAAATGTCTGGTAGAAGCATTTTCATTTAGCAATGCTAAATGAAAGGTTACTTGTATTTTAGTTTCATTACTGAATAGCATCAATATTTGTGTACATATTGGTTAGCTTCATAAGTTGACCTAAAATATTGCATTGAGAAGTTGAAACTTTTGTTTAACTTTTTGTATAATACTGTGTCTATATTCATTTCAAATAAATCATATATACATCAAAAATACTGATATGAACTTGTTAGGCCTAATTAGAAAAGTCTGAATGTTACATAAATATAGAAAATTAACTTCACTTAGCAGACCATAAAGTCTTTCCTGTAATCGTCTTCATATTTGTGTCTGTCTAATTTGACCTATAAAACAAAATTTCAAAAGGATACATTGATACAGGCACATGTTAATAATCACTATATCTTAATTTATGGTATCAGAATTGAGTGAAAGGTTTTGCAGTTGGAATTGAGAATTGGAATAGAGAAAAATGGATATTTTGACATCCCTAATATATATATATATATATATATATATATAACATATTATAAAGTCATTTACTAGGCAAGATAAATGAAGATACCAAGACTCTTGTATTTCTAATCAATGAAATTCTGAATCTGTTGGAACATATCAACATTTGGTGGTTATAACAGCAGCAGTATCACAGGTGTATGTACAACAATAAATCCACATGCGAGAGATTTGGGCGGCTCTTAACGAGGTATTGAGAGCCAATGAGGGTAAAATGAGGTGAGAATGGAGCAATGCTGGAATGCAAGGGTGGGGGAAATGAGAGTTCCCCAAGAAACTTTGTCAACCAACAGCATTGTCCGGTACAATTTCCACTTTAATCCTAGAGTGACCTGGCCGGGGATTCTACCCGTTTGCCTGGGTGAATAAAGGGAGGGGGGGGGGCAAGAGATGAGTAGTCTAACTGTTCAACCACCGTGGCCCCATCACAGGCATAATGAAATTAACTATTAACTATAGGAAGAGCCCTAACATACTCGCATACAGGAGACATTACAAAGTGTTCATGGAATACAAAGTACATCTATTACAATGTCATTACATGACATGAGTTTGATGCAGTGACTAGGAGTGAGTGAGTGAGTGGAACTCCCCCCCCCCCACCCCCCCCCCCCCCCGCCACACACACACAGGGAGATAAATAAATTTGGGTTGTGCTTAACACAAAGGTCTTCAGCACTCATGGAAGTAAACTTGAGTTCACTATAGAGCAACAACTGAATGCAATGGTGGGAAACAGGAATATCTCTAGAAAAACCCACAAACCAATGGTAACATCTGCCACATTTCCCAGATGTGAAAATTGGGAATTACCCTGCCAGGAATTAAATATGATTTGCAATATTTTGAGACAAGTAACTTGACCACTAGACCACTGTAGCCAGCAGTTACAATAAATCCCTTTCTTTGAATACTGATTTACTAGGGTAGAAAGGGTGGGCGGGAAAGGTGTTGGGGAAGAAATTGGGTGGGAAACTTAAATTTCCCGTGGGAATTTTGGAAAAATATTTTAGGTTAGTTAAAGAAGCTTGTGTGTTTGCTAGACCTAGTGAATAATATTCTATGACTTATTCCATTTAAAAAAATAATAATAATAATAATGACTGTATGCGTTAAAAATTATATTCAAGCTAGCAAAGTTGAATTGTTTTATATTTTTATACACTTAGTTGTTGCACTACGAATTAATCCTTTGGGTTTGGAGCACTTCTTCAAAATACTTGCTTCAATTTTACTAGGAAAATCCCTTATAATGATTTTAAATTTAAAAAAAGTTATACTACGATATGATAAAACAAAAATGTAACTTTAAATTTGTTAAAAAACACTGCCTTGATGTTTTCAGTTTGCTTCTATTTTCTTTATAAGTTCATGATGTCTACTACGGAACTTTCACATTTTTCGTTACATTTTTGATAGTAAAATGTGTGTACATCAACACAAATTTACTCAAATTAACTTTCAGTGGAAGTTTTAACATCCGTGAACAATACTCCTTCGAATAATACAGTGCAATCACAGCCAAGTCATATAGGGCAGGTTATGCAACATACCGCATCTATATGCTAACAAAGCTAATTCACCTATCGATAACACAATGAAAAGTAGCTAAGTAAATTAATTATATTTTTCTCATAGCAAATTTGCTACGTTTGGAGTATGTCAACATCTCGGAGACAAATGAGCACAACACGTAATTAAAGACAAACACATTCTGAACGAAAAACAAAGACAATTTGCTGGCGTGTTACAAAATTAACCAAACCCATATTAAGAAACACCATGTTAGATAGTTAAAACATCTGGAGTCAAATCAAACATTCATCGCACACTAGATTATTTTTACGTGAATATTTAGGTATGTAAATCAAAACTTGTGTCCCATGTCAACCAGCAATTGACACTGGCAACTTATAGATGTCGCTCGCATATAAGACACATTCAGTACACACAGTTCATCGTAACTTCATAATAGTGCAAGTTTGCAACCAGTCTTAATTCATTTTCGCTATAAATACATAGTGCTAACGTTACATAACATATGACGTACAAATTTTTTTTTTAGTTTATGTAACGAAGTTTGAAATCTACGAATAAGCTGAAAAATCAAAATTTTCTCAAGATTTAATTCATCAAAACCTAATCGCTTACATAAATAGTCAATACAAAGCTTCTCGCATGAAACCCAAGTTGTATTTTAGTTGGAACAACCTGCAGACGTGGATATAAATTTTTCCAGAAAATACCTGGGAAAAATTATTTCCTGCCCAACGAGAAAATCGTTATATATTCCCCGAAATTTTTTCCGGAGTTCGGGATCCCGCCTCATCCTGGCTATATAATTTGTGTTTTGACATTGTGAATGAAGTAATTACCACACACAAACTGTTTCAAAGAGTACTCACTAGTCGCAAGACAACAAAACTGTATGATTCTACTGACCATGATAGTATACAAACAAGTTTAAGGTACATGTCCAAACAAAATTCCAAACAATCACTTTTTACTATTCAATGGGTTTGAGGATTCAATTTTTTACGCAGCCACGAGAACGGTATGGTAGCGAACTGAAATTTCTTTAACTAAGGTACAAGTACATACGCCTACTGCACTTACCATAAATATGTTCCAATTAAAATAAAACAAGGCATTTTCGTAACTTCTTCACAAATAACAGCTGGTAGCTAAATGTTGCAGTCACGCATATTACCGTAAATAACCAAATAAGAAGGAACATAATCAAAATGTCATTTGACAAACAGTTCAGTTCACCGGACATGCCTTAGTTAACACATTTTATGCATAAGTATCCAATACGCATGTGAAAACCAACAACGTTGGTTGTTGCACAAACCAGACTAAAGACGGTTGATATTTTGACTGCTTGTACAAGTTCGGTTAACATCGTACCGTACACAAGTCGTCTCGTTGCTTCCATGGCACCCTATTTCTCCTGCCCTGCGACAGATAGTACCCTTGGCTTTATCACAGCGTGACGATACAGTGCGTACAACAGGATTGCTTCCACACAGAGAACTTCGCGAGGCACAGCTATTAGAAATAATTTTGTGCTCGATGGTGAACCAGTCCAATCCTGCTCAAAGAAAGTAGAAAGTTCTTGGCTGCAAATTTTCGGAGTAGTTCTTATTTGAATAGAATTAAAGGTTGCAATGGTTCCATTGCTTCCATGGACGCTTCACCCCTGTGCAATATCGACTTCTCAGTTCTATTGCACTACAAGACTCAATTTCTAGTATTTCAGAACCGCTTTGATACAACTCCACTAAACATAAATTATTTTCACCCCTCTTGTCTCTTATGAAACCCTAATTTATGGTGGCAAAGCTGCAGTAAAAGAATTAAAATTCTTGGCACCCTAAAACATATCTGGCTTAAAAAGGAGGCAAATTAAGGCTGTATTCGAATTGTAAGTATATAAGTGTAAGTACATACATTTGTGTACTAGCAGTGATGTGTACTTATAGTGTACATGTTGAGACTATTTGCCTCTTCATACTAGACAGGTCACACATTCTGGTGGAAATATCTTAAACTATGTGACAACAAAAAATTTGGTGCATGGTGTTAATAAATACATCACGACAACTTCTATGGTAATGCATAAAGAAAACAAAATAACCATAAAAACATTTGTTATTTATTTTGTGACATTGTTTTACATCCTGAAATATTAAGAGTTTAAGCGCTGAAACGTGGCTTTAGTCAGGAATGAGGAATTAATAGGAGCATTTGTGGGCACATATTATGTACAGGAAGAAAATTAAAGGCAGTGCAGAAATATTGTTGCACACTGGTTACATGGTAGAGCAGCAAGGCAACAGATGTGTGTTGTTAACAAAAGCTAATACACAAAAATATGCCAATAAAATTTCTGTTTTTGGTCACTGTAAACTTTGAGTGTAGTCAATTTCGTATAAGTGGGGTAAAATCTGACAATGTGACCAACCTACACACTATATAAACAGGAAATGTATCATTAGTAATGTATTGTATCAGCTGATGAATTGCTGCAGGATCCATGATGTTTAGTTGGCGATTTTGATGATGTCTTTGGAAGAAAATAGTACTCAGAACTAAAAGTTGTAATTAAAAATCTTAATTATACTTGCAACATTTATGGTTTAAATTATGTTTTTAAAGCAATATTAAATTTTCTTGGCTATTAGTGACTGGACTTTAAATGAAAAACATGTTTAGCAATTATGACAGGGTATGTCGACACATATGAACAGTAAATGTTTCCAGCCAATGGCTAGCCATGTTTGTGTTTCCAATTTCCAGCCTGGTGAAGGCAGTTGTGTGTATGCCTTTTTCTCATCATATTTATCATACGAATATCTTGCTGGTGTTGTCGGAATATTTAATCGGTAGTTAAATTATTTTTTTCATTTGCTTTCTTCAAGCATAGTTAGTTGGAGGCACTGCTGCAGTGTGTTTTCTTAAGTAAAATGTAATATTAATCGGCTCGTGTTTACCGCTACGTAAAACTGCTTGTTCGCAATGAAGTGACAAAAATATAATTAACCTATCTAAGTTTAAGTTTGTTGGTTTTAGGAAACACGCACAGTGTTATTTTACTGAATGATACTGCAAATAAATTATTTTATGCTAGTGACGAACAAATGTGAATTTAGTGAAGTAAACTTCCAAGGATTGCCATAGAAAAACACGTGTTCAAGAGGTTGTATATTTTACAACCAGAAAGTTTGGGTGTTTTGTAAATGTATTTGTAAACCAATATAATTATTGTAATGCAGGTGGCCTGAAAAAGCAGCACTTTCCACACTTTTGTAGTGAGTGAGTGAATAATATTTATTTGTTTATATCGAAAATTCAATGAGAGTAAAGTTAACTTCGGTCAAAGTGTATAATATATATAGCTGCATCTGTACAAATATGAACAACGATGTATGCAACGCGTTATGTTTTTTCATTAACGTTAAAATTTTCAAAGTTAAATAAATTTAATGTTATTTCCATAACAGCACAATTTTCCACTCCTCCATCGAAACAATACGCAACTCAAATTGCCACACACTCGTTAAGAACATCAAAATAATGCCTTCTCACAAAAGACGTTAAACTAGAGCCCCCCACCACCACACTGTTTCCTTTTTCCCTCAAAATAAAATAAACAGAACTCAGATCACTTTAACCTGGTAATTACAAAAATAAAACAAGTTGGAATATCAACCTAGCTATAATATCCTACATTAATTACTGGATGGAAGTTAACTAACATTAGTCTTTCAGTGCCCGTCATGATAGGAAACACAAGGAAAGAGGAAAATGCAAGAGTGCATCAGAATCAAACGTTTGTTTACAAACATCTCTTACTTCAGTGACAAAACTGCTGTGATGGAAGGATACATTGTGGCCACGCTACTTTTCGAGAACTGTCAAAATTTAACCCACTTACATGAAATAGACTATACAAATTGTAGAGCAGAAAAAAGTGCAGGAATATAGAATGTCTTGCACCCCGGTATCTTGAGGTTGTGTTCATCTGTTCAGCTTCTCTCAAATTCACAAGTATTCATACAACACCAAATGCCTTGAGATATTGCTTTATCACGTCATTGGAAGACTGTAAACAAATTAGGGCAGTTATGATATTTGTTGCATTTATTCATTGTATGTAAAGGGACATTACACAGCAACTGGCATTCTTTCTTCATCCCTCGATACGTACCTTACCATGTGTTTGAAATATACACATTGATAACAAGAGAAAGAAAAAATACAATTCAATAGGGTTTGTAATAACTTGGAAATGTGGATGAAATTTTAATATTATTTGTAATCATACACCTGGGAAATATGCTGCAGAAGTCTATAAAAGGCTCAGAATTTTATTCATAATTGGAAGCACATTTAGTTAACTTATTTACATATCATTTTCACGGAAATAGGTGACCTAAAACTGTTTGCATACAACAGAACAACATTTTGTAAATACTTGTCAACTTTTAAAACTTAAGAGCTTTATAACAACAAAACGTGCATGTTAATTTTCACATCTGAAATAAATATGGCAACTGCTGTAAGTATGCCCAGCAAGTGAGCAACTTTGTGTAGTTGCCAAGTATAGAGCCTGTGTGTACTATACTGGGAATTCAGACAGTGCTAGTATATACATGGTGATATCACTTCCGAGTACAGGTCCGCAGAAGTATGCACTTCAGGAGAATTCGGATGCAGCCTAAGAGTCTCGTACTGACACAGACAGACTTCAAAACATCTCTCCAAAGTAAATTATCATTAAAAAAAAAAAAACCTGTCCATACTACAATAATAAAAATTAGCTTATTAATTTCTAAGTAATTTTTAATTTTATCTTTGGAGTGTTTTGTAAACAATGTAAGTTATGTACATGCATCTTTTGTACTTTAATATTCTGCGAGTGTTGTGCACATGTTCACAGATTTCTTGAGTAATTAAATGTCAATATGCCATTATGTGTGTCTTAACTTATCGTTCACATGTGGTAGGGAATGCTATGTTTTCGGCATGGCCAAGCCTGTAACAACAGTGCTAGTTCACTATACTCATGTCACCTTACCTTAGTCTTGGTATAAATAAACTCAAGTGGGCTTTCGTGATTAACATACGCTCTTCTTCTGAACTCACAAGAAAATAGATCACACTTAAATAACTTATAAAGTGGAACCTCTATACATTGAATTTGGACAGACTGAAATCATGTATCCATGGAACATAATTCTGTGGTGCCATTTTTTATTTATCTGCATTTCAAGACCACATTCATTGAAATTTCACTAGTATTGTAATATCTTGTCAGTCCCCTGAGAAATGATGGATAGAGAATCCACTGTAATTCCAAATCTACTGCATAATTTTGAAAGAAAGAAAAAAAAATATTGTTATTTTGAGAATATATATTGTTTACAACTAATTAGGTATGTATCTATAATGATATTTTCCCAGGCTGCCTGTCATCAGAGCAGTAGTGTATTGACAACAGTCTGTTCTTGTTCCCACGGTTCTGGGTGCCTGCTACAAGAACCATCCTACAGCAGTTGCTAAAATGGTGTGTCACAAACCTGCCACGTGTACCGGTGTTGTGAAACATGTTCAGGGAAAACCGTTGAAGAGTGGCAAGAAGAGAATACATAGTTTTAAATGTATTTTATTATCTTTGCAGCAGCATCTTACTTTGGCTGTAAAGGAGCGGCACTTGCAGCTGAAATGACTGGCGTGCCTGCGGTGAGTATTTACAGTGTGCGGAAAGAAGAACAAGTAATGGGAAAACTTGTGATGCCAGGTAAAGAGACGAAACTGCTGTGTGTGCTAAAGTTCATTAGTTTTTCTTACGAAATGAGGCTCTCGCTTTAAACAAAGTTAGTTCTGTAATTAATGCTGATGACAATTTGCCAGATTTTAAAAACATGACTCTTTACAAATGACTAACTGAAATTGAATTTGAATTTATGAAAAGAAATTCTAAAAGCGATATTTTTACAGGGATGATATAGCATGTTAGTGTTGGGAGTAGGTATCTCTGGAAAATACGGCAGTACCATCAAGAAGGATGCTCTATTTATTATTTGGAAAGGAGGTGGCATAATGGATATATTAATGGACCAAATCATTATAAACAGCAGGAAGCTTGACAGAAGAAGTAGGAAGTAATTCCAGCATGGGAGTCAAGCCTCTTTTGCAAGAGTGATTAGAATTGTAAGTAAATAATTTTAACATTTGTGTAATGTACAAATGCATGTATGATGTCTATGTTCATGAAGTCGTACTGTAGCAACATGCTCCAGCAGCAACCAATCATTGCTGTTCGTGGCAGAAAGATACTGTTATACTTGTATGAATTGCAATTAAAGTAAGGGTGGAGGCACTATAGCTAAGTCCTCCATCACTGTGCATGGAGCTATATACACTGCCACTAAGGGAGTGGCGCCACACCCAAAACAAAATGCCCTGAGACAGCAATTTTCCCATCCCAGCTGGCCAAAACCAATTAACATAAACTTCAATTGTTTTAAAATTAAATTCCCTAACACTGTGGAAATAATACCACCAAAATAATTACAGTTTCAAATAATATCTCAGAAACTAATCTATTGAATATATTCAAATCTGGAGAAGAGTATCTTTCGCTGATTCAAAATGTTGAGAACTCCATCAAAATGACTTGTCTACTATTGTAGAATTGGCCTACTCGATCACAATGTATACATGTTGGAAGATATTCCATGCTCAGTACTACGTGCTCAAGCCTTGTGTAAACAAGTATTGTGCAAAAAAAATGCAACACTTACAATTATGTGGGCCAAAACATGTCAAAGTGGCAGCTATCAACTCCAGCTGTCAAGACATTGCAAATTAAACAGATAAAAAATCCACAAATGCACAGAATAAAACATTGCGCAGAACTGAAAAACCCTCAAAACAATATGTTTTCAATATTAAATCATCTGCTTACCAAAACATTTCAATTAGAACCAATTCAATTTAGAAAATTGGTGATACTGAAGAAAATAAATTACAGTATATAACTTAATTCTAGATTTAGGTACTCATTAACCACTTCTGTAGTGAAAAAATCCTAGTCACATGCCTAACTAATTTCACAAATTTTCCTCAACATCTTTAAAGGTGTTTTTTATGATTTCACATCAACCACCAGGATTCAGGTTTTTACAGTACTTATGTAAATAAACATTAAATTTCTATAGCAACTCTGCAGCCAGTCTAGGATGTACGTATTGTACTACAGCGACCTGTCACAAAAACTTGATTGCTTGGTAACAAATATGCAACACAAATTTCTTAGTCAAATGTTACATCCATCTTTAAGATGAATAATATGTAAATTTGCACAATTCCAATGCAAAAAAAAAAAAAAAAAAAACTGAACTGTGTTTAATTTTTTTTACTGCAGAATACAAAAATTGTATATATATATATATATAGATTACCGAATGTTCTGATATAGACCTAAACTTATTGAAAAGAATGCATACAACACCTTGATGTCTGTACTCGATGAGCTTTTGGTACTGCATTACTGATTTTGATGGCTTTGGAGCCAAGTCCCTTGTAGCCATTCATTGTCAAGATGCAGTTTTTCTGTTCATCTTCGCTGGCAAACCGGATGAAACCATATCCTTTGCTGAGGCCAGCATTATCCATGATAACTGCAAAACAAAAATGTTTTGCCCATTTCTTTATTCAAATGTAAAAAATTTAAGAAAAACTGCAGCTGGAAAATATAATTCCTAGTCAAATTCAGAACTCTACAATGACGTGATTGATAATTTTAAAAATCCCAACAAACTTACTTACAATAATTTTATAACAATAGTTATATTTATGAGTACTTTTAAAATATAAGACATATAATTTCCAAACAAACAGAAATGCTATCTATCCCTATACCTTTTGCAGTTCTGACAGAAGGGTAGCGTGATGCAAATGTCCTGTAGAGGGTATAGTCATCAACATCTGAAGACAAATCTCCAATCCAAAGGGAAAACTCCCTGTCAATGGGTGGACGCCCCGTTGTGCTTGCGTGATTCAGCTTGAATCGAGTAGGCTACAATACAATGAAATTATTTTTAATACAACTATAGCTAATTAATTCTGTAGATACTTGTATGTGATATATGTGAGGTGTGATCAAAATGTGTCAGGACTGGTGCCACACCCCTGAAGTGAAGTCACTTGGCAAAGGTTGACCTTGGACCTTGCCAGAAATGTGCATGTAAGTTACGACATTCTAACTACATTCACTAGTTTACAGTGGTACTTAGGAACAAACGTGTGAAATTGCCACATTCACCATGACAAAGAAAGTTGAGCAAAGAATCTGTATCGAAATTTGCCAAAGGCTGATAACTGTGCAGAGACTTATGCACAGCTGCAGAAAGTATATGGGAATGAATGTATGAGCTGTGCATGGTTTCATGAGTGATTTAAATATTTCCAAGATAGCCAAGAAAGCATCGAAAGCAACTTTCATGAGTGATTTAAACATTTCCAAGATAGCCAAGAAAGCATCAAAAGCAACAAACATTCAGGGAGACAACTAACCAGCAAAACTGTGAAAAACAAAAAAATGTGGGTTCACATGTGCAGTAAAATCACTGAATCACATAAGTATTAGTTTTGGTTCAGTTCAGTCCAATCTTACTGAAGAGTAAGGTACAAGATGTACGTGTACCAAGTTTGTGCCAAAACTGCTCTTAGCTGACTAAAAAGAAAACCGCCTTTCAGCTACACAAGATATCCTTGATTATGCAGAGAATATCAAAAACTTTATGAAAAGTGTTGGAACAATTGTGGATGTATGGCTAAGATCCTGAAACCAGGGTTCAGTCTTTGCAGTGGAAAACTCCAACCTCTGTACGACCCAAGAAAGCATGAATGAGTCAAAGCAACGTGAAAACAATGTTGACCATTTTCTTTAACTATAACTAAAAGAGCTATGTCCATCACAAAATTCCCTATGTCATGCAGCTACTGAATTCCTAAATCTTGCACCCAAAATCAAGACCCATTTGAAAGGAAGTTGATTTCAAGACGTCAAGAAAATCCCACAGACTGTAAAAGCAGCTGCTCACTAACCCAGAAAAAGAGTTCAAGGCACACTTCCAGCAAAGCAAATGACAGTGGATGAATTGAGTGGCTTCAGTAGTAATCACTACTTTGAAAGGGATCAAATGCCAAATCTGGATTTTACTTTTTGCTACTAGCCCAGTTCTGATACTTTTTGATTACTCCTCATAAAGTTCATATTGCATTTATATTAAATATGGCAATCTTTAGAGTCTTAATTGATTATAAATATATTTATCACATGAGAAAGAAGCCAATAAAAAATTAAAGCCGACAATCAAAAATTTCAATTGAAAAATTGAGAAAATTTTATAAACTGTAAAGGAATGAAAGTATTTATTTCCAGTCATTGGTAAATGATAAATATCAGTTAGTTGAAAACTTACAGACACCAGAATAAAATGTAAAAATAACTTAAAAAACCAAATAGCATGTTTAATGCAAAAAAATCAGTGCCAATATGAACAAAAACGACTACACAAGTGGCTAGAAATATAAATAAATGGCTCTACAGATTTTAACTCCAGATTATATTTTCACCCAAAACAAAATTTATATTTTCTTTCTACATTTGCCATTGTTCTTGCTTCATTTGTTGAACTGCCCTCTTGTTCTTTCATAGTTCTCTGTCTTTTGTTTTACAAATGTTGGACTGGATTTTAATTCTTAATATTCATGTTGTGAGAGAGGCTCAACCCATGCAATGATACTGTGGTGCGAGTGTGTCCTACGCTTCCTACTTGCTAGTTCATTGCTGGGAGCCACCACAATGTTTTGGGACATAGTTGGTCCCGCAGGGAGAGATGTACGGTGCAAGGGAGGGAGTATGTGTGCGCACACATGCATGTACATCTGGCACGATGAAAGCAAAACTGCTGTAGACATAACTGAATTATTTAGTGTTTGCTGGTGGTCTTCCACTGTCAGCCTACATTAATTTTCTGCATTATTATTTTGGTGCACGTGCTTGGGTTGTTCAAACGCAGTGTGCTCGTCCTCACACTTGTTCGTTTTTTTGACATTACGTTGGTGGAGAGTTTTTCTCCTATGAAGGCTAAGAAGGATACTTTTCTCTACATGTTCAGTAATGCAGGAAATGGGTAGCCATCCCACATTTATCAATTTCTATCAGAAACAGGCAATGCAGGTGACTGTAGTCAGCCAACAGCCATATAATTTAGCTGGGTGCACAATGCCCAGTGCAAAACTAGGCAGTCATCAATAAATATGATGGACTACCTTATTTTTAAGAGACTGTAAAGAATTGAATGACCAATTTGGGTGGTAGCATATGAGCAGTGTGGCCCATGTGCTATTCATGGATGCTTATCTTAAGTTTCTTGTTAACTTCCAACATGGCTATGCATCACTGGGCATCTTTGGCCTAACATGTCCCACCCCAACTAGTAAAGCATTGCTGTTTCTACACATGTTAAGGCCACCCACAAACAAATTGTCACAAGAATAACTCTTTTTGAAAATTCACATACTTTACAGCATATAAAAAATAATATATGATAAAAGGAGTTTTATAACTTAAAAATAAGATATAGTTAGCTTGAATTTGATGAATGAGAGGTATTATGGTTGGGTGTTATGGCCACTGCCTGTTTTGTTTTTTATTTGCACTGGTGGAAAATAAAATATTTCACCAAGGTTGGGTGATGAAATGTTAGCAATTCATAATTACAAACCTTGTGCAAAGCTACCCCAACATACAAAGAGGCAAAATATACACAATTTATATAATTAATACTTATTGTCTTAACTTTTTTTGTTTACAGTGGTGCACGTAGTTCTTTATGTAACTATGAGGTCATGAAATATAATAAAATGTTTTGATAAAAATAATACCAAAAAATTACACGACTTGCAATCTGAACATTTTTGTTCCCTTTTGTTGCTAAATTCCACTGCTCAATGGTATTGCTAACCTCCCACCCACAGTTCCTTTTGCCCCATCTGAGAATAACAAGAAAAATAAAAGCAAACATTGAATTATACTCAGCAATACGGTTTTCGGTACTATGTTGGTAACCCGCTAATGTTTTGCTCAAAATAGCATATTTACACAAATCTTCAATAGGTATATTTGCATTACCAGTATTCATATTTGGCTCTAATGTTAACTTTAAAATAAATAGGTGGTGCAAATTTTATAATCCTATTCTTTTGGAAATGAATTCAAGGAAATGATTATTAATTTGCATCAGAATACATATGTAACATTAAAAGTGAAATATAAACCTTTTTAACAGTTATAGTTCAATGTGTGATAAAACAATAGGCTGATCACTTTTTACTCACCATTTTGAATATGTATTTCTAAACCAGCCTCAAAGCACTCCAAACTGTATGCTATTAAGGGCAGAAATACTGATGTGTGCAGCTCATACCTTATATTATGAAGTTCTCAACACTAGCCTATGTATTGATAATTTATAAACTGACAGGGGTTGCAGCCCTGTAAGAAAATCAATTTACTATAACACAAAATAGTACTCCCCACATTTCACGAAAATTTAAAAACTAGACTATGTTGAGTTTGAAACTTAAAACCGAATACCCTACATTATATAATTTTAACCGATTGGCTATTCGAACACATATAACATTTTGTCCAAATAAAATTTCTCTCTCATGTGGTGTACCAAGCCAACAGTTTACTGAATAGAAATTTATATGGGTGCATAATATGTATTATGTTGTGAACAAAGTTTGTGGTAAGAAGAATGGATGCATGTGATTATGTTTGTAAAAAATGCACCAGAGCTTTTCATTTCTTACACACAGAAAAGTAAACAAAGGGAAATTATCTCAACAGTATACAAACACAAGCTGCACTAATTTTGTACTACATAATATTTCTCCCTGTATCATGCAAATTTACAGCCACATTTAATAACATCTGCCAATTTGATTTAACTATGAAATGTTATCCTACTGACAACTTATAAGCAACTGTTATGTTCCTATGTACATTCCTACAAACTCATGACGTTAAATGACATCTGTTTCAAGGCCTCCTGAATAACATACTAACAGTCCCCCAAATATTAACGTTGTGCAACAGCTCCCATCTTGGAAAACTTCAGTTTTCCAGTATGTTCTTCAGAATCCATACATTGAGATACCTCAATTCAACATTGTAACAACTAAAAAAATCTGATGATTTTTTTTGTTGATTACCTTACAATATGCACTATAGTAATCTCTATTATGTGTAACAATTTAACAACTTAAATACTGACAATTATATTTTTTCATGGAATAATGTAATTGTAAGATGACAATGTGCTGGAGTAAGGCACTTTGTTAATACAGCACTGTTCCTCCTGAAAAATTGCATATCTTGAGTTGTAAAATTGTTGTACTAAGGTATCAATTTTATATTTAAAAAAATATCATAACATCTACCATACTGTTGTTGGTTTTAAACATATGGTACTAGTGCTGTGTCAAAAACCAATATCAGGAGTTTTGTTTTCTGGTGGCTTTACTTTGTCTTTATTCCCCTACTTGTAGCATTTGTTTTCCAATTACATACACTTTAAATGACTAGATTTCTCAAATTTTTTTTTGCCAATTTGCAGTACATAATATGTTTCTATGGCAGTTTTCTTGTTTTGGCATTAGGACTTTCATCCTATATTATAGTCATACTTAGGCAATGGAGACTGCTTTACACAACTATGAAATTATTGAATACCATTAGCAATAACGCTTAAATAATGTTCACATGTGAACAAAAGGACTAAAATCCAGGCAACTGATTTATCACTAATTTGAAGGCAGCACAGTAAACTGAAATATAATTGCCGAGTCACCACTTGAGATGTTTAAGTCAAGACGCTTTGGTTCGAGCTTAATATAGTCTATTTCACATAAGAATTCCTTTTTTTTTTTTTTTTTTTTTTTTTACAGATTGTGTAAAAGAAATAACTTGTAAGCAAACATGGTACATATCTTTGCACCTCCACATGGTTTCCACCTGACTGTAAAAACATGTTTTGTCTGTAATGATGGATATCGATGAGACATTAAGCCAACCTACCTACATCAAAATGTGTTGCCAAGCTGCTTTCTGCTGTCATGTAACGATTGGGCCACTGTTCTCCAGGAGGCGTCAAACACAGTGTGGACCAATGGCTAAAGTTATATAAACACATGTGTTTCGAATTCTAGCTTGTCCCAAAATGAATCTGCGAATTCTTCAGGTCTCCAAGCATTGATAATGAAAAAGAACTGACTTTGCTGTAGAAATTTTTATTGCTGCAATGGATATTAGGTGATTAAGATCCATATTTTTTCGCTTGAAAAAATTGTTTAAAAATTGTAGGCCTAGCTTTCTTGCCCAGCAAATAAAAATAATACATCATAATGTTCACAGAAAAATAGCTACACTATAAATAAGTCTTAGCTTGATTTACTAAGGTAAAATGTTCATCTATTACTACAATAATTCTGTCAATTCCATTCATATGGTTGCAATATATTTGAAACATTATCAGCATTATAATTCAGTAAAGTATCACAAACACCTGAAATTTTATTCTAGGGCCTAATCAAAAGACTAGACTTGAATTTGTAACTCTCTCTCTGTTTCACTGAATGGTCTACAACTACAGTCATGTGGCTAGGTGTGCAATTAAAAGAATAACAAACTGTGAAGCATCGTTGTTATAGAATTTGGTTTGACATCTTTCATTTTAATAAGATGTTAATTGTTATTTTTATGAAATAGCAGTTTGGACGTTACAGCATATATATGTGAAACATGGAAGTATTAGGAATTCAGGGTAATTGTTAGGCACAATTTTTTCATTCATAATCATAAAGTATTTTGCGATTGAAAGTGACGTTAGCTTATCAAACAGGCTAAATCGGGCAATTTACAGCTCTTACATGCAAGTGCAACAAGGCTATTTATAAATTAACAGTGATGCTGAGTGCACCTGAATGACAATATATCACATAAATATTATTTTCCGCAAAAATGATTCCATCGCAAAATGATGCGTAGTTTCAATAAATAAATAACATTTATTTTCGCGTTGTTGCTGAATTGGGATGGGACACGAAACACAAAATGGTGAGCCGGTCTCAGAAAGACAAGGTGATTACAGAATGAACTGAAATTATTAGCAAGCAGAATAGTTGCTCACAGAAATATGTTACGTTAAAAATATATATAGAGCTCGTGGAGAATATAAATTTCTGGGAATTTGTTCCTTTCTATTTTACACATGAAACACAAGTCATATCATGAAGGTGTGGCTTTGGAAGCAAGCTGCCCATGGTGGCTAACAGATAGCAGCAGTCGCTAACTCTGAAGTTATATTGCACAAGTTATTCATCACGTCTGTTTAAAGGTATATTTTTCATTTTGTATAGGCCCAAAATGACTCTGGTTTGAAATATATTGCTTCAAATTGATTTAGAAATATTTTCAATGTACTCTGCGGCATATCTGCGGCCTCTTTAATATGTAGCATGCATTTGACAACGTTAGCAATAGCTACCAACGAAACTAAGGCTGTGTCCCAATTTGCTGAGAGAGTACTCTCTCACCCACTCTTGACATCACAGAGAATCCTCTCTGCTGTCTCAACTCGGAGGAAAGAGCACGAGAGGGAGCGTGAACGAGATGTACACTCCGTGCTCACTCTCGCACCCCCTCACGGAGCCATGTTGTATTTAAGTCTAACGTAAAATATCCAAACCCACATTTTTTGTTTTTAAAGCAGTGTTAGAAATATTTTATCGACTTACCTTAATCATTTCAATTTTGAAATGTGTAAGACCAACCATATTCCATTAGATATGGAACATAACAAATTATGATATGTTCACATTTCATATAGGTTAATTGCGTGCATATTATTACATACTGTGCTTCGCACATAACAGTTACACTTTTGATAATGCAAAAAAGTAACAAATTAAAATAAGTTACTATTTCATAAAACACTGGACATTTGCTTGAGGAAAGTGAAAGGCCTGCAATATTTCATTTTTATTTATTTATTACCTTTTCTTTCAAAGAAATAATGTAGAAGGCTTACAGAAGGCACACGTTTCAATTCGTTAGAGTGTGCAAGAGTGAGAGTGGAGAGTGAGAGTGAGCACACTTTCAAGTTGACACACTGCCTAAACTAGGGATGGGTCGATACTACGTTTCCTTGATACTCAATATCAGTTTCGATACCAAAACATTCTCTCGATACCAAATTAAAATTGTCATGAACACAAAACAACTTGGCCAAGAACACTGCTCATTTTACTAGTGTCGTTGACACACACTGGAACTATGTAAAAACCCACATTACACTAGAATACTCGACCCACGAAGGCTTTTTGGAATGCTTGCGGGGAGCTCTGGAATGCCCGCTGCCAGCCGAGATAATTATTTAAAAGTTGCTGTTAATATCTTGCAAACCGTTGGACTTGGGTCAAATTTTACAGGTGCATTGGAATGCCTGAAGGATGCAGATTAAATTATGGTACTCTTTTAAAAGTATTGTATGCATTCCGAAAGTTAAAGTACGCTTGTACCATAATATAACATGAGAAAATATGTATTAAATGATAAAATTATGGTATACTTTTCAAAAGTATTGTACATATTCCAAAAGTTATGGTACGCTCATACCATAATCATGGCATGAGAAAATGGTTTTGAAATTTGATACTTTTTGATATTCTTATGCAATACTTGATACTATAAAGTATCGAGGATCTCATCCCTAGCCTAAACTATCCCACACGGTTTAAATTCCATTTCATTTGAAATACCAACACATTCTTGAACAAAGTTTAGTTAGTTCTACTAATAACAGCTGTTTTGTAATAACATAAAATAAAATACATATACATTTAGTCTAAAAAAACTCTTTCCTGCCTGCATATTTAGAAGGCAGGGCTGTCATAACAGCCAATATGAAATTCTCTTTCAATTGTTCACGCATCAGCTGATACAGGATTTTGTATATGGGATGATGTTAAATTAGTTTTTGACATGTTGCCACACACTGGCTGTCAAATAAAGGAATTCTTATATGAAATAGATTATAGAGTCCTTTTAACGCTCAATTTGTAGAGAATTTTAAGAGAAATTTAACAAGCTGTGTACCTTTTTTATTAATCAGTTCAATGGTTCACAAGATATAAGTGTTTGGATTTCATTACTGTTTCCTGCCGCTCCACCAAGATTTCATCAGTCTTGTTTCTAATTTGTCGTCAGAAGGAGTAATAAAGTTTGCACGTTCCTATAGTTTTCGGGGGTGTTCTTTCAATTGAAATATGTCTGGTAAGCATGGTGTTGGCGGTTTCTTTGTTAGTAATGTTATTTTGGGTTACCCCGACAACATTGTCTGGGCGATCCCACTGGGAAATTAGCCCTATCTGCCTTAGTGGGGAACTTGACATCCTCATAGAACTGTTCCAACAAGGACTGAACACCAAAAACAAAATGCTCTAACTGTTGTGCCACCAACATCTAGCCTTGCTGTACCCTAGCCTAGCTATAGTTCCCACATTGTTCGGTCTTTTAAAAATCAATTTTATTCCTTACCAATGAGCCCAAAGTTTTCATTTGATAACATATCTCCAATGTCACAGATCCAATGTTAACATAGGTAAGATTTCAATTAAAATTTAAAAAAATAAATGCAGTCAGACTGTACTGCTCAATAAACTCGTAACCCAAAAAAAAATGGACATGTGGGCACATGCACACACAAAATAAAGACAACCCTGCAATGACAGAATACTTTTGCAGATTGTAACAAATATTATTTCAATTTATTACAATTTCTACACAACTCAAACTTGTAAAAATGTGCTGAATTTGCTTTGCAATACAATATTCTATGGATTGCTAAATTTTTTTTTCTAAATAGGAGATTTTAGTCGCATATAGCCATGGTGACAACGGCTTTCAAATTATTACGTAGCAGCAAGTTTCTCGGTAATGTTCATTTCAACCTATATGTCTTTGAAAATGCAGTTTCCCAAGAATCACTAATCCTCATGTTTAGTCAATATTGACATTAATGAACTTCTTGAGCAGAGGATCAAATGTAACACACTAACCACTAATCTGAATGAAAAAAAAGAGTACACACACAGCAATAAAACATGCACACTTGTGAAATGACAAATTATTAGGTACAACTGATGCCTTTGGAAGACATGCATGCTCCCCCTACAATGGTGGCCAATATGAAAAGGATAGTGGCCAAGGGCTTCTATTTCTTCACTGGAGCAACAGTTAATTTTTGAGATGAACTAAGGCAGTGAAACCTGGAAGCATTACCCCTGTTTCATTTGTTTTTCCATATCTACTGTTTATTTTGCACTGTTCTGTTAGGATGATGTTTGCATAGTTGTACATTTAAAGTATCTGTTAGTCGTGTTCCAACCATCCAAAATTATGTGAATGCTGTGGTCAATAAATGATGCCCAGCCACCCAGTCTAACTTATTTTTGCTTTTATCAATGGGTGGCTGCTGATCTGATGGTTAACAGCACTTGGGTGAAATGAACACTTTGTGTATAAAATGTGCGAGTTGAGCCACTATTTCTCTCATGTTATCATCTAGGAGATGACAGTATAGCCCAGTCCATAATAGCTCGTCCGAAAACCACTGTCCACGGACACCTAACTGCTGGTTGGTGCATGTGACCCTTTTACATCACAGTTTACAATCTCAATGTCCCATGATTATTCACCAACTTCAGTTTTCATCCATAGACATGTCACAAGTTGTTTGTTTTATTTAAATTTTAGCAGTATGCAAATGATAAAGGTAAACAATGCTGTATTGATACAGAGGTATGAAGACTGAAAAAATATAAATGCTGAAGGTACTAGACATATTCATCAATGATGTACAAATTAATCTCAAAATCTAAATGCAACTGCGAAAATTAAATTTTATTAAATATAAACCCATAAAGTACTATTAAAAAAACTAATTTGAACTATGGCGAAATCAAAAAGTATTAGTCACATACCTCAAATAAACAAAATAAAATAAGCTACAAACATTATGAATACAACATAATTTATTGGCATGCCATGGTTAGTGCACTCTCGTACCTCTATTTGAAAGCTTAGCTGTGGATGCCATAATTGTACATACATATACTGGGACATTCGCGAATAAGCTATTATGGACTATGTTTATTAGAAAAAGAGTAGCTCACCACTGCTATGCATGTGGTATACATGCCTGCTTTCAAACGTAAGCACCCAACTGTCTAACTGATGTGAGGGAAAAGGGAAGGCACAAGAGAACATCAAGGTAAACATCTACAGACAGCTAAAGGATATTTACTCAATGTGGCAGTATCTCTTTCCAAGAAAGCTGTTTCCACAATTGAAGATATAGGAAAGAATCTGAACAGGAAGAGGATATACATGGCAAAATGTTTACAACTCCTGTCATCTTTTCTACATCAACATCCCCTAGAATGAAAGCTATATCACAGCAGTATAACATTACCAGAGGTTGGCCCACTGCCCCGCACAGCCTAGACTTGCGAAGTACGCAGAACAATAACACAACTAGAAACATGAGTGGTTATTGTAATATACAACCCAGACATTGCAAAATAATTTATTTGAATCATATAATATAGTTTTCCAGCCAAAGTACGCAACAGTCAACATATTTTAGAAAGAAAAAATGCTGGACAATACCTAAGTATTTCACTAAATGCTACAATATGCATAAAAATAATTGCAGAGCAATACCATATTTCCAGTTTTGGAAACAAGCTATTGCATACGAGTTCAAATGTTGAAAACTGTGAAATTTTTGATATAAGTTTATAACTTTCATGCTTTAAGCATAGCCAGTGAACTAACAATATTACCAAACCTAGTTATTTCCTTTACCTTTTATTGATTCCTGAAAATCTACATAAACATTATCAGTTTCTGGATTCAACAGTTTTGGAGTCTTGCTTGTAAGGCCATGACAATAAAAATAAAGTTACCAGCTTGAAGTGGAAGGGGGGAACTAATTGTGGATGATTTAATTTTATTTACATAAAATAAATTCTACATTTTCCTACTAAAAGCTTACTTGTCATTAATGAAATTGGAAAAATACAGCTTTAAGTTATGTATGTATCAATTTTTTTAAACAATACTTCGGAATGTAGAAGTAACCATTTGAACATTCGTACAATGTAAAGAGAATAAATTTGTAATGTTTCATGATTGACAACTCAAATGTAGTTCACTATAAAAATTAGCTCGAACTAACAAGTTTGAAGGCAAGATACTCTGAATTTAAAAAAAATTGTTTATAAAAAAGATGCCAAAAGTAAATAAATAAATGATGAAGCAGTAAACTGTTCACTTAAGATTTATTGCAGTTTCTGTTACAATAACAGCACACAATGGAATATTTATCATCAGCAGTAAAATCACGAAAAAGACCAAATCACAGCCTGTTATTATTCACTTGAAAAACTTCTCGCTGCAAAAACAATTAAACTATGAAGATGGGGAAGACACACTACTTTCTCTCCCAGTGCCCTAACGACTTCTCACTCCGCAGTTTGTAATTTTAGCTTTCTTGGCAGCAAAATTCTTATTGAATGTGTATAAAACAATGGGTCGACATTCGTGACCATGTTTCAATAAAACAAATAAAAATATACATTTAAAGTAATTTTTGATAATTTTCAGATAAAATAAAAAATTTACTAAACTTCTGGTATGTTTACAAAACAATATCGCTTCACAAAGATTGTGGTAATGCTTTAATGTATATAGTGAAAGAGGAAGAAAGGAAAAAAAATTACAAAATGGCTAAAATGTATTTAATCAACGAGACTTATAATTGTAATGTTTGTAATTTAACACACCAACAATTAGTTGCTATCACTCAGACCCTGTTACAATCTGATTGTGGTTATACTTTGATACATGCCTAATTGGAAATCAATACATAAACAACAATTATTTAGAAGGATTGGATGCGCCAAACAGTGATCTGAGACATTTTACATTAAAAGCAATGATGACCTTAGTCACACAACGTTTTATAGTGGTTGTTGAGGTCTTAGTCACTTTCACAGTCTTATTTTGTGATGTCAGAATCATAAGGTTGAGCACCTTGATTTGCGATAGGCTGGCAGCCAGTGTAGAGAACTGGTTGTGTGGCCTGTCTCAAGGGGACAAAATCCAAAGCCACTGTCATGGCCCTACGAGTCGGCTGACCATTAGATACACATTAAACTGGAAGATAAAGTTCCTTCGGAGGTAGTGTTGTTGCTGCCGGCTGGAGACACTTATCACCCTATGGAGTAGGTTGGTGGTCACCTAGGTGACTGTTGGACGGGGACGGCCTCTGGATTTGTGATGAACTGCAGTCAACTGTTGTGGTAGACACAACCAGGGGTTGGCCATACCCAGGGGAGGCTCTTCACCTCTTAGAAAGGGTTCTAAGATTGGGTGAGAAGGGTTTCAAGCTTAATTCGTGGAGGGAATACGTATGGCTGCAGTCAAGTGGAGTGAAGCTCCTGGGTAGAGGTGCAAAGTGCAACCTGTGACTTAGGGTCAACAAGTGGCCTAGACTCGAAGGCAGCAGCAGCCCTTTTCAACCTTCTCCATATACCTCCCTTCTGGTGGAAGGCATGGGAAGTAAAGGTTCTACTGAGATCAACTAATGCAGAGCAGTACTTGTAGTTCCCTAGCGTGCACTTCTGGAAACCCAGACTTGTAACGAGAGACAATACCTTTATATTCCTTTCGCCCGGCCCTGCAAGAGAGCGGTGGTGGAGTATGGAACACCTTGATTCACTGATTCGCCTGGCAGAGGAGTTTCTTGTGCTTTATGCTCCACTGAATTCTACTAGTTTGGTAGAACTAGGATCGTCTTCTTTTAATGTGGGTGTGTAGGTGTCAGGCTTGTTGCCGGCTTCACTTTTGAAGTCTGAACTACTTTAGAAAATCTATGACATTTTACCTAAAGAACTTTAGTAAACGGAAAATAGTTAAGTTTCACGTGTTTTATTACATGAATAATAAGACTTTGAAACGGAAGAAAATCTTAAGCAATCCAGGTGAAGGCGGTCCTGGAAATGAATCTAACTGGGAAGACATTACTTGGCATTAGGGAAATGGAGTATTTGACAACTAATTTCTTGACTAACGTGGTTGTTCTGAAGGGACAAAATGGAGGGTGGGAGGGGGAGGGGGAAGGAAATCTACTGGAAGAGTAGCGTCAATGGTTGCAGTCATCGTCCGGAGGGAAAGGTGGAGGTCATGAATGGACGTGCTCAACGCTACCTGTTACCAAGGGGTTCTTCTGAATTTGACGCCAGGGGGTGGTAAGGAAGGCGGAGCAACATCTTCGGAAGTGCCTGGAGGGTCCAGTCTCCCAGAAGCTGCATGGATCTGCAGTGGCTGCAGATGGGGGGGGGGGGGGGGGCAGCGGGCAATGGCTGCTGAAGAAGTGTTGAGCTTCTGGTCAGCGATGTCTTCTCACTGGTGGAGATTCCAGCCCTTGCGAGCGGAGGCATCTGCGGCTGTGCCAGTAGTCGTGCACCTCGATTGCTACCTCCGGTCCTTGCAAGTGGTGGAGGTGCAGAGACTGAAGATTTCTGGCCATGTCAGATCTTTTATACTTATCTCGCACAGGAGCCGGAGGCCAGGAGAGTGGAGAGAGATAGCCATGGCCGCAGGGGTTGAAAATTCAAGGTTGCTGATGCAGCGCTATCATCCCTTATTTTCGGCTGAGGTTTGGAGTAGACTGGGTGCTGCCTCCATCGGCACCTTGTGCAACTAGTTTGGCCGGGTTGGAGGGAGTGACGGCTCAGCCAATAGTACAATCTTGCGGAGAGGGCAACATGATACCTTCTTGGAGTTTCGGGTGAACAGTAAAAGCTAGGATCACATGTCTGTAGTCTCTTCTAACATTGCGCCATGTGGTACCCTGTAGTTATGTGTCCCGCCTCTGCAGTACTGTTGTGGGTAATGACCTGTCCCGGTATGAACATTGCGCTCAAGATGGGGTGAAGTCATAATGTAGAGTGCGCATCATAAATGTGTAAAGGCGTCACGCATCAATTGCCTCTCCTCCATTTCAACGTAGAACCATCTAGGAGCAGAAGAGATTTTCCATCTTGGGGACTCTGGGTTATTCTACTCAGGACAGATAGCATTTTGTATCTAACGTGGCACCTTTTCTGTGCACACTGTGGTCTCTGCGGAGGTACGTACCTCTCATATCCAGGTTGCACGGGGCTGCGACAACTGGTTGTCATTAGCACGTGGGGGGTTCTTTCTGTCTCTCTTCATACTGGGCGTTCCTTTTCTTCGCTTCCCTTCTGCTAGGCTGAAGTGGCAGGTGTGGCTTCAAAACAGCTATTTAGTGGTCCCTGTTCCCAGAAGGAATAGGAAAGCAGGGGAGGAAATCAGGTCATGTTGGGTGAAACTAATTTGTTTCGACTGCTGTCCGTAAGTACCGCTGAGCCTTTGTTCTTAATGTGTCAGCTCACAAAAATCGCTGAGGGCTTGGTTAGTTGAATACATTTAATTTAGCAATGGGTTTTGTTCTGAAAAGTGCAATTACAAGCTGGCATGAAAAATTTATGACTCTTTTGTGAACAAATTGTCCCACTCTTAAGGACTTGGGAAAGTTAGCTAGAGTTTGTTTGTTGTGGCTCTGAAGGAGAATTTAAAGTATGGCTTTGCCTGTAGCCAAGGTGTCGCACAACAAACAATAATTTACATGTTGCTTAGGGTGTATATCAATACTAACCTTCCGTGAATTAGTATGGTGCTAATCAAAGTTTCCTACCATCTAAAACAAATACGAGGAAAAAGAATTAATAAAATTAACTAGGGGCCGGTTTCACCAACAAAGTTTACATGATTTAATCTCAATTGGTCGCTACATAATCTTGATTAAGCATAATGTGCGTTCCATCATGCACTTAAAACCAATTTTTTCAAGTTAAGCAAGAGTAAACATTAGCTGCCCAATTTCAGCCAGTTTAGCACCTCTAATTTCGCTTAAAAATAAAATTAATGTATATGCTTATACTGCATAACATCTGGATCATCTCAATGTTCGTATAATGTTTTGTGCAGGTTTCGTTACATATAAAAGAATGCAATTATTTTATTTTATACACCAATCTCGAGTGGATAACACATTTATTTTCACACAACACAGTGGAACCATATATTTTGTAGTTTATTATTCATTTAAAATCTTATTTTGGGAAATTGTTCATTAATAACAAAATTGCATGAATTTGTAGGTATTTTAAATGGTATATCTCGTTATCGTATATGAACAATATCACACTTCCCTGATTGTACAGATAAATCTAAACTAAAAAACTGTGATGTTCCAGGTACATTAGGTTGATTCAATAGTAAGAGCTAGTCGCAAATATAGTTGTTGAGACCATTGTGCTGAACAATTTCTTCCTACCAAACAAAACTTTAATAAGACAACAGCGGAAATGTTTCCTGCCACTGTATTTTAACCTAAACTAAAGCATCGCCTGAGTTAACATAGGTAGTTATACTCAACTTGCAAGAATCATCTAACCTAAATGCCTGCACATAAATATGTGTTCTAGATATTAATCCAACCGAAATTGGTTGTGGTTGAATTGCAAGTGCAGAGAATCTAAAATTGATTTTCATAATATGTTTTTGTAACAACAAAAAAAGGGAGACATTAATGTAAATTATTTTTTCTGTGGAAAGTCACACTCTATCCAATTTTCACAGTTATCCTATTTCCATCATGATGGCAATGTCAGCAATATTCTTCTCAATCACGAAAAAAAAAAAAAAAAAAGTAACCAAAGAGAAAACTACATTCGGTAGTCTTGGGCAGCTCATAGGATATTTTCGCCACAATTAAGGCCTATGTGTAGCAACGAAACATAGCAAGGCCATGTTTAACTAATTTCAATTAACTTACACTCAAGACTACAGTGGTGAAACACAACATGGCATTAAACTCAAGTTTAAAATTAACAGAGTTTTATTAATCTCGCTTTGAGGCAAACTTAATCTTTGTTGGTGAAACCGGCCCTAAGCTAACATTGTCGCAAATTACCACCTACACTTTAATAAAAAGACACAAAACTCAATACTAAAACTAGACAAAACACTTCAAAGTCTTAAAACTTGTACATGAACAAGAACACTGATGACTAATAATAACACTAATATACATGCATTAAATGCAGTTAGATATACTTTGGTTCTTGGTATGATTGTCCTTTTTCAATCTTTTGAATATTACATGTCTATTTAAAGCACTTTAAATTTATAGTTGCAATATGTTTTACAATACAACAACTAATGTTCCTTTTTACAAAAGTTTATCTAAACAACTACTATTTACACTGATAACAAGAAACTAGGAACATGAGGATTTCTACAAGTTATCATTAATCATTATGAATTTACGTTATTGCGTGTCGATTTACAGTAACATAAAACTTTGAAGATGTAATTTAAAACATTTCAAATAAGATAAAAATTATGCTAAATACAAAACAATCATTATTACAAGATAAATAACATTGAATTAAGCAAGGTAATAAACATTAACAAGAAATCTAGAAATTTAAGTTATTCACGTTAAAGATTTCCTTCTGTAGAAAGTTTATTATAGGGTTTAGGCACTGGTCTATCTTCGCTTCTTTCTTCCAGAAAGTTCTGTAACTTTGTTACACCGGTCTTCTTATGTTTTTGACACTCTCATACATAAAGCGTCCGAAACACACTTAACTATATACTGTTTTTACAAAGTTGGTTTCCTTTTGGTTTCAACACTGTAATACACAAAGTGTTCGAAACAACACAGGGTTAAGTATACAGTCTGGATGGTTGGGCAGCAATGGTTCACTGGTGACCTTAGTTTATATGACCGGCACTTAAGACACTTACTCACAGTTCATTTGGGTTTGTAATGTTCTGCGGCAAATTGACATGATCAATGTTCACTGTCAGTGAGCTTGTCGTATCTTCTTGCATATAAGACCTCTCTTCTTAAAGGTCACGGGCAAAGGATATGGCCACGTGAACCTCTTGGTAGGTCTTCACTGGGTGTCACGGTAAAGGCCTGTTTGAGGGGGCGAGACGGCCGGCACCTCCCACCTGTTACCGCTCGCTTCTCCTGGTTCGAGTCACAGGTGAAGGCTTGTGCAGAGCTGCCGTGCACCTTGTGACTGCTGGGTGGTCCTTTCTCTCGGTAGGGTACTCTAAAAGGGGTCACCTGGAGTCGGGGCTCTTGGAGTTCCCCTACCTCGGTGAACTGATGATGACCTAGCTCTTTTTCAAGAGGGTCTGCATCGTGGATCCTGTCACCATCCAACGCCTCAATCAGGGTATTGCCTGGGTCCTCCTCTGATGGCGGCTGCAGGTGGGGACTCTTCGAAAATCGCCACCTCAACAGCTGACAGCTTTCAGGATGGGTCTAGTTTTCCGGGCTGGAAGCTTGGACTGAGTTCCTGCCCAAGACACCTTCAGAAGTCTGAACGGGTTGGGCTGGGTGGGGGAGTGGTTTGGCACCTTCTCCTCCCCCTCCAGCATGCTTGGATTTCACCCCCTTTCGAAGGTGATACAATTAGCATGGGAGATACTGGCTGTACCTCTGCGATCGTTGATGACATCTCCTCCCAGGCCTGTTGGAGAGCCTGGTGGCTAGAAGCAATACGGTCTGCGATCGCAGAAGTGGCTTCCCGCTGTACAGTCGCCCCAACGTCCTTTGACGGCGGTTCCTCTGCTTGGGTGGGAAGGGGTGGCACACCTTGTGCCCTCCTCCCATCCGTGGTCATTTCTATGCCCTTTGGAGGTGGCGTGGATGGAACTGAGCTGGGTGGCAGCAAGAACTGACACACGTCCAACTCAAGTTCATTGGGTGGCTTGTCCTCTTGCGTAGGAGTAAAACCACGTGGAACATGCTGTCCGGCATGGCCGTCTTTGATCTGGGTTCATCCTGCTCGAGGATGATGCTTGGCTGGAGAGATCTGACGGGGAGCTCTACACAGAGGAAACCATCAAGAGATCTCTGATCCTGTGATAGTCCTCTTACCTCACCAGGCCGACGAGAACTGTAAAAAGGAGCTAGGGGTAGAGAGAAGTGTCTAGCCAGACATTCCACCACTGTAAGGACATTGTAGTGTTACGATGCAGGTGTGAGTAGAGTGTTCAGATTCCCCTCAGACAGCCGTTGGGAGGTTCAACGCTCCTGGACATCCGGGGTTTGACCTTGCGCACAGGCTGTGGAGTTACATTTTTCTCTTCCTCTTGGGGTGTACTGGGAGGATATGCATTATCTCCGACACAGTTGGGGCAAGGTCTCATCTGCCCCTGGGTCACTTTTCGAGCATGTCCACATGAATCCTCTCTCCAGTACATGTTCCGATTCCCTACCACTGTAAATGGTACCTCCCATTTGTTGGTGAGGCTCGCCACAAATTTGCCTGATGTCTTGCTGAGAGGATGGCTTCAGATGAGAACTCTCTCCAATGGGGAACTAGCATACACCAGTGCAGGGTGGTAGGTACTTATGAGTAATATAAGTTTCTTGGGATGCTCGCACCTTTTTGTTTCTGGCTGAGGCAGTCAGACGAATATTGGTTGGCGTGAACATTGTTGTGGGAGGCATCTCCCACTGCCAGTACCCGGCACGTCAATGTGTACATCGGAAGAGGAGCTGACTAGCGCTGCATTTTAAGGATTTGTTCTCTCTTCGGTGGAGGACAAAGAGGATCAAAGGGATGAGATTTTCCCAATGCCTATGGTCCTCACCCACACTGAGGCAGATACTTTTTTGAGTTCCTGGTTGCAACTCTCAGTGGGGTTTGCTTGGGGATGATATGGGGGTGTTGTCTAGGTCTCCACACCTCAGTTTTAACAAGCAACCTTCCACCACTGACTTGTAAAAAGGAAACCATTGTTTGTCCGGATGACCTGGGGGTAACCCCAACGGGAATATACTTCCACATTGAGCCTGCAGATAATATTCCGGGTTTCTTGACTGGGGAGCAGGAATGCTTCCACCCAGTGGAAAAACATGTATGTGACAACCAGCAGGTATCAACTCCTTCGAGTGCTGAGGGGATAGGGACCCATTACATCAGCAGCCAGGTGCATCCACACCTGGGTTGGCCATCTGGGTGTTGGTGTGGGAGGGGGTATAGGGTACGTTTTACAACAGCAGCAGGTTTCATAATCAGATACATACCATCTGACATCTCTGTTAATGCCTTCCAATATGTAACGCCCTTGTATTGACTGCAGCATCTCTCAAGTACCTGGCTGTCCAACTTGTGGGTGTGTTATGGTGGTGATAGCAGATATCTGCTCTGAGGGTGGGAGGGTATCCAGATTCTCCATGGCGCATTTGAGTGTGTTTGGTCTGGGACCACACGAGGTTGCCTCGTAACAGGTATCTCCTAGAGAGAAGTTTTAGGAGGCGTTGAATATCTGGATCCTGCTGTTGGTATATAGAGACTTGACTTGCTCTCTATTTATACTCAACTGTTGAAGTTTAAGAACATTTCCAGGGTTCCATTTGGAGGTGAGACCCTGTGTCTCATAATTGTAGTCCCCCCCCTTCCCTTAATGTGCCCAATATCACTGACAAACTCACCAGCCTTGGGGTGTGGCTTGCGACACTTCACTGCAGTTATACATGGCTTTTCATGACAATTCCTGTCACTGAAAATGAGAAATTGTGCACTAAAATGGACAATGGTGGTTTTTAATTTACACATGCTTATGAATCAACACTAACCTGCATATCCTTCGAGCCCTGGACGATCTGCGATGTGTCTTTGCAACAACAAAGTGTAGACCATAGCAGCAGAAAATGTCACAATGTCCATCTCCCGGCTCGACACACTCAGGAATGATGACTGGCGCTGTCGCCACTTGGTGCACTCCAAGGCAGCGCCTCAGCATGGTGTGTGTAAACACGTGGATGCAGTCATAAAGACGCAGTGATATATCTCAAAAAGTTATAAGAGTATGCAAAAATTTTAAGTGAACCAGAAATGTATTATGTTTGGGCTTGAGCTTAAAAGCTACTGTTTTCTTTTGGTGGGAACTCTTAAAAGTAAAATGTTCACAGTTTTTCGAAGTTTAAAGAATGCCCACATTCAAGATAATTTACGGGCAAGATTACATTTGTAAAAATATGATCCAAAGAAAAATTAATCCTTAGAACAGTACTTCGAAGAAATGTTCGAGCGGACTCAACACCTGAATGATCCTATGGGTGATGAGTTTGCGGACCGATGGGCAGATCGACCATCCACCAACCTCCCTGAATTTAGGACCCAGATACTAAAAATTTATCAGAACGAGCATCAGAAGGCGACAATAATGAGGACGTTTAAGAGGACTGTCCAACCAAGGCCACCTCCTTTATATCAAGGGCAAAGGCACAACCAGAGCAATCAACCACAGTAAATGGGAACTCGAAACCCTCATGTAGGTTTTCTTGGCCTAGATCAGGAAAACAAAGAAAAATTTTTCTACCAACAAAACCGAGAAGAGGCTAGCAGACAATTTGGTCCGGTTAGCAAGAAGCATTGTAAAAGGTACTCCCCGGGGTATTGAAGAAGAAATCAGTTTGGCAGAAGAGAGGAAAAAGTCATTGATGCTCCACCACAGCAAAATGCCTACCTGCATGCAGATAGTACTGTCTACATCCTACCCGCTGACGAGAGCAAGGGAACTTGTAGCAGGCCAATTTCTCTATCTGGGAATGGAAATATATGTCCGTCTGGTGCTACTTGATCTGTTAAACCTGTGGGTATGTTACAGCCAAGATTTATGCTGACATTGAGTACTGTAGTACTAGAGTCCAGAAATGTCCACCTCGACAGTTTACACAGGGAATGAATGTACCTCCTCAGCCTCCTGTTAACCTGTTCTACTCAAACCCAAATAATGTTCCATAACATCAAGGTTACTTTCAGAGGAATGAGGGACTAAACCAGTCAGTCTCTGCATTCCCACCACCCCCTGTGAATGGCGTCGTGTTAGGCAAAACAGCGGGTGAGACCTCAGTTACCAGATCAAAGTTAAACTAACAAGGGTTAGTGAAAAGCATCTCCCAGCACTGACCCGTTTTGATCTCGTTTGAACAACCAATGTGAACAGTACTAGTGAACACACCGTACCTAACGGTAATGGCGAAATTTCAGTTTCGGCAAAAAGTAAAATAATTCCCCCAGTTTACTGACTTTACTCATGGATGAAACTGAGAGGGAATTTCTGTTGTGTGAAAGCGAAGACAGTACAAGAATATCTCTATGTCCAGAGGTGCATTTAGATGTATGTAATTTATTAGTGCCAACACTCTTAGATAACGGTGCAGAAGTATGCTGTGTAAGCGTGGACCTAGTCAGGGAAATTGAAAGTTTGGGTGTAAAGTTACCTATTTTACCCGTCCCTCGACTTTAAATCATTGGCTTTATATCTAGAGCAAGTCCGGTTTTAAACCGACAGACTGTTTTGTCAATTGAAGGTCTAGGAAAAATAAGGCTAGCCAATGTACTCATTGAGAAAGGGCTTGTCTATGATTTTAGGGATATATTTCATGTCAATACAGACTGGTGCTAAACTTCGGTGGTTGGCTGATTACCTCATCGGAAACACAAGATGTTTTGCCGGTACATGAGAAGTGTTGAACCTCGGACAGCGTGTTAAATCTTTGTTTGTCAACAGAGTCGATGTTTGCAAGAAATTCCTATTCTAACAGAGGAGATATCAAAAGCCATTTCAGTGGTGGAAGCAATTTCAGAAAAGACAGTTATGTTGGTGTAACATAGCTAATGCATGTCCGAAATTCCTGGAAGGAATTTACTATATGACGTGAAAATCAAAGTAACTGATTACAATATTTTTCATAAGAAGTCGTGTCCAATTCTGGTCAAGTATTTACCAGAGACAGACGAGTACCAAAAACGCATGCTAAATTGGAATGTCATCAGTAGGGAAACTAGTCCTTACGTCTTTTATTGTGCGTATGTAAGAAGGATGGCACGGTTTGGTTGTGCTTAGATGCATGGAACATTAACAAAATTATGGTAAAAGATAGAGAATGTCCAATACAAACAAGAGATGTGCTACGTCTGTACCAGGGTATGAGGTATTTAACTACACTGGATATTACCTGCGTGTATTGGCAGATACTTCTTGCTAAAGATTCCAAGAAGTATACAGCATTCATGTTTCGCAACTGTCTGTATGTATTTACAGTTATGCCGTTTGGCTTATGTATGCTGTGGCCGAATTTACTAGATGTTTGGATATCACCTTGGGAAAAGTGTGTCGTAGCATTGCTAGAGCTTATGCGGACAATATTCTGGTCACGTCCACTAATTTCGAATAATACGTACAACATGTGCACATTGTGTTAGAAAAGCTACAAAAAGCTGGTATGACCATGAAAATTTGCAAATACCTCTTTTGTAGATCTGAACTACCATACCTAGGGCATATGTTAATGAGTGTAGGTATATGCACAGACACAGGGAAATTGCAAGAAATTACGCAATTTCCTGTACCTCAGAAACTATGTCAGTTATGAGCATTTTTAGCAGTTCTTGGTTTTTACTGGAATTATTCTGACAAAATTTAAAAAAATTGCAGTACCTCTGTTCACTCTTTTGAAGAAAGGCGTAAAATGGAGTTGGTCTAATGAACACCAACAGACTTTTGAACAACTAAAAGCAATTTATCTGGCAGACCATGTAATCTACCACCCTATAAAAGGAAAAGAATTTTTGCTTTACACAGACAGCATCGGCGTATGCATTGGGCGTAAACCTGGCTCAAGCAGATGAGAATGGCACTGAGAAGATGGTAGCAATGGCAAGCCGCTTACTCAATAAAGCCAAAAGGAATTATACAGTTACCAAGTGGGAGGCCTTAGCTATTGTGTGGGCACTTTGAAAATTCTGGGATATTCTACTCAGTGAGAAGATAAAGCTGTTAACCGATCACCAAGCTTTAACCTGTTTCAAGACTGGAAGGGCTTTCTGCAATCGTTTAGCGAGATGGCTTCTATTGCTGCAAGAACATGACATTGAGATTCAGTATATACAAGGTACTGACACAGATGCAGCAGATTATTTAAGTAGAATTCCAAACACTGAACCAGATTTGGTATGTCCGCCAAAGAAGCTGAAGGAACTTGTGGTCGTCAATGTCAATATGTTAGCTGTCAAGTTGAGTAAGCAATTTACTGAAATTCTCAAGCCTTTAGTCCACTGAAAAAAAAAATGATACGTTGTCAGAAAATTAAGAAAAAATTGGAAGATATACCACCAAGGATAGGTTTCCATTGATTTTTCTGCCTTTCTGAAGAAGGAATTTTATTTTACAGGAATGATGAAGTGAGCCACTTTGAACAAGAATGGAAACCTGTAATCCCAAACCGTATAAAATCTTATGTAGCTACTGAAGTTCATATCACTATTGGACACATTGGAACTAATAAATTATACGCCAGTATTAAGCGCCTAGTCTTTTGCCTAATATGCTGAATACCGTTCATGAGAACATAACCACCTGCGACCTTTGTCAGAAGGCTAAATTACCAACAGATAATTTGCAAGGCGAAATACACACAATTTCAGCTCGAGAGCCTGTACCGTTAGTCTTGGTGGATATATTCTGATATCTACCTAGGTCCAAGGTGGGAGTAAAATAAGTGTTTGTGATTTTGGATTTGTTTTCAAAATATATAAAGCAGTACCCGGTAGTTCAAGCGAATGCCAAAACTTCGCTGTAAAAACTGAAGTCCTACATTGCTAAAGTGGGCCAGCCAATATGTATTGTCAGAAAAGGCAGTCAATTTACCAGTGACCAATGGCCAGAGGGTATGAAACAGCTTAACATTATTCCTACTACAATCTTAATACACCATCCACAAAGAAATCCTGTGGAAAGTTGTATAAAGAGTGAAGACACTCAGCACAATGCTATGTATCCATTGTTTTAATTGCCAACAAAGCTGGGTAGATAAGCTTACTTTGACAGATTTTGTAATAAATCATACTGTTTGGACAACTATGGGTCAAGTTCTGGTTGAAGTCCTCACGAGTCTGCGCATGGGAAGCTTCGTGGACAGCATAGAGGCTCTGCCTAAACTTGACATATGCATAGTGTGAGAATGATCCCGAGGAGGTTGGAGAAGAATTAATAGAGTTAGTACGAAGAAGGCTATTTCTGTCTGCAGAAAGTCATAAATAAATGGCACTGCAAAATGAGCAAACAAAATCAGTTTAAAATCGACAACCTTGTGTTAAGGACGTGTCCCACATGCAGTTATTGGGAGTTTGTCACAGGCAAACGTTTTTTAATGTTTGAAGGTCCGTACAGCATAGTAAATGTAACTCGAAACCACTGCTATGAACTAGCTGATTTGAGCGGAAACCCAGTGGACAAATACAACATAACTGAGTTGAAATATTATAATACCCCAAGGACACATGCGCAAGTGAATACTGACAACAGTTAAATTGCTGAGCTACCTAACGGCCAAGTATTTGTCGATGGCTAGACTGAAGTAAAAGTATGCTATGAGCATCTAAGAGGCCGAGTTGTACACGCGATAGTTGATACTGCCAGGAGATAAGGCATTTTGAGCCTTGAGTATTGTGTACACAGCCAATGTTATTTTTTGTCTAATATCGTTATGTTTGTTTATAATTAAAGGTCTTATGTAATGTTGTTTCTTGCCGTACAAATACGTTTGCTCACCTACCCTGAGAGTTAAGGAACCTATTTGCTGCACCACCCTGTTTAATTTCAGTCACCAGAAATAAATAACAGAAGCTGTTATGAGTCAATGAGGTACTTATGCTGCTGTTGCAGGAAAACGATGCTGCGATAAACCATGAGAAGAGAGGTAATCAACACATTGGAAATTATGTTCGCCTAAATCATGGAGGAATTACTTTACACCACACTCACTGGTTCATTGAAACGCAAGTTACGCTTGGCCTAACAACTTCAGAAGTTATGTGGAGAAATAACACGTTAAAAACACAAACACATGTACATGCACACTCCTAGCAGTGTTTGTCTCTGTCTATTTTTGGTACTCACTGTTCTGAAGTTTTAAATCCCATCAGGAATGGAATGAAAGAATATTTTATTTATTTATTTGGAAAAATTGTAGAGCAGACAAGTCTGCTTGCATATTCTTCTCTGGGCATATCACTTTGTGTACACAATGAGTTTCCTTGTACTTGTATTTTATTTTTAAAGTGTATCGGTTGTATTGTTGCCATGTTAATATGTTGTATTTGTATTGTTTCTGTAAATAATTGTTTCATCAAAGTTAACAATGGATTCAAGTTTATTACAAGAGCTGAAAATTTTAATTGTAACTATGTAATTTTAAAGACATTTTTAGGATCAATGTTGTTTAGGGTTTGAGGAAGCATTTCCTCTGCAAAAGCCACTTCCTATAATTGACGTAAGGGTCTTCTGAAAATGAATATTAGAGTTGACAATTTAGGACAATGTGCCAAGATAGTAATTTGCACTGCCTAAATTGCCCTCTGAATGCTTTTGCGGCAAGCCATGAAAGTGTATCAAAACCTACGTCACAGCTTCACGAATGACACAAGTTTGAAAAGTAAAATGAACATTTATTACCTAGCTGAAATTAAGAGGTTAAAGCAGCAGTGATGTACAAACAGTAATAAACAAAGAGACACTTCATTTCAAAGATGGCCATATACACCTATGTCTCCTTGCTGCAAGTGTTGTACTATGGCAGAATAAAGTGTTTAAAAACCTTTCAAGCCTTAATTAATTTAGCACAAGTGTTCGTGTGTTACCAGTGTATGTTCTGGAGATGGATGACAGATCTTCAAGGAAGATTTTTGAGTGAATGACTTTGCGGATGCTGACGACTGGTGTGGTGATGACCAAGCTATTTGAACGAGGCTTGATACTAACCGCCAGTACTGTGCTTCAAATGAAGATGGATTCACCGGTGGCATGCTAGGAAAATTCATTCTGCCAACCTGTGATGCACGCAAGACAAAATTTTCGCTGCATCTAACATCTACTTGAGTGGTATGTCTTTTGTGTATTTTTCATCCGGACTCATAATTGATTATTTTGCTTGTTCCTTGTTGTTTGTGTATTTGAATATCTATATTGCCTTAGTAAATTAGTGTCATATGGTATGAAAATGTTATTGAGTCATGTGTATAATTGTTGACATGTCTTTATTTGTTGTCTAAGTGTTGTTACCCCTGTACTAATGTTATTGTATGTTTCTTTTACTCTTCTCCCTGTAAACATCACACACATTGTCTGCTGTCAGATTTTACATCAGAAATTTTTCCACTCCTGTTGAACATTTTCGACACCTCTGGAGGGGCATCTGTAAAGACAGATTGTCTAGTGGTTTGTTTACATTGTAATGTCTGTTTTCCTATTGTGTTGTGTTCATATAAAAAAATTTTTTTTTTTCCACACCCCTCCAGAAAGGTTTAAAACATAATATTTAATACTTGCAAACTTATTTATTTCAGTTTATTTACACTATTTTGAATTATGTGAAATGTCAATGTTTTATGTTTAAGGTTTCTATTATTTTTCTTTTATTTCGTGAGCTGGGTCTTAGGTATGTAATTACTACACAAATTTTGGATTGTGACAAAAATTTTCTCCTTGTATTTTTACCTGTTTTACCTGCATACCATAAGGCCAAGGAAGAAGCAGCTGATTCCTGCTATATAAACCATTTACGTTACGGGATGTGATGTCCTTTTCGTTTCCTTTGTAGAACAGTGGCGTCCTTTTGTAAGCCCCAGTTAAGGCACTCTCTCGCGGGCCACTTAAGATAGACGGACCTTCGCAAATTTCATTGTTGCAAGATTGGAGATTTTCATTATGGTCCAACTACCTAAGGTTAGGCTAGCAACTTAAAGAGTGGTGCCACGTCTATAAGTTTTCGCACAGTAAGTTATTTAAGAAGAAACTGCTGTGTTTATTTAGTTTTTGAGTGCTAGCTAGCAACTTAAAGAGTGGTGCCACGTCTATAAGTTTTCGCACAGTAAGTTATTTAAGAAGAAACTGCTGTGTTTATTTAGTTTTTGAGTGCTAGAAGATGTGTGCCAGCCAACTCCACCAGACAACTTTCAAGTAAGGCCTACTTCGATTGGGGTGAGACTATTTTGAAATGCCAGGCTTGCAACGAACTGAGAAACACTTACGTGATGCTGATTTTTCGATACTGGCTCTCTAGAATTTCATTTCTGAATAGAAAAGTAGATTTAAAATTTTCTGAAATTAAAAAGGACTTTTTCTCTGAAGTACAGAGCATTATCAGTCTTGTACTAATTACTGAATCAGCTAGTTGGACAATATTTTAACTAGGAGAATTTTATGAACTGTCTCTTCAATCAGATTTAATAATTTTAACATGGATCCAAGAGCTCACGTATTTGTATATTGCTATTCAGGTATTTCAGAGAGGCAATTTTATGATTATCTTAAAGCAACAAATTAAAGCCTGAAGTATTTTCAGACACCTGGTAGCTGAGAGAATATTACTTTTTATCACACACATTCTGGTTTTCTGTTGCATACTTTCTGTTTTAAATAATGAAATCTTACTGAAAGAGTCTTGTTCTGTGTAGTTGTAATTTTTCTTTATTTATTCTAGTGTTTTCATGTTATATATTTCTTGAGGGATTTGATTTTTGTTGATTTTATAAACATTAATTTTGCATAGCAAAATAGTGTTTGCTCACGTATGCTAATTTATTCCTTATCAACTCTACCTGGTATGCCTACATATTGATAAGTCTCTGTGTGAAATTGAGAGAAATAGGTTATGGTGTATTAGAAAGATATCACGTCAGGTATTTTTACCTACAGAATGGTTTTACATTCATTTTTCTCACGCCACAATGAAAATGCTCTTTGCAAAGGTGCATGGCACTTAGAATTCTCGCTGGTGTCAACTACAACAGCAAGAACTACGCTAGTTGTTCCTGTCATAACAATTTTGTTTGCTATTCCTTAATACCTTACTAACATAAATACTTAATTTCTGGGGAACACATATGTAAGGTTGGGTGAGTAACAAATACTAAGTAATTTATACACACAACATACACATATTTATGTATTCCCCAATCTTCACAGTGTATTCCCAGCTATGCTCTGGAATCTGTTTGGAGTATGAGGAGACGATCTGTGCAGTGTGTGTCCCCTCCCAGACTCCCCAGGCATTAGACAGGACTAACGGTTTGAGACACCCGGAAATTCAGAACCTCAATGGACAGACAGGTGCTACAGCACTATAAAGAATTGGTATATTAGTTTGCCATTTTTGGTGAAATGTGCGGCCACTGTGTGCTATGGGTAACAAACCAAATTCCATTTTCTCCTTTCAGCAGCCTCTATCACAAGTAAATATTAGGAGACACACAGATGATTTAGCTGAATTAATTGGATACAATTCTTTTTCAATCATAATGGTGGGTTGTTTTGCACCAAACACTGCAATCAGCAAAGCTGCAGTAGTGCTGCTGTTTTAATTTTCCTCTGGCAAGAATGGATATGAACTTTGGTTGTACAACTGCAGATGGGATATTTGGAATCCTATGGATAATCAAGGCTTTGTGAAGTAAGTTGTGTTATTATAGTTTAAGTTATGAATGTATACAATATTTGAATTGTATTAATACTTTATTTCTGGAAAACATGACAAAATAACAGTACTATTTAATAAAATATGCCACGAAATTGTGCTTGGGTGTGGGGTACATCCATTAATGAAGTGCAAGAAAGTTGTACTACTGGTTGTGGGTTCAAGCCTTGTTAATGTAAATTTTTTTTAACTATATCTATTTTCAAAATTTTCATAGACAATTCAACGACATTACAATTTTTTGTCTATCAAGACTACAAAATACAGATTTTTAATTATTAACCAGTATTGTCTTTTGTTTATAAATACACACTGAAAACCATTAAAATAAGCAATGTGCCTCAAGTGGTATTTATTCTGTAACAGGTTTTCCAGCAAACATGGATAAAAATTTACCTGATTCTTCTAAGTTTTCCAGTTAAAAATTAATTTTTCCAGAAAAACAAGGACAATAATACTGAACATGTATAAATACTTTAACAATTCCCATCATTACAAAATATTAGTTTTACAGAATTCACGAAACACTAAAAATTTATCAGCTGGAATGTCTATGCACCAACAGTATGCTGGGTCAATTGCCCACACAGGATTAAATGTAGTTTTATTTTACTTACACATTTTAATCTGGCCAAATACATTAATGTACTCTCTCTGTTTTAGATGCAATTTGGGCCAGAGCTAGCAACCATGCATAGAGTTTATCAGAGAAACCTACTAACAAGTGGAACTACTCCATCTTTGACCTCAAAGAGGGTTTTCTTCAGGTGCAACTGGATGAGGACTCATCCGTAAGTGTTGTTTCTCAAAGCACTTTGACAGCATATGTCACAGTTTCAACTAGTGACCAGCAGTGACCTCTCATTAAGTATAGTCTCCAAATTTTGCAAGTCAGGTTGGCCAACCTATCAATCTGTGCATGTAAACGCAAGTCTTATTACAAAATAAAGGATGATCTGTGCTTGGTCCTTGGGGACAAACCAAGATCAAATCCACAAGTTGCCATTTATTTTCTTGGACAGCTAAATCCTCAGGCACTGTCAACTTTATCCAACAGTGTCCTATTTGTAAAAAGTTTTGCCCAGCCAATTTTAAGGAGTATCCGCATTCCATGCTGAATCTCCTTTATGAAAAAGTAGGTGCAAATATTTTAAAATTTTCTGGGAAATCTTATCTTGTTCTTGTGGATAAGTATTCAAAATGGATCAACATTTTTGCACTCCCCAGGTAAACTTCGGTCACTGTTATTAATGCCATTCAAAATGTTTCTACCATTCATGGTTGCCCTCAAATATTGATAGTTGACAATCTGTTTAATTCTCTTGAGTGCCATCAATACTACATCCAGCATGAAATAGAGCTGTGTACTAGTTACTCTCGTAGCAATGGGTTAGCAGAGATGGGTGTTAACCTTTTCACTCACAGAAAAATATCTTAAGTTTCAAGCGTTGCAACAAATAAAATCTTTGTTCAGAACTTTACTGATATTGATACGCTTTGTCATACATTGGGATGAATAAAAATCTATCCATGCCTTAGCTTACTGGTAGCAGGGGTTTATGAGGCAATGAAATATATTTTCAACAGCAAATGATGTTTCTAATAATCCATAAGGTATTAGATAATCCATCAAGGTATTAGAATTTGAAAAGAAATTAAGAAAGCTTAAAATATGAAAAAATTTGGTACATTACATCTGCCATTACTACTATTGCAGCACAAAAATGTATTGTTGTTAACACACAGGTGATCATAATGAAATTTAAGTCACAGGACCAATAAGAAACACCTTTCTACGTCCCTCCCATGAGGAATTAATTTTAAAAGACAAGCATCTACTCACTGGATTTGTGTTGGGGATAATCTTCCCACTGAGCTTATGCATAGCATTGAGGGCGACTTCGTCCGTGACAAAGTGGACAAAGCAGTAGCCCGCCGGTTCACCGGTGAACTTGTTGCGCATAACTTTCACGTTTTGGGGCGCCTCCCCCATGCGTTGGAATGCCGACATGATAAAGCTTTCCGTCATGTATGGTTCCAACTGAAAAGGAGTTGCACGTTCAAGGTGGTGTCCCTCGCTATTTTGGGTAAGATGCCTTCACAGCACTTTAGTTAACATCATTTGCTTGAGCACTTTCAAGATGCCAGTTATTCTAACACTACTATACTACTTATGTAAAGCTTCTAGGTCAGCAGAGGCCAGTAGTCCTCAACACTTACTACTCCACCAATATTTTATTTGAAAAACAAAGAACAATGCTTCTGCCTACCTGCACTTTGCTTTACTTAAGTAAGCTAAAACATATAACATACAGTTATATATCAAAATTATATTTGCAGAGTACTTATGCTTTCACTCAACACTAAAACTAAGAAAGTGGTAATAACTTGCTGAGCACCACTACACAATATAACACACATCGTTACGAGAAAACATCTACAATATGGATAGGTGAGAGGCAATCAGATGATGAAGAAGTGAAGGCAGACTTACAAAGCGACAACTCTGTTACAAGTAGCTAGTTATCATTCTGCTGCATGCCAAGGCAATCAATCACAAAATACTTTTTGCTGCTATTTGATGTGCAAAAAACAGTTTACTTTGATTACAAACTGGCTGTATATCTGAGCTTCAGTTTATTCATTATAATCCAAAATTACAGCCTACAGAGTGTAATCTCAAAACCCCTTCATGACAAAGAGCTCCCTCCTACTGAAACATATTTTGTAATAGCTGAAAGAAGACAAAGAGTAGGCTTCCTTTTTGTTGTTCTTATATTTGCAATGACTGCAGTCACATAGGAATATTTCTTCCCTATACTCGCTGGTAGGAGTATGAGCTGACCACTAGTGGAAAGGAGGGGAGAGGTTTGGTCAGCTCTTAACAAGGTCATGAGAGCCAATGAGGGTGAAAGAAGGTGGATATAGAGCAGCAATGGAATGCAAGGGTGGGGGAAACTGGAAAATTTGAGAAAACCAGTCAACCAACAGCATAATCTGGCACAATTCCTAAATGTGAAAACAGGCAATGACTTGCCAGAAATCAAACCCAGTTTGCATTAATGGGATGTGAGCACTCGAGCCAGTGTGCCACAGCTGACAACTTAAATTCATTATTACATACCACACACTCTCTTTGATGATTTACTCCCTGGTGCATGCAATGTCATGTTCCCCCCTGCCTTAGTAAGTGAGCAGCTTGTTATAACCAGTTTCATACAACCAAACTGTATGGCAACCTTGCAGGAAGTTGTCTCTGTGTAAGGCTGGCTTACGGTAGTGATTCCTGACTGGGTGACAGACCAGTGAAGTTCTTGACATACAAAATGTCCACTAGGCATGGAAGTCCAAATAATTTTACCTCAGTCAAGCTCAAGTTTGATGCTACTATGTTGTGCAAAGAGATTGAAAAACAACAACAAAAATAAAAAAAATGAAACCAGCTTAACACTTTTACCAGACTTCCACAGCTGGTCAAGGAAATTCTTAATTGCAGAATTACTAAGGACACTACACAAAAGGCACTGGAATTTTAAACATTTACCTCATTAATTCAAAACAGAAAAAAAATTGTTGCCAAGGCAACAAAATTATTCTATATTAACTACTAAAATAAAGCTTGCGTTACTACCCAAGAAACCTACTCAACAATTAAAAATTCAGAAACTCATAAAGTTAAAAAGAGTTCTTTTACAATTAAGATTATGAAATGTATGCCAGTGTTTTTATCCAAATGCAATGAAGAAAAATGCAATCCAGATATACAGACACTAAACCAATGAAAAAAATCCATATGAACAAGTGGCCTATTCGACCTTGTTTCCATGTTATAGCCTTACTGCAATTAACATAGTGCTGTTTATCATTATAGAAGGTTCACAAAATCATCACCATAAGCCTGAATGCACTCTATAGTTGTATCTTACACTGTCGTATTTTAAAAAAATGCCAGGTGTTTGTCAAATAAGCTGGCAGCCCTTCTATAATATGTTGACAAAGTGTTTCAATGATGAGTATGGGTATTGCATACACAATTATTTCAAGTGGATCCACAAATAAAAATCTGATGGATTTAAATCTGGATAACATGCAGACCACCCAATAGGTCCTACACAAACCATCCATTTGTTCAGAAATCTTTTATTCCATAAATTTCTTGTTATTCAGCTAATATGTGGTGGTGCACCATCATGCATAAACATATCACACAGAATATCAAGGGAAATGTCTTCCAAAAGTTCATGCAATTGGCTTTTGAAAATATCTATGTAAGAGTGACCTGTTAATCTCCCAACAAGAAAAACAGGTCCAATTAAATTGTTGCCAAGTAATCCTATTTAACATCTGCTGAAATCAAGTAAAAATGTTGACTCTTCGAACAAAACCGTCATTATTAAGTACTTATATTCGCTGAACATGGTAAGCATAAATAAATTACCATTGCATAACTCTAATACTGTTGCATGTCCAATGTTCTCTACTGCTGATTTTCTTTGGGTACTAATGCCAGCATTTCCTTCAACATGCTGTAAAATCTCCTCTTCGAGATTAACATTGGGTTTGTCATTAGATGATATTAGTTTTTTAAATAAGCATATATCTTCGTAGATGTTCATGTAATTGTTGGAATGTTTTCTTGTCTGGAAGATTTCTTAAAAGCGAAAATATCTGCATACATACACACATTTTGATTCTGCTGCATTACACTCCACAAGTCCATACATCAAATGCACATCTGTCATTTCCTGGTTTGAATAATTCACTAACATGTTGAACTCTCAGTAGAGCACAGTAAAAATTGATCAGGAAGACAAACGTGGCACACATAGTAAACACGCAGAGAGATGTTGAGTATGTGACTAACTGATATAAGATTAAATGAGCCACATATTTAATATGGATTTTTTTTTTCATTGTTTTAGGGTCTCCTTACAGTGCTGAAGTCAGGGAAGCAACAAGAATAGTTGTCAATTTATAACTGCAAACAGGATAAACAAATAATCTGTACTTCGTTTGTGATACTTAGTACCAACATTACTGAAGAAAAGGAGTAATAAAGATATCTGAGTTATTAAATAAGATTATGTGAAAAACACTTATAACAGAGCCAGCATTTTAAAGTTTGCTTCTGTATGTCTGTTTACATCGAGCTGGATAAATATTTACATTTTGACAGTAATATAAAGCTCCTACCCCAAGGATTAGTTAGAATTGTATATTTAGGACATCACCTCGAAATGGAATTTATTTATTTTATTTACATCATCTCCCATTTTGACAGTTCCATAAAATTTCTTTATTTCTACATTATGGCTGAGTAATTTTAGAAGCGTTAATTTTCTGATGTTTTCTTAGTGTCTATTACATGAATGTTATTACTACAGCTTTCTCACTGAGAAATGAACTAGGCTAATTTTATAACTGTTAATTATGTGAGATGTCACAGGAAATGTTATCTTGGGAATCATTAATTAATGATAGCATTCTTGTGTGATCCCAGGCACCCACTCTCTTTTGCAGCTATGTAGAGCAAGCAGTCCAATGTAATTTTTGCACCAACAAATTTTGTTAGAATTTATTGATGACTGGCCATCCTAAGGCTAGATAGGTGTGCAGAGAGGCACCTTCTTACTATTAAATAAGCATGGGTATGTAAACAAGAGACCCTAAATGCTAGATTTTAGCAATTTTAGTGTTTCAATATTGAGTGTGCAAACTTCTCCACTGAGACCAGCTGAGAGTATAATTCATTTACGGTTTCTTCAGATGTTTTGAAACATACATTTGAAAAATCATCCTACTAATAATATGTTAAACTTTTTTTTAATAACTTATATTCCACAAGTAGAACACTGATTAACTTTAAAAGTATTATATTTTTGAAAAAATTAAACTTTAACTTAGTATTGTCTATTACTTGTAATATTTATTTTGTATTTGATACAAACTAAAAACAGTGAGAGCAACAATGTTTTGGCAACAGCTAGAAAGAAATAGTTCACAGTTAAACTATTGTTTTAATAGGGTTGTTACCTTCTTTACATTGGAAAATTCCCTGATTTCCAGAGAAAAAAAAAGAATCCTTTTTTTCCCTAACCTTTTTTTTCCTGCAAGGTTTGGCTCCTCTGCATGACACACATTTACACCAAAATACTTCTCAGATCTTACAAAACTGCTCACTACATAGATTGCAAAGAAAAATACCTAAGCATTTAAACCAAAATCATCAAAACAATTTTATATGATTCTGACAGAGGTGCACGATTGATGACAACTGCGAATTAAATCATGTATATCACAGAATTCCCTGACATCTAGCTAACTTCTTTGAAATTCCCTGATTTCCATGACAATTTTCAAATTCCATGACATTTCCCTGTTTTCCAGACCTGTGGCAACCTTGTTTAAACCACTTTTTTTGGTATGCTATGTGTAAACTAAACGTTGCCTATTGAAATATATTAAATTTAAAGTAGCCCTGGTGGAAACACATTTTATTGTTACAGTTAAAAATATCAGCGCATAAGACGGTGTGTAAGCCCCCTTTCTCTCTCTCTCTCTGGGAAAGTTTCGCACTGCTAGTAGTAGCAGGAAAATTACACCAGTTTCCAAGTTTAACATATTTCATACTTATTACAGAAAAATACTGATGTTAGAATGTGTAATCTACAACTGAAAAGAGATTTTAATGTTTGAATACTTGTTATATTTAGATGTAATGGCAGGAGGGTTACAAATCCTAAGTTGGCTGCAGTGGCAGCTGGCGACATGACATGACATGGCATGTTGCTCAACAGGGCATTAATTTTTCTTGCTCTGAAAAATACTTCAAGTAACCATAACAAGTAGGTATATACAAGTTGTGTTTTTAAACCTACTCAGGCAAATTATGATTTTGTGATAAGTCAGTGTTCCCATGGCAGTAATAAATATACTGTAACATGTGCCATGATCACTGCATGTGAAAGCATGTGGCTGAGTCATAGCCGTTAACAATGGCCCAGTGTGCGTGACTGCAAATATTGGACATTCTAAATTTATACTATGTTTTAACCGTGAACTGTTTTCATGACCAAGTTAATTATTTTAAAATTTTAGTCTCTTTATTTATTACAAAGGAACTTTGACCTAGATGTCTGAAACACATTTGTGTAACCTGCTTATGTTTTTGTGATATGAATGTTTGCCACAATCCCAAAAAATTACTAAGTCCAGCCAAAACATTTTCAATAAATAATTAAATAAAACTAGTAAAACTAAGTAGGCCTACCTACGCAAAGAAATATGAGTGGAATAAAAGTTACAGTAGACCTAAGTAGATGTATAATGGGGATCCTGGCTCACCCCAAATTTTCATAAAAAAATCAAGCAATTTGAGGTCAAAATCAAGGTTTTTTTGCTCTAAATTAATAGTTTGAAATTTAATCATTTCCGCATTCTAAAAACCAAGCAAATTGACCCCTATATCAAGCATTTTTACCCCAAATCAAGCAATTTTATCAGTTTTTCAAAAAATGGCCATGCAGGATTTGTGCTGATTAAAAAACAAGCAATTTTACCCCAAAAACAAGCAAATTTTCACGTTTTCTAGAAATGTCAATCTACAAGCAAGAAATCTAAATCAAGAAAATTTAAACCAAAAGCATGTAAATTTACCATGTTTTCATAAAATGGCAGTGCAGGATTTTTCCCTTGCTAATTTAAGCTAAAATCACATACATTTAAGCCAAAAGCAAGCTATGCACAGTTAAGACAAAAATTATTTTTTATTATCATAATACTTTTTTTCCTGTATACATAGACAAAAATAGCATTGTTGCTCTCTTACAAAATGGAAAATAATAACATATGTAACATAAATACACAAAAGACAACCATATTAAAATTTGAAGAAAAAAAAATGTGCTGAATATGCTAGGCATTATTATGAGTTAAAAAAGGCGAATGTGGGAAATATGTTGGTGTTGCATTTCTCAAAGAGCATAAAAATACGAAATCACACAATCTGTTAGTATCTTGATAACATAATTCAATCCACAGTCTACACAGACAATATAATTTTATTCAAGTATACTTTTGACCGTGACATCTAACAGCAAATTTTTTTTTAAATTTACACCCCAGTTTACTTGATAAAAATACACACAAATCATCATTCACATTTCATCATTGCAAAGAAGAGGTGTGAAGAGTAACTAGGATTAAGGAATATGTTTCTTTGTGAATTAATATTTAATATGATGTACAGAGTTATTCTTGAATAGGTGAGGTTAGGTAAAATGCAAAGTGGATTTCAAAATAACAGAAAAGTGCAAGGAATCTTTTGAATGGAAAGAAATATGTTGGGAGTTATTGAAAAATCGAAGTTGATGTATGAAAACAATTGTTGTAAGTGTTGAGTGTGTATGTGTAGGTCTACTAGTGTGTATATTTGTAGTATAATTAAGAACACATTTAACTAGTTGTCTCATTTTGATGTTTTGCAAATCTTACTTGCTTGTGTAAAGTGTTTAGGAGGATAAATGGAAGAATTATACAATGTACAAGTTGTGCTGTTTCTGTGCCACCAAAGGTAAGATTTGTTTTGTTGTGTGTAACTATGAAGACTAGTGCTTGTAGTCTGAGACTACCGAACAGTCACCATAAATACTAAACATTTGGTAGTAACGGTTTCAAATGTGAATGAGTTCATTAGAAGTTCATTTAAAAACAGTTATTAGTTTTGAAAAGTGCAAAATTTTCAAAAGGTTAAAGTTATGAAAAGATGTCTATATTAAAGAAAGAAATTATTTTTTCAATGAAAACCAAGTTTTTGTAACGTAAAGGAAAATTATTTAAATTTAACACTGTAATTTAAATCCAAGATTTAAATTAACATGAATAGGTTTTTAACTGTTTCTTTTTTGAAAACAAAATAAAGCTCAGGTGTTGTAGAGTGTGTTGGATGTGAAGATCATAGTGATGAAATGGTGAGAGATCGCTACAGTTTGTGTCATTGGATCTTAGCACTTAAGAGTATGCTTTGGGATAGGACAGGCCTGAGTCCTCATTGTTGTGAACACTGACCTAGATATTAAGAAGCATAAAATGTGGCAGTGGTTTTTTATAATTCTGGAACTGACCTAACAAATGTATATAATTGTTGCACTGACGATGGCATTTCTCCATCTTCCCCTGCCTTATGATGAGCTGTCTAACAAACATTTACACAGAATTTGCAGGTGCTAGTCCTACGTGACCTGACCGCTATCAAGGGGGGGGGGGGGGAGAGAGAGAGATAGAGAGAGAATCCCTAGGCTTACAATAGTGTAACCATAGCCTGCTTAACAAAACCACGGAATAAAAACTTCCTGACAAGGAAATCTTATCAATAAAGAAATTAACATATGTTAACATCTATCTGCTTGATATTTTTCTTGTTAGTTTACATTCGGAGTGATAGAATATATATTTTTTGTTAAGTTATAGTTAGGCAAAACAATGCAGGTATTCTGCAGATATATGTACCTACGTGCACTGGTGCACCATGCAGAGCACCTGCACATAGGGCACTATGAATTTGAGACACGTGGGTGTTGCTAATGGTTACTAGTTAGTACAGTGCACGTGTATAAAACTACCCACACAGCACAGAATATGCCAGGGATATCCTATTTACATTCCTAATGTCATCCAGATATCCCTGGAAACTCAGGGGCTTTCTGCAAATATTCTCAATATCCCTATCGTATTCCCGGAATATTTGGGAGCAAACAGGATTATTCTCCTTTTACTCGTTGTATTCCTGGGATGTTTAAGAGTTAATAAAAATATTCCCATTTTACTCTTTGTATTCCATTTATATTTAGGAGTAAATAAAAATATTCCCATTTTCCTTTTTGTATCCTAAGGATATTTGGGAGTAAACAGGAATATTCTCATTTTACTCTCTGTGTCCCAATGATATTTGGGAGTAAACAAGAATATTCTTTACTTTTGTATTCCTGGGATATGTAAGAGTAAATAGGAATACTCACATCCTACTATTTGAATGTCTGGAATATTTGGGAGTAAATAAGAATATTCTCACTTTACTCCTAATATTCCTGGAAGATTTGGGAGTAAACAGGAATATTCTCATTTTCCTCTTTGTATTCTTGGAATATTTGGAAGTAAACAAGGATATTCTCATTTTGCTGTTTGTATGCCTGGGATATTTAGGAGTTTAAAAATAATATCACCATGTTCCCTATTTGTATACTTAGGCTTCTTACACAATAGAAAACTTTAGCATTTCACTTTACTGTTTCCTATCCCCTGGCGAAACCACCAACACACAATATAATTGTAAAGTCAGAGTTCAGACAATTGAACATCGGTTCTGTGAGCTTCATAAAAATGTGTATCTTGTTATGAAAATAATTATGATATTATTCAGGAATACATTTTACGTACCTTTATAATAAATAGTTTTAAAATTTATTTTAGAAGTTTATTTCAAAAACAAAAAACTCATTTGTTTAATACATTAAAGTATGTCAATTCATATATTAAAATTGCACTACAATAAAATAACGCACTTTCCACATAACCTGTGTTAGATTCTAGGCAAAATGACTGCTTTACTTTGCCATTAAATTTCCATAGTGTAAGTCTCCATAAGAAAGCAAACGTAAAGTCAAATGGTATAAAGTTTTTGTGTAAGGGCCTTAAGGATATTTGGGAGTGCATAGGGATATTCACATGTTCCACTTTATTATACGTAAATAATAATCGAAAAAATGTGAATAATCAACGTTCATAATGACGACATATTCTTATCTGCCTGACAAATACAAATATGTAGACTTGTCACTCGATACACTTTAAAGTTTAATAAAAAATACTTAAAATAAAACACTTAAAAATTAGATACGAAATAAAAAATGTAATGCCTATAAGAGGCAAGATAATATTTATTCGTCTCCAAGATATATTTATATATAGACACACACTACTTATAAACTCTTGTCCCAGCGCATTCACGATAGTCGAGTGGTCTAAGGCGTAAGTTTGGCAACCCAACGTCCGGCAGTTCAATCTCGCACTATTCCAGATGGTATTTTAAGTTCTAAAAAAACAGCGCCCCTAGCGGCCAGTTCCAGAACCAATATGGTGGCCGAGCGCATGCGAGATCGACTAATCGAACGAGAGTGACACCAGCGTTCTTAGTGGCCAATGCCAGCAATTTCCTCCAAATATCTAGGAATTTCCTGGAGATATTCTTAAGCACCTTAAAGAATATCCATGGCATATTTTAGGAGTGTAAATGGAACATTTATAGCATATTCCCAAGATATCCCTGGGAATGAATAGGGGTATGAGAGCATATTATAGGGATATCCTAATATTCCTCTAAGAATATCCCTTGCATATCTTGGGAGTGTAAACAGAACATAATAAACCATATTCCCGAGATATCCCTGGGAATGAATAGAGGTATGAGGAATATTCTAGGGATATAGTAATATTCCTTGGAGAATATCCCTGGAATATCTTGGGGGAGGGATATGGTTGGACATAACTTACCCCTGGAACATTCCCATAATATGCTCAGAATATCTATGAATTTCAAGTGGATATCACAATATTCCCGCAAGAATATATTTGGGATATTTCCAGGATATCCTTGTGCTGTGTAGGTATATGAACAATAGGAGATTAGCAATTGTGTAGTAAAGGCTGCCAAAAGTGTTTGCATTTTATTTCCTGTGCCAATTCCCTCAGCATTCATAGTACACAACTTGTTGCACAAGCAGATATATATAGCCATGGACACACTGCGTCGTTTTACCTAACTTCAACTCAAATTTTAAAATATTAAATGACCTATTCAAACATTTTATTACTAGGATTTTCTGTTTATATAAATCCATAGATGCTGTAGTTTGAATTTTGACATGTTATTCAAAAACATATGTGTGAAACATGCATGCACCCCACACACACAGAGGCAGACACACACAAGTAGTACATGTATAGGTCTAGAATAATTTATTTTTTGCCTTAAATCTCCTTAATTTCCAATATTTTTTCCCTCTTTTTCAAGCCTAAAACCAGCCTCAAAACAGCTCCAAAAATGGTTTAAAAATGCCTCCAAACAGGGTTTTTTCAGGTTTTTTTTAGTTCTTTCAAAACAAGAGTATATGGTAGATAAAAAATAAGAACATTTTCCCTTAATTTTCATGAAATTTCAAGATTTTTTCCTTAATTTTCAAGGTTTTAACATGGTGGCATGAAAAATCACTTTAATTTTATGCTAATTTTCAAAAATTAAATAATCTTGATTTTATCAATTGGAAAAGATGTTTTTTATAAAACTGATAAGTAAATATTAAGGTTTGATAATATTTTCGATTTTTTGAGAATTCTACATCATGCATAGCTTTTTCATTTTTCATTTCTTCTAAACCTTTTTATGTTATAAAACCTTGTTTCTCATTTATTAATTTTAAAATAATTTTATCAAATATGTTTACATAGCGATCTGTTAATGTAATTTTATATTTACCATCTAGAATACAATTAATTTTTTTACCAAACTTAGATTCATAAAATTGAAATTCTGTAGCAACACACTTTTCATTATTTTCAAGATCTTGTAGTTCGGTTAATTCATATGAATTGTTTGACTTGTTGAGAAGTGATTCCATTTTTGTTTTATTTATAAAGAAAGAAATTTAATAAGATAAAAAAAAATGATTGTATAATATTTAAAAATTATAAAACTGAAATGTAATCAATAGTTACATTTTTTATATTCACAAATTTCAGCAACATTTTTTTTTCCTCTCACTAAATTTCTTTCTTTATAAATAATACAAAATGGAAATGCTACTCAATTATGAATTGGTAGATAATAAAATATGTAAAAAGTGCAATGAAGTAGTAAACATAGAAAGTTTTTACTCAAATAAAAACTCCAAAGATAAGCTTTTTACCTGTAAAAAATGTTCCATTCAATATGGTAAAAATCATTATGAGAAAAAGTAAAGAGAAAGTACAATGCGAATGTGAAAAATACGTTTATAATCTACATCTCAAAAAGCACAAAAATACTCAATGACACAATACAACATTAGATATTCTAAATGAAATTCAACAAGGTAATTTTTGAACAAAAACATGTACAGCATACAAAGAAGATAAATCTATAGAATTATTTCCTCCTCGTGTTTTACGAGGAGGACAATCATGCATCTATAAGTAAAGAAATGTTTTACTGAGAAATATCATAAGAAGTTAAATAGTTAAAACAATTTATTCAATAATTTAAACACTTTTTTCAATTTCATTCCTTTTATTTATATTATTTTTATTTTCTTCATAGTCTTTATAGTTTTTGTTGACTTTATATTTTTTTGCAAACTTTATAAATATGATTTCTTATAAATAAACAAACAAATAAAAATGCCTGCGGAAAATCTAAATGTTTTAAAAGTGGTGGAGTCAAGACCTGTACCTAAAGTTTAAAAATAAAAAATATATATAAGCTAAGAAGTATTATTACATGTCTTTAAACACTAGAATACCAATTTCAAAAATCTATGGAGAATCTAAATTATTTAAAAGTTGGGGAATTAAGAGCTAAAGCTAAAAGCTTTAAAACAAAAAATATACAGTGACTAAGAAAAAATTATGTAATTATAACTCTCATACATTTTATTTCAAATGAAGGAAAAAAGAATAATTTTACAAATTTGCCTTTTACAAAAGGCAGATTAATATATAAAAAAGCTAAAAAGGAATTCTGTTAAATATTTCCTTTTTCTAATAATGTATTTGTAAACCTATGAAATAAAAGTAATCAAAATTTAAAAAAATGTATTTTTTCCAAATTCCTATGTTAAGAAAATAAACCTTTAGGTCAAATTTTTCCTTTTAAACAAAAATTTTTAATGAGCATGTGGAAAGGAACCCACCATCCAAGATTTGTGAAAACAATCGTAATTTAATTGATAACTTCACCATTTGGCAAACAAAATACAGCATTTGCATAAATAATTTACAAGGTGATTCAATAGAAAAAAAGAACGCTGTGCGAAATGCTGTTCATGCAACAATGAAAGCTGTAAAAAAAAAAAACTAGTTATAAACATGTTGACCAAATGAGAATATATATGCAACTAACAAGAATTTTCACCATACAACTTCAGCAGTAAGAAATTACAATTTAAACGCTGAAAATTTACTTGATCAAATTGAAAGAATAATTACATCCAATGAAATAGTAGACATAAAAGAAACTACTTTCGACATTGATGTTTACAGTGTACCAAGAGAAAATGGACGAAGTATAAAAATTGTCAATTTAGCCAAAGAAATAAAGGCAAAACAATGTATTAATAAAATTAACAATGCTGATAATTAATGTGGACCCAGAGCAATAATCACAGCTTTAAAATACGAAACTAATATCATTTTGGATAGAGAATTAACGAAAAATGAGATTATTTACATTAGAAAAGGAAGAAAATTACAAGAAGAAATGGCTCGGAAACTTTGTGTAAGAACTGAAAAATATTGTGATATTGGTTTCAGTTTGGAAAGTTGTTTCAGCTGCACATTTCAATTCAATCACACATTCTGATAAAAAAGAAACCAACAACTATTTACTTGTATTTACACAATGAATATTTTGATGCAATTAATAGTATGAAAGCATTTTAGGAAGTGTTTATTATTGTAAGAAATGTTACAAACCATACGACCATATAAGGATCAACATCATTGTATAAAAAATATTTAAAAATTTCAATTTGTGCAAAAACCCCCAACACAAAAAAACTTAAGAAGGTGAAGATTGAATTAGAATATATTGCGTAAATTGTAATAGATATTGTTTTGGGCGGGATTATTTCAATAATCATGATGAATTGTGTAAATTGCTCAGTGTATAACGTGTAACAAAATAGGTATGTTTGAGGAATCATTGACACGTGTATGGAATTCTCAAATGTCGAAATTGTTAAGAATTAATAAAAGAAGAACGTAAAGTTTTTTTTAAAATGGCATGATGAAATAGTAAAAGAAAACTATATTTTCGATTTCAAAAAAGAAATTGCTGAATATTGTGATTCTGATGTTGACATTTTACGACGTGGTTGTCTTAAATTTAGAAAATCGTTTTTAGAAATAGCAAATATAGATCCTTTTCAATACATAACAATAGCGAGTGTTTGTATTGCTGTTTACAGATCCAATTTTATCATGGGAAATACTATCTCTGTAGTTAAAGAACAGAAAAAAGAAATGTTCAGTAACGAATCAATATCATGATTAAATACATTTCCAAATGTACGCCATGCATTAAATGGTGGAGAAGTAAATATATGTGGCGCGTAAGTTAATGGTTATGACGATAAAACTACAACAGTATATCAATATCATGGATGTTATTGGCATGGTTGACCTGACTGTTATTCTCGGCACAATAAATAAATGCAACAATGAAAATATGGATGATCTGTTTATTAAAACAATCAATCGAACGACAAATTTAAGACAAAATAGTCTCTTGCAAGTGGAAGAAATTGATTTTCTACAATAAGAGTTAAGGAAAAACTATAAAATGTCATAGAGCCATTACAATCTTGAGATGCATATTTTGGGGGAAGAACAAATGCTTAGAAACTGAAAGTTTCAGCGAAAAAAATTAAGATACATAGACATATGTAGTTTGTATCTAACAGTAATATTTTATGATTATTATCCTGTTCGTCATCCAATTAAAATATTTAAACCTAAAAAGTACGACGAAAATTGGTTTGGATTTATCGAAATATATATTGTCCAGTGTTTCCAATTAAATGAGAAAAACTATTGTTTACTTTATGTTTAAAATGTGTTGAGAAAATAGGACGATGTAAACAAAATGATGAAGAAAGAACAATAAATGGAACATGGATAACAATAGAATTAAATAAAGCTATCGAAAAAGGTTACAAAATACTTCAAATTCATGAAGTTTGGCATTTTAACCAAAGAAGTAATACCATGTTCAGGAATTACAAATCAAAAGAAAAATATATTAGTGTTATTAAAAATGAACAAAATATTGATTTATCCATTGAAAATATTGAACAAACTCATGGGAAACGTGCTGTTGCCCAAATTTGTTTAAATCCACTTAGGGGAAAATTTGACCAAAGGCAAAATATGACACAAACAGAATACAGTGATAACCCACTTTGGTGGTATGAATTGTTATTGGATGATAGAATAGAAGTAAATAATGTTTACATCAACGAAAAAATAACTGAAGTGACATATCGACACAATGATAATTATGTAGAAGATAACATTGCAACAAATATACTTATAGCAGCTTTCACTACTTCAAATGCTAGATTAAGATTATATATAATGCTCGACAGATTAGGTGCTAAAGTAGTATATTATGACACAGATAGCATAGTTTACATTGATGATGGTAAAAATACTGTTACAACAGATCACATGCTTGGTGAATGGGCAGATGAATTTGGAAAAAATGATTATGGTATCAAATAGATAAGCATTGGTCCAAAATGTTATGGTTACGAAACTTTAATGGGAAAACCAGTTACAAAAATTAAAGGATTCACTCTAAATTATGAAGATGCTTTGAAGTTGGACATGAAATTATTGGATGAATTAATACAAAACTAAGACAAAAGTGATTATAAAAACATGATTACAAGGGATAAGAAAACAAAAAATCTGGTAAATAAATTTTATGGGAAAAGAATTTAAGTTTGACTATGACAAACTAATGATTTTGAAGAAAAACAATGATAACAACATGGGGATATTAAAGAAATCATTTTATACTTATGTATAATTTTATTTTATGTTTTCTAATATATAAGTACCTTCTATATCAACATTTTATGGATTTAAAGATCTGTAATATTTAAACAAATATTTTAAACTTCGTTAGTTTACAAAACAATGTCAATATCAGTGCCATAAAAATCAATTGGATTTCCATTTTAATCTCTAATTTCCAAAACAATATGATTAAGACGTTCATTATTAATTATAAAAAAAGTTGGATATGAAGGTTCATAAATAATAGTATCTCTAAAACGAACAGTTTTCGGTGAAAAAACTGGTGATTATACATGTTTCTAAATGGTTGGATTTGTCATATTATATAAACACACCATATGCCAAGTTACAATGAACATTTATTGTTTTAAATAGGTCAAAATCAGGCAATTTAGTGCCTGTAACAATTTTTTCTTTCTCAATAATCATATTTCTTTCAAAACGGAGAATATCAGATATTAGTTCATCAAACTTAACCAATACACTATTTTTCACAGGGTCTGCTGTTAGTTCGATCAATTGAATTTATAGTTTCTATTAATGACTCAATATTGTATTGCCCTCTATATTTATAACTTTTTTGTTATCATTCAATGTTATAGTATTGTTGTTTATATTAGGTATTACAAATTTTGTACGAAAACTAATTAAAGCAATCTATTTATATTTATGAATACCGTAATTAAGTTTTTGTTTAGTATGGAACTATTATTTTTAACTTAAATACTTTATTATCTATTTAATAAAATTATTATATTATTAAGTGAAAAAATCATCTTATTAAATAAAAAAATGTCTTATTAAATGAAAAAATGTCTTATTAAATGAAAAAATTCACTTATTAAAAGAAAAAAATTATCTTATTAACAAAAAAAAGTTTATCGGGGTGTTGGCATTTTAATTACTGAAGACAAATCTAATAATAAAAAAATGGAGAACTATTACCTGACAATATGAGGACCATAATAGGGGGCCCAAGTAACTGTGTAAAAACTAATTTGTGTTAAATTTTATTTATACAAAAGGATTGTTAAATTTTAATAAATTGTATGTTTGCTCAAAAAGTTTAAATCAACCCAAATATATTGTTACGAAAGAATTTTCACGATTTTATGGGGTTTTAGTTTTTTTGTTAGGATCCCTATTTTTTGTTTACTATACCTTTAATTTTGTCCTTTTTGTTCAGATTGATCCTAGGCATGGTTCAATTTAGTCATTTTCAGGTTAGGTTTGCCCTTCATTTTATTTGCTCAAATGCGAATCCTTCCTGTTTAGTGTTTTGGTAATGATTTAATAATTTTAATTCTTAATTTGGATGTTGGTTATAAGTTCTGTTTTGGTGTTAGGGTCTAGAGTCTTTTTGCCCTTAACTTAGTAGTCATGGTTGGTTTGAATTTTTAATTGGTACTAACCTCTTGATAATTTATTTATATTTATTTTTCTAGTCAGGGTCCTTAATTGATTTTTATTGGAAGCAGTTTATAATTTGTATTATTCCTTTTAAATCTTGTGAAAGTTAGGTCTAGTAACTTTGTCATGTTTAGGATGGAATTCAATTATTTTTAAAAGGGAGTTGGGATGTCAGAATTGTTAGGTCAGTTACTTTGTCATCTCGAGAATCTTAGCCTTGCAGTCGATAGTTCACAAGCTTCTACAGGAGCTAGTTACCGTTAGTATCAAGCTGAAGTCAGCCTCAGCATTTTTGGCACCGACTGCAAACAAAGACTAAGACAGTTAAGGGGACATAGGAGTGGTATCGTTCTGAGCCTTTGTTTGCCGATGGCCACACATGTCCAAGAAAGGCCGTGATTGGCTGGGAGACCAGGTGACTTGTGCGGTGATGCAAGGCGCTGTGCTGTGGTTGGAGAACAGCTGTGGTAGTGAATTTTCTTTTTGATAAGTGATTTATTTTTGAGGAGCGACACCGACGAGAGAGAGTTTCAATTTGGTCGGTAGGTCATGAGTTTATCAGTAAAGATGTAAAACAGTATCGAGAGTTTTTATTTTATCTGTGTGAATAGATGTCCTAAATTTGTGTCCAGTTGCCGCAATGTTGATGATAAAGAAATGCATATGATGGCAGAATGTTAGAACAGATTAAGAAATGCTGTTTACCGTGAGGGTAACATTTGTGACCCAATATGAGTATGATAAATGTAAAGGACAAAGTAAGAACTATCAGTTAAGATGATTTTGATTGGTTAATGGTACAAAATTCACAATGTGTTGAAGGCCATTCATGATTTATAATAGCATGATTTTTGATTTATTGTAAGTTTACTTGAACAGACCAAGGTTAAAGTAATTCTTAAAAGTTTATAAAGGTGGTTATTTTAATTCATTTTTGAGTTGGCCTAAAGAAATAATGAATTGTTAATGGATTTTTCTAGTTGTTCTTGAGGTATAGATTCCTATTTAACTATTTGTGCAATACAACCAAGTCGAAATTCTATTAACGCATTGGCTTATTTAATTAAATGTAATAATTGATAAGAAATAATGGCTGTACTTTATATTTTTATGTTAAAGAATGTTATCAAAGAAACTTTTTTTTTTTTGTTATCTAAATTCCTTCAATTTTATATTAAAGTCAGCTTTTACAAATTGTATTTTTATAACTATTTTCATTTCAAGTTGTTTTTGAAAACATAATCTTGTATTTCTAAACAGTTAATTCCACCCTCCCTTTTTATGAATCGGGTTAATTTGGGAAAAATTTATTTCATTAGATATTCTATTTAATGAATTTATTTATTTTCATGTCCAGTCAGTGTTTACCTGTCGAAAAATCGCTCACTACCTCTTGCATGCAGTGAAAATGAGTTTGAGCTACACCTAAAATTGATCAAATTATTAAGTTTTGGGCTTCAAGGCCACTCCAAGGCCACGTATAAAAGTTGAAACAGATGACAATTCAGAAGTTTTCAGAAATGGTTAGGGAGGGGATGTAGAATGGTGATCTTTAGTTTTTATGCAGTGTTGAGTAGACAATAAGGTGCATCTGAAGAGGAGCTGCGGTGTAATACCTGTAGTAGTTGAACAGTTGAGGGAGAGCGCCTCAACTTACGATGTTTACCTTTACAAGACAGTTTAGGGGTTTAGTAGTTAGTTTATTTTGTTAGTGAGTTTTCTTAAATGAGTTTCCCTACATCTCCCTCCACTAAGAGTCGTTGAGATTTAAGATGCAGTTTCAGTCATTTTATTTTAGTTTTTGAACGAGTAAGTATGAATTTAAGAATGAACCACATGAACGTTCGTTAGCAAGATTGTGATCTATTGAGATAGAAAACAAGATTAAATAAGTAATGAATGATTAAATCCCCACACACCAACTTACCCTTCTCCTTTTACCATACTCCCCTTTATCCCATTTTTCCATCTTTCCCCCTTTCCTCCTGGGTGCCTTTTTTTCTTTCCTTAACCACCCCCCCCCCTCCCCCTCCCCCCCTGAATTCCTCCTTTTCACCTTCCCATTTTCCAGCTTTTCACAATATTGAGTTAGGCCCTACAAATTGATATTGATGTTTTATCCAAAAATCTAAAGGTTAAAGAAAAAATGGGATACTTTTTCAATAATAATGATGAAATGATTTCTTTAGATCAATGTTAAAACTATTCTCTTGTTATATATTACAATGTTATTTTAGACAACCAAAATATAATTTGTGAATATTTTACTAGAGGAAGACATAAAAATATAGATTTATTTTATTTAGCTCAAACTTTTTTTGAAAATATCTAAGCAATTAGTAAGAGATATACGAATTTTCTATGAATATTTAAATAAGATGATACTAACATAAAACACATTTATAATGATTCTGTTGGGGATATGACTTATGAATAATTTAAAGAGATTTGTGCTTATGGTTTTAATTCATTAGATTTGAGTAGAAAAATGAGATGGAAAATATACAAATAAAATTTAAAACATTTTTATATATTTAAATTTTTTTTTTTTAGAAAATACTAATTTTTTAACATGTTTTATGAACGTATAAACGTGTTTTATAAGTGTTAAAAACATTTTATGAATGTTAAAATGATGTTGCGTTTGAAATAGATAACTACAGAAAAACGAGTTATGCGAATTTTCAAAACCTAAGCATTTAACGTAAATATTATCACCTTCAGTTTATAAAACTTTTTGAATTAAATATTCATTGGGATAGTTAGTTTTCATAATTTTGAGTTCATAAAAACTACCTTTTATTTCGTCTCCGTTGATATCTTTTAATTTGTAAGTTTAAAACTTTAAAAATAGTAAATGATTCTGTTCTCCAATTAAGAGTACAACCTTTTTAAAAATTTGTATAATTTTGCTAACACGAACATCACCAACTTTGTATTTTGGTTTAGTAAACATAGACGTATATGTTTGGCATACATTTTTTTCATTTTTCTTATTAACTTCAATTGATTTCATACCAATAGTTCTATAGTTGATTCAGAATAACTTCGGCCTTTACTGAAGCCCTGCTAAATTTCTACTTTTGGTTACTAATTACGTATCCTTTGGCTACACGTAAACATAAAAATACTGCCATGTGACTTTAACTTTTATAACTGTCAAATGCGTTGGTTGCTGTTTACAGCTTTTCAAAGAAATATGTCATTTTGCAGAAACCATTTCCTACGAATGTTCACAATTAAAGTCTATAGCAATATTTAGGTCAGCTTTATAACTATATGTTACACACGATATAGCACGTTATACATAATACACATTAATATTTTGGCACGACAGTGTTTGTTACAACTGTGGCGGAAACAACAGTAGTATTTAACCTGTTGTTATTAATATGTGTTTGGAATAAAAATTAAAATGAAGGGACAACCAGTCCACTGAAACGTCGCAGTAAATTCAAGCACGCAACTCGTGTTGCTTAGTTATTATATATCTACAAACGTAAAAGATAGTGGTGAACATGCAAACACATAGGCCTACAGTAACATTTATTCCGCTAATATTTACATGTATTGGTACTTACTGGTTTTTAGGTTTGTTTAATTATTTATTTAAATTATCTGGGTGGGCTTAGCATTTCATTGGGATTGTTGCAAACATTCAAATAACAGAAACGTAAGTATGTTACACAACTGTATTTCAAACACCTAGCGCGAAGGTACAACGTTGTGATAGACATGAATGTAAATAATTAACTTCATCATAACATCAGTTAATGGTTAAAACGTATAAACTTTGCACATATTTGAAATCCACACACACCTGGCCCTGTGTAACGAATACAACGCAGCCATCATGCAGCGATCACAACATATTTATTAACACTGCCGTAGAAAATTGATCACAACATTGTAACTTGTTTAGGATGTTTCAAAAACACGAGTACGAACTTGACGCTTCGCTCAGAAACACACAGTGACATTAACATGTTACCACACCACTGCCAGTCGTAAGGCACTGTAAAAACTGGGTATAATCGCCCGCCATGTTGGGACAAGCACAAGGCTGGAGGAAAGCTGTCCAATTCTAGATTCTCCTTTCCACACCAGATCTGCCAACCTGCTGGATATGTAAGTGTTGTGTCATAGCATCTAAATAACATGAAATAGGTATTGAAACAATAAAATCTTGATTCAGTTGCAAATCACAATTTCAAACATCATTATTAGTGCTGTAATTAGAAAATAACAATATTAATAACTTTCCTGAGAGAGAGAGAGAGAGGGGAGAGGAGAGAAGAGAGGGAGAGGAGAGAAGAGAGAGAGAGGAGAGAAGATATATATATATATATATACATATATTTTATACGTGGAAAATATTAATTTGTAACAAGTGTATCACAATAATTCAAAACTGATTTGCTTAAATTTTGTAACTTATCAGCTATTTCTTTATCAAAAACATCTTTGCTGTTTTCAATTTAACAAGAATATTACAATAATTCAAGACTGATTGGTTTAAATTTTGTAATTTATTTGCTATTTCTTTATTAAAAAGGTGGTTATAAAATTACTTTTTTTCGTAATTCATCTGATAACAATTGTTTATTTGTTTATCAAACAAAGAATGCAGATTGTGCAGTTCAGAAAAGTTATGCCGATCCATGTAGAATTGTTATTCAAAAATTATAAATTATGTGGCCTATTGTTGAATACGAATCTAACACAGCCATTGCATTTTAATAAAAAAATTTTACAAAGATTCTAAATTCAATATTACTTTTAACTATTGGCTATTTTTAGAAAAAAAATTTCCGTCTGGATCAATTGTTTTTAACTTTGATATAAGAGACCAGTTTAATAATTTACAATTTAACATGCCTGATTTTGTAATTGTAGGTTTTCTAACTAATAGGTAAAATCATAATGAACAGTATGTTCACACTTCTATGTTTGATCACTGTAGCCTAATGTACAAAATATTAATGTTTAAAATGGAAGAAATGAAATTTTTCCAAAAGAAAATTTGAATTTAGATGTTAAACGGTCTTTGCGATAAAATATTTTTGTTTATAATGATTTTAGAAATTCAAAATCAAAACTAGATACTACCTATATATAGAAATACATAATGAACTTTATTATAAACAAACTGTAAACTTTCATGGTGATATCAATTATTATTAATTTTTTGGGCAAAGAGAATTAGTGTATAAAGTTATGTTATTGTTTATATAGAAAACAACACTAGTTAAATAAAACCCAAACAAACACAAAATTAGTGTGGGTTTTGATAAAACTAATCAAGCAGGTACAATGTATTGTTCTAATTTGGAGAAGGAATCTAATTTATGATTATTTGAAAGAAAGAATAACTGAAGTGATATAAAATTTTTAAAATAATAAATGGAGAAAGTAAACAAGTTTTACAGAAATATCAAAATGGTTTGATAGTTTAACACAAAATTTTAGACATATAGTTTAGTTGTTTAATCATTTAAAACTTTTAGAAATTTTTAGATGTACAGTTGAGTTGTTTTATTGAATAAAAAATCATTTTCTTAAATCTAAATGTGTTTAGCTTGCTGACTTAGCTTAAATTTGCATATTTTGTATAAAATTAATATTTATCAATTTTTAAAAATTAGCAAGGTGTCTTCCTTGCATAAAAAAAGTGATTTATTCATGCCACTTTAAGCTTGAAAACATTTTTAAAAAATTGAAAATTGAGGAAAAAACCTTAAAATGTCACAAAATTTTAGGAAAAATATGCCTATTTTTTATCTACCATATACTCTTGTTTTGAAAGTGCTTAAAAAACATGAAAAAACCTTGTTTTGGAGGCTTTTGTTTCGCCATTTTTGGAGCTGTTTTGAAGCTTGAAAAAAAAGGGGGGGGAAATCCTTGAAAATTAAGTAAAAACCCTGAAAATTACGAGAAAAAAAACCCCTTGAAAACTAAGGAAATTTAAGGCAAGAAATAAATTGTCATATACTACTTGTACACACATGCATGCACACACAAACATTAGTTTGATAATTACGTTAATTCTGATGTTTTTAAGGAAAAATCTCTACAAAATATAGTTCCCAAGATTAATTACCACCAAAGTGATATAACTTAATAGCTACATTAAAACTAAGGCCTACATATAAATTACATTTAATGACAAAAAGGTTTAAGTAAATTTCAATAAATATTTTACCAGCTGACATCCTACATATAAATAACCCTTTATGACCAAAATCATTCACTAAATTACACTAAATATTTGAACAGCTGGCATCTTGTGTGCAGAAGCTAATTTTCAATCAAATAAATGATTTTAAAAAAACTGCATGTAGACCTAAAGTACACAAAAAATATTTAAAAAAAACTAACAAGAAAAATTCTGAAACATTAAACAACAATGCTAACCCTTTGAGGAACACTACTACAAAAACACATACCCGTGAAAAGCCCTTTAAATCATTCTCCAGGCTTATCAAGTGGTCAAGCCAAGGGCTTTCATTTTTGACAGGCCTATCCGGTTATTCGAAATGACACGTAACTTTCGTGGTTAATATCTATACTGCCATAATTCGAATCAACCACGAGGTCCTAAAGGTTTTCCACCGGTATGGTACACTCGAGCGTGCAACACCAATTATTTTGTTTGTATGTACTTACACCTCCCATCCATAACTGACACACTAGCGGTTGAGTTGACATTACCGTTTACAAACAGTTAAGTCACTTCTGATACTGATGGCAAAGATTTTCTTTTAATTTAAAAACACAGTGATAACAAACCGTTTATAAACGCCAAACACCTGCAAAATAAAACTTCGGAGCGTTTATTTACCGCCGTTCAGAATCCAGCGCATTCAGCGAGCCATAGAGAATAATAAATAACAACAACCAAGTACCCATAGACTAATGATGAGGGGTGTTGTCCATTACCTGCACAATGCGAAATATGCGCAGTGAAGTGGTTCCGTTTCCTTTTAACAGACACATCGTTGCACCTCCTACGTCATTCAACATCCCTACAATGTCACGCGTAAAAGGCACGATGGACAATCACAAATGTTTCGTGCATTGACGTCACAGAGGCGGCAAAAAGCCAGAAAAGTGAGAATTTGGTCAGTATTGGCGGCGAACAAAGGACAATTTTGTTTATTTTTGGAAATGGCGCAATGTTGAATTAAATAATGATTCTACAAAAAAATTATATAATGATAATGACGAACAAACATGATTTTGGTGAAGTAAACTTGTAAGCATCATATACATGTGAAAACACGTTTTTATGAGAGTGCGAATTTAACTAACAGTTATAATTATTGAAGTGCACATGACCAAAAAACATACACATAACACTTTTGTAATTTGTAAATTAATGTTTTTTTTTTTCCAGTATCCAATATCCGCCAACAATCCCTAACCAGGCTTTCAAAAACCAGGAAGGGCTAATAATGCACCAACATATACTGTTTCCTTTATTACATTCAAATCAAGTCAACAGAACACAAGCTAATGTAAATAGGAGGAAATAAAACACGGAATGCCAAACTGTGACATGTTAATCTGCTATGTACTCGCGGATCACGAGTTTGCCATCGCCATTGTAATATATATATCTTGCCATTCGTAAACAAAAAGCTCAAATTATGCATCGAAAATAGAGCACAAAAGTTGTTCCATTCTCCAGCCCAGCAATAAACGCATGGAGTAACGGAACAACAACTGGCGAGTTATTCCATTCTCCAGCCCAGCAATAAACGCATGAAGTAACAGAACAACAACTGGCGGCTATGCAGCCCGTCTCATCAGTGCAGGGAATGGAACATGGCTGAGGTTGATCTATCATTTATCTTTTGTGCATGTACCCTACAGTGACATCTAATAGAACACAACTGTTATAGTCATATTTCAATAGCGATGAATGTGTTTGTTTATATTTAATTTTTAAATGACAAGCAATATTATACCACTAAAATACTTTAACCACTTTGAATTTAGTCAAAACACATTACAAATTCATTAGAGGAAGTATAGAAATACAACAAAATCAATTTTTTTTATAAACAGTGTTCAAATCTCAAAGACATTCCACAACATTTCTCTTGCATATTGGCAGAAAAGCAGTTCATGTTAAGTGTTGGGACATGAAGATTGGGTCTGCGCAGCCAGCAAGTTCGGTCTACCTCATCTTTAGTCTATGCGAAAACCATGCTATTCGTCTTCTGCGCATGTGACAATTGACTTACCCCAAAGGAACAAACCGGGAAACTCACATAGTGATGAACATGTTTATTATATATTAATTTTTTAATGACGAACACTAGTATACTAATAAAATACTTTTAACAATAAGAATTAAATCAAAAAGCATTATTAATTAGTTAGAAGAGGTATAAAAACGTATCTAAAGCAAATGTTTCCTAAACATAGTTCAAAATTCAAACCCAATCCACGCTGTTTGTGCTAGCAGTATTGACAGAAAAACAGTTCAAAGTTGGGACACGGAGATGGGTTGTGTGCAGCCAGCAAGATTGGTCTATCTTATCTTTAATCTATGACCTACCACATATTCCAAAATTCATGAACGAATATATCAGTGGTTGATACACCTGTGTACACCATGATATGTTAAATAATCACACATTATATAAAGTATATTTGATTATAGTTGTTTTGTTTATTTATATTTTTATCAAATGTATATAATGTTGTAAGATATTTATATTTATTTAATTATCATATTTTTTTTTTATTTCGTGTAAAAAAAAGGTAAATACAAGACCCACAATATAAATACAACTATCTACCAAAAATAATTGGACACCTATCCACCTATCCCCATTAGAATCTCGTAGGGCCACATCTTGCAGCTATAACAGCAGCCACCCTGTCTAGCATGCTCTCTACGAGTGTCGCTATTCCTCTTGCACAATACCATGATTTGAGCAATGGATTTTGGCAGTGCCTAACGAGCCCTCACCAGGTGATCCAATAGGGTTGAGGTCGGAGCTCTGGGTGGGACAATCCAATCGGCGAACATTGTTGCCGGGTACCACTGCATAGGACCCCCTTGAAACACGGCACCTGACATTGTCATCCTGGAAGTAACACGGACCTATTCTATACAAATGCTACAGTGTTGAGATCATTTCATTCATCATGCTACCATGGACAAACACCAGCGTTCCTATGCCGAAGGCCATGAAACACAAGTCAACTGACTTACTGTATTACCTATCTTCATGGGTGCACAATTACTTTTAGGTAGATAGTGTATAATAAAAATCAGGCATGTTCATAACCTCACATTGCCGCAAAGGTAAACGTACGTTATGACGATTATTTAGATAAAATATTCAACCAAGTTGTAAAATTATCATGCGATTTTTTAAAGTACTTAGGAAATGTGTGCAATTATGTATGTTAACGATAAGGAAAATATCACAATGTGATCTCTTAGCAGGAATTTAAATGACAATGTTTAAGATAGGCCAAGGAAAACTCATGTAGTGACAATATAATTTGACACATTGGATGACAGTGGAATTTCCGCTTATTGGATGGTGTGAACCCCGGAAAATTCTAAACTGGTGCTGCAGATTTTGAGATATTATGTGACACAGCCAGCATATTCTTAGGACATATTTACTGCGGGAAAGTTTGTAAGTGTTAGGCCTACAAAGGGCGAGTTAATAAGAGACCCGATGGTACGAGATTAACTAATTTTATGTGTTTTAAGATCTCCGATGCCAACATAGCTTACACGTCATGGACAATGTCTGCAGAGGTCTGTTCTATGATAATGAGGTAATCGTGAATGATAAATCTAATTCATCCAGAAGCAATAGTTTGCCAGTGTATCAATAAAGAAAAGGTTTTATGATTACGGACCGATTGGAACCATTATTTTCCTCATAAAGTTTTTGTAGCGATATTAACACGAAGAGTCTCAGAGGCCAGATCTTATCAAGAGTCGTGTTAAAACTTAGTTGTGCCAAAATTAACACAATTTCTCTGAAAGTAATGTTCGTCTCTACATAGCATGAGTCAGTTTAAAGACAGTTTTTTTTCTCTCTCATGTACTTAATTGGCTTAATGCACACGTCACAAGAGGTGATTAATTGTTCTTTGATTGCTTTCACATTGATGAATGATGTGTGCGAGGCTGAACTCGTTGACAGTAGTAGCCACCAGACAGGACTCGGCCGTGCCAGAAGCACCGTATGCCTCTCTTCAGTATAGCTCAATGCTTGGAAGCATTCAGACGTGCACCACAACTTGGAAGTGGAGTGGGAGGGGGCAAAGAAAATCAAAGTACCTTTTTCTGCAGCAAAAATATTGCCTCTTCAAATAGTAACACCTCTTCAAGCAAAATAACAGTTCATTAATCTGGGCTACCAAATACAGACATGGCAAATAACCATGCAGACTTGCTAACAGAGTTCATTAACATCATGTAGTTCTGTAAACACACCAACCCCATAATAGCAGCATTTAATTATACTCCAGAAAAATTGTAGGCATCCCTCAATTCACCAGCAGACAGGACGAAAAATAAATCTTTCAGGCAGGACAGTCTTTGGCAGGACAAGAGTACTCACATAAAATTGCTTGATTTTTATAATTGACACGTGTGTCAGACTTGAAGCAGAGCTTCAACTTTGTTTTGACTTCTGAAATAGTTTCTGAGCAATGAACCACAACTGCAAGCTACAGATTTAAACAAATTAATAATATAGTGATAGTCGCAGTATACATCAGTACCGTCTCAGATAAGAGATTTAACATTGATTTATACAGAAACTTTGGCGCACAATGTGGTGGCCACAAAACAGTAATGAATGAAAATCCAAGTGAAACATGCTTTCTCAGAAGTTCGCTAACACAATCACGTAATTTTAGAGCTGAATAAATGGGAGACTAAACCTCAGATACAATTTGCTTGGAAAGTACACCTCACTTAAGTGATGTAGATAGCTTAGAGCTAAAAAATGTTGGAGGAAATGTAGTTACACATATCTACTGAATTGATAAATTAATGCGGGGGTAAATCTGACATGGCAGGGGGAATGGTGGGTTACTTCGGTTGGTTAGCGACTTTGTAGATTTCTCTGGTCAGGCTCCAGCTCTCATGACACAGAAAAAATGTTGATGTAGTTGGGTCATGGTCTGTCCACCCATGTGGCCTCTCCTGGTGACCAACATCACTGGTCTGATGCTGCAGATGATGATATTATAGCACAATCTTCAAGGCCATAACCTCCCCCTCCCTGTCGAGTTCACCAGCAGCTTGAGGGGAAGCGCTGCACGCCTATAAGGGAAAACGGAGGCGGCGAGGGAGAAACAACACTGCTACACCACCATGCGGACTCTGGATACCCCTCGCCGCCATCCAAGGCTGTTACAAGGGCGACTTGTCTTCGCACGAACATAGCCCCAGTCAGACAGCGAGGTTTCTGTGGAGGATCACTTGCAAAATCATGCAGTTGCCTTCGGTGGCTGTCCATGACGTCAACGAGGATGAGCCGGATGGGCCACCTGTGGACGGCCTTGATCGCCAGGTAAGCGACCCACTCGAGGACATCGTGACACCTGGGAGACACTGCGTTCGAGCACGGACACAATGGCAGCAGCTGTAGGCCCTGTGTCAACTATTGGAGATGCCAAAGTGCAGAGCTTGCACTCCCCGAATTGCAGCAGCTACAGTAGCAGCGATGTGTCAGGAGGGGGGAATTTCCTATCCTCCCCGCAGCTCAAAAAGAGCATGTGTCAACCGGCATGTCAAGTGTACAACCTGCAGTTGCTGGAGAGCACCAAGCGCAACTGTAAAAACACGATGGGCCACATGGAAGCAGCAGTGACAGCTACATCCACTTTCACCTCAGCGAACCTACAATCTGTGTCTGCGTGGCCAGCTACGTCCTCCACACAACAGTGTTGCAGTAAAGAAGATAGATGACGTCGATTGAACTGTCTCAAAAAAGGGGGCATATTATGTGGACCACCCCCCCCCCCCCCCCCGGCGAAAGCCTGTTCAACATTTAGCATTGTAGCCGTAGCCACCCTCCTTGTGTGGTACATGAGTGCATACTGCGCAGTGCGGTTCAATGTATAATGTTTGTTTTTATCTAATTTTTGAGAGTAAATGTTATTGTAATATTAAAATCATAGTTTTGGTTCTGCTATGTTTATGTTTTCATCCAGGGTATTGTGTACATGTGTAAATGTCATGTTGAGTTGTTATTATTACTGTTTTCCCTTGTAACCTTAAAGATCACGTAAGTACTGAGACGAACAGTCTCTTTATTAATTTATTTGAAGTGCCTTGTGTGTTTAGTTATAGTTGTATTTTAACAACTGTATATGTCATGTGCCATTACAGCCTATGCTCTCCGTGCACTCTTTTATTGGACACTTGAGAATGGACAGATGTAAAGTGTAAACAAACACATTACGTAAGTGTTAATTTCAATTACAATTTAATGATGCATGAATTATGTGACTAACCTTTACTAGAATAAAACAGACAACCATAACCTGAAAGACGGTACTGAAACACTGGCTAAGACCAGTATTACTGAATGTTCGGCTAGCGAACCGACTGGTGCACATTGTGTCCGACCACATGACTGGGAATTTTAGAGATGTAATAAAGTTTATTGCATGTGTTTTTAAGGGTGGTAATTATTGTCCATCCCCGATTGGAAGCGACGGGATGTTATTTGCACCGTAAGTTCATGTAGGCCTACGACAATTTGTACCATTTCAAAGTCTACCTTTGATGTGTGCCACATGCCCTCACATCTAAGACAGTTTGTGCAGCCGAGACCTACAACACCACTGCAGAAGGGTTGTGAACTCTACCGATGGGCAAAGCATGTGCCCAGTCACCAGAGACATCATAACATCGCAGCACAGATAAGTGCAAGGGCGCAGCAGTGCAGGGCAGCCTGTTGTTTGCCATGGTAAAACACAGACTCCGCGAAGCGGAATAATATAGAAATAGTGCTGGCAGCAATAGGAATTATGAGCCCAGGAGCTATGCTAGAGACTTTATTGTGTTATTATGAAAAGGCTTTTATTACTTGTTGTGTTTGTGTGATTCTTTTTGTGCAATATTAACATATCTTTATTGGTTTCATCACACAATCGATGGTATGTCCATTTCATTCACCAGTGTTTTGTTGTAGGTTGATTTAGGTAATATTTAATAAGAGGTTTTGCTTAGTCCCATGATGCAAGGCAGAATAATGCATGGTGGAAAAGAAAGTAGAGCCGCTCTGGCACGTGGGTTAGCTGAGGCCCACCAGCATGTCAGATTGGAAGAGTAGTCCGGCTGTTCCCGCGTGCGCCGGGCGGCATTCAGCATTTTTGGAATGGATATTAATCCGCAATAGACTCTTAACTTCATTGAACCTTCTCTTATGTAGCCGCCCGGTACTACACCCCCCTTCCCTAAAGAATTGTATCGCCCAGGGAAGTTTAACTCTACCGTAATTTCTTGTGTCGTAAGATGTTTATCAGTATAATCGCAGTGGCCGGTATTTGCCACTTTTCATTTGTGCTAAGTGCTCTCCTAGGGGGAGATAAAGATTCATCGAAATAAATAGGTCTGTAAACTGAACTGTACATAGTTTATTCTCGATTGCTATATGCTAGGGACGGGCCCTCATATTACCCACTCAACCAAGTCTTACAACATTAATTTATTTGCAAGTGTCGGTTTAAGCATTGATCCGTGTCTTATGAGTGTGTGGTTGGCTCTAACAATCCATATAAGCGAGTGTTAAATGGCTAGTCAATTTTCCCTGCCAAGATCAACATAATGGTACGTAGCTGACACACCAGCTACCGTTTAGCAATCAGTTAATAGATAATTCATCTGGAGTAACAATCAACAGGACAGAGGTCACCAACATCATCGGCGAGGAGATTGTATCTGGGTGGGCGGTCCACAACCCCGAGATCAGCAGAGTCGACAATCACATTGAAGTCGCCTAGATGGTATCTGGCGCCTACCGGATAAAACCACATCCTAGACCTCACTTTCACTTCTCCCAATACAATTTCCTACACCATTCCGACACCCTTAGCAACGTCACCTTGCTATAACGGCGAACCTTCAATGTCAGTGCTATGTATAGAGGAAAGATGTAAAATAAATCACGTTAAGTTATATCGGCGTACTTATTTTATACAGTCACATCTTGGCTGCTTATAGTAACCATCTAACCTTAAAGTGACTACTTGAGTAATTATGGTGTTGAGAGGCAAGAACAGCCCATTGGCATCTGGGCAGGAGACAAATAGCCTCCAGTAGAGCAGATACCACTGGATATAGTACTGCAGAGAATGCCATTCCATTGGGAGTAAGCATGGTAACCACTTGGTTGCCCCTTCATGTCTGCAGGTGGATTGACTACCAGGAAGCCCACATGGGCCATCGGCCATCACGACCCCAATCTGTTCTCATTCTTCCTAGCACTGGCACCCATCCCCGGAATTTTTACTGAAACCTTTCATTTTCCCTATAACCTTCCCCTGGAGTCTGCCTTCTGGCAACTTTCCTAAAGCCAAACTTAAAGTTTATAAAATTCTGTGATTCTCAACATGTTGAAACAATCTCCTGTAAATTAGTTTTTCTATTACCTTTATACATTTGAAGTTATTCATAGCACGACTGCAATGTTTTGTGCAAGAAACTTTTAACTTCTTCAACTTTAAGGCCTCCATCAACATCAAGGCCTCCTTCGTATTTTAAAGAGCTGTGCCTAAAGAAAATATAACATCTTAATTTTTTTTTTTTTTTTTCAAAAATGGGAAATGTTAAATATAAATGACTAATTTCCTTTTTTTTTTTTTTTTTTTTTTTTAAATTACATTTTATTTGTGGTGGATATAGTGCCTTATCTAATAAACTTTTTCTCAAGAAGGAAAATTTCAAAACAAATTATTAATTAAACTTAGTATTCCTTGTTATTCCCTGTGTTCCGCATACTGTCGGAATAGTATGAATGAAGGAGGTACTTTTAAAAAACAATATTACTCCCAGTAATCATAAGCTGCAAATTTCTTGTGAAGACCAGGTTTTATAATGCTGTTCTGTTTGCTTGGAAATTAATTTAAAAAAAAAATGATTTTAAATTTATACAGGTCCACTTCTGCTAATTTTAGTCACTTTATCAAGAAATTAGAGATGACCCATTTTGTTCTTATCCAGACCTAAAGTAGAATTTTTTGTATATGTAGACTTCACTATAGATTACATGAAAGAAAATGATGGAAAAAATCCCTAGACAATCTCCTTAAAATATTCAGTTTGAAATCAATAGTCACATTTGCCACCAGTATAGAAGGAAATTCACAGACAGTCATTGATAACACATTTGTTGACTCGAATTTGACCGTGCTCTATCAGTGTTTCCTAGTTGTAAATGGATTATCAGATCACGATGCACAAACTTTGATAGTAGCATCTCTTGGCACAATCAATGAATATCAGTACTTTAAAAAAACCAGTTAGTATACTTTTGAAAACATCTTTCAAATGTGACCACAGCAATTAACTCTGGCTTGATTAATACAACATAGCCGAAACAAACGAAAAGTACAATTCATTTCTAAATTCTGTCCTTGTTCTTTTTGAAAAAAACTTTCCCTCTAAACAAGTTCGTTGTAACATCATGCCAACTAAAAAACCACGAATGGCGAAAGGAATAAAGATTTCTTGAGAGAACAAAACAGAATTGTACAAAATAGCCAGAGTAAGTATAGATCCTAAAGCAACAACTCACTATACAAAATATTGCTAAGTTCTGAGGAAAGTCATAACACCAGCAAAAAAGGTGTACGTCAGTTCTCTCATTCTCAATTCAGAAAACAAAATCAAAACTACGTAGACCATCATAAAAAGTGAAAATGGAAAATCCTATGAACGAAACCCGGGGATAAAGCTAAGAGTCTGTGACATGGAGCTGTCAGATGCACCTTGAGTTGCCGAAACACTTAATTCATACTATTTAAATGTAGTAGATAACTTAATAAATAAAGCGCCTAATAATAATACATTTACAACTCCACTAAATAGAGATTACCCCATTATGAAACTGTTGTTTACAACTTCAGGAGAAGTGTAAAAAGGAATAAATCACTAAAACCAAAATTCTATTGTGGCTATGATGGCTATAGTTGCAAATTAATAAAGCAGTGGGCATGTGAATTTAGGATCCCCTTAAGCCATATGTGTAATGCAATTTTTAACACTAGTGTTTTCCCTGACAAACTCAAATGGGAAACTATTATTCTGCTTTTCAAGAAAGGTGAAAAAGTAAATGTAGCCAATTATACACCTATTTCGCTACTTACTTCCCTTTCAAAGGTAATTGGAAAAATAATTTACAACAGACTCTTACATATTGTGAAGAATACAAAATCTCCTTAGACTCACAATTTGACTTCAGGAAACATAGATCAACCAGTGAAGCAATATACAAAATTACGGATAATATCCTTAATACTCTGGACAAAAAACTGCCAATAATTGTAATTTTCGTGAGCTGACAAAAGCTTTTGAGTGTGTAAATCATGACGTACTCAATGACAAACTTAAAAATTACGGAATAAGAGATGAAATGAACCACCGAATGTGTTTATATTTATCAGACAGACAACAACAAGTTTGTATTGGATACAATGCGGGATCTGTATATTCCAAACCAGGAAGAATAAAGAATGGTGTCCCGTAGTTCTCAATTCTTGGACCTTTGCTTTTTCTTGTGTATATAAATGACTTACCTTGCCACCTTAATCCAAGCATCACTCCAATTATTTTTGCAGACGACACCAGTATTGTAGTCTCAGCCAGGAAAAAGGAAGCACTGGGATGGTTAGTCAATACCACTTTTAGTCAATTAGATGCTTGGTTTGAAGTCACAAATTAAGCCTTAACTTTGAGAAAACACATTTTATCCAGATCCGCACTAAAAGTAGCAAAGAAATAGACTAAACATCCACTATGATGAAGAAGAAGTCAGAGGAACTGAGCCTACCAAATTCCTAGGGCTGCATGTAGACAATCGCATACATTGGAAACTTCATATCGAACAAATTTTACCAAAACTCAGCTGTGTCTGTTTTTCCCTACGTAATATTGTAGACATTCTAAGCAGAGAGACTGCTGTAATGGTTTACTTTGCATACTTTCACTCAATCATGGCATATGGCATAATTTTCTGAAGAAACTCAATTGACTACAATAAAGTGCTTCGTATGCAAAAAAGGGCTTTAAGGATATTATCTGGAAAAAAAAAACCATATGATTCCTGTATGCCTTTATTCAAAAGTGTTATAATTCTACCACTATCATCTATGCATCAGTAAGGTTCATTTCCATAAACCACAGTTTATTCCAGAACAAGTTACTCTCCATAAACATTACACAAGAAATAGAGAACTAATTCATTTATAGTTGATTCACGATAATTTCGGCATTTTCTGAAGCCCTACTAAATTTCTACTTTCGGTAACTCATTACGTATCCTTCTGCTACACATAAGCATAAACACTGCCATGTGACTTCTACTTTTATAACTGTCACATGCATTGATTGCTGTTTACAGCTTTTCAAAGAATGTTGTCATAATTCCTACGAATGTTCACAATTTAGGCCTATAACAATACTTACATTGACTTTATAAGTATTTGTTACACACGATATAGCATGTTACACATAATACACATTAATATTTAGCCACGAGGGTGTTTGTTACAACTGTGGCGGAAACAACAGAAGTCTTTAGCATGCTGTTATTAAAATGCGTTTGGAATAAAAATTAAAACGAAGGGACAACCAGTCCAACGAAACGATGCAGTAAATTGAAGCACGCAACTCATGTCACTAATTTATTGCACGTAGCATCGACAAATGTATAAGATGGTGGTGAACATGCAAACACATTCCGCAAATTTTTACATGCATTGGTACTTGCTGGCTTGTAGATTTTTAAAATTATTCATTTAAATCTGTCCGGTTGGGCTTAGTATTATTTTTGGGACTGTGGCAGACATTCAAATCACAGAAACGTGAGCTTGTTACACAACTATGTTTCAAACACCTAGCGCAAAGGCACAACTTTGTGATAAACATACGTGAATTTCAATGAGTAACTTCGTCATAACATTAGTTCATGGTTAAAACATACACTCTTTGCACATTTTTGAAATCCACCCACATCTGACTTGTGTGTAACTATTACAACACAGCCACCATAGACAGAAATGGCGGCTACACCCTAACACATGTGGTGATCACAACACTTGTTACAGTATATTAATTATCCCTGTCCTGGAAACACATATTTATCATAACTTTGTAACTTCCCTAGGATGTTTGAAAAACACGAGTACGGACTTGACGTTTCGTTCAGAAACACGTCACTGGCTATCGTAAGGCATTATGAATACAGCTCCCCAGCCATATTGGGGCAAGCGTGTGACTAGGCCACTTCTGCCAACTTGCTGGATTTGTAAGTGCCGCACAACGAGCTGTGTCGCACCATCGCATCTAAAATATGTCGTTGCATCTAAATACCATGTATTACATATTTAAACAATAAAATCTCGTTTCAGTTTTAAATTATAATCTCAAACTTCATTATTGTTGCTTAAAATAGTATGAAATGTGCTGAAATAAGAAATACCATGTATACCTATCCTACACTGGTTGTACGATCTTCACGAGAGAGAGAGAGAGAGAAGAGAGAGAAGTGTGACAGAGATAACAAGATAGCGACATGTGCTTCGCTTATTGAACTTTTATTTCGGACGAAAAAAAAACACCAGCCTACACACGGGAATTTGTGCAGATATTTTTAACCGCAGCAATGAAATGTGTTTCCATCAGTGCTATCTAACAATACAAATATATCAATTGGCAACATTTACCTTACAAATAGTATATATGAAACGAGGTTAATAAATATTGTAACTGTGAACTATTTCTTACTGGCCATTGCCAACACGTCGCTGCTCTCGTTATTGTTAATTCATTTTTAACACGAAATAAATATTACAAGTTATATAAGATACTAAGGTAAAGTTTCATTTATTCAATAACACAGTACTCTAAAGTTAATCACAGTGTTAAATATTGGTGAAATACAAGTTATTGGAAAAACAGGTTGACATATTACTCCTAGGGTGATTTTTCAAAGGTTTGATTCCAAATGCCGAAGAAAGCGTGAATGGCCTATACCTGTTGTCAACTTAAGAATGTCCGAAAAGGGGCGTTCTTACTCTTCAAGTCAGCTGTTCAACAACCTTCTCCATTACTTGCTGATATTATGCTTTACAAATACGAAACTAAAAAAAAAAGAATTAAAAGAGTTCTTAATAAACAAAACTTTTTATTCTGTAGACGAATGTTTACAATAAACACAAAACATACTGACCACTACATAATTTTAACAAGACTAGACTCCCCCATTGATATTCAGTGTGAGGTATTGTGTAAAGCCAATGGAATGTACACCTCTGTTTTGATTTTTATTTCTTTATAGATTGGAGTGGTCCGTGATGCAGCACAGATGTGCAGAAGAAATTGAAAAATGAACATAAATATAGGAAATTGAAGACTATTTGTATTTTATTTTATATTTGTTTTAGAATTCGATAGTATTATAATACTTTGTTGTTTTGATATTGTTCTGTAAATAATGTGTTCATGTTCTGTACATAATGCGTTCATATTCTGATTTGTCCGATGCCTTTGTGCAAACTTGTACTCGAAAAAAGACCAAATTAATGCGATAAGTAAATAAATAAATAAAGTTATCACAGCCATATATCAAGATTTCGATTAAACCATAACAATCGAAAAATCGATTTGTTTTGATTCAATGTTACCGTTAAATACGCACGTGTTGGGATTTCGTGTACCATGAAAGTAACGATACTGGGGACGAAAGTAGAACTGTCACGTAGGTGATTCCTAATACAATTTTCTTAGTATAGTATACATAAAAACGCCGGTGCGCTTTCATACATACACTTGAAATTAGGCTACCACCCGGTGGCGAGCTCTCTCACCTCTCCTTCACCCAACCAACTCCTTTTCCAATCCCTTCCAGAACTTACCAACTCCTCTCACAGATACCAATTCCTCCCTCAACACATTCCACTCCCTCACAGCTTCGCACTGTTGTTTCCTATTCCTTTAAATATCCCCTTACTTAGCTTGCTGTGTAGCCCTCCCCATCCTCCCTCTTCATTCACCACTTTGTACATCCTGACTAGCCGTTCAACTTTCCTCCTATCCTTCAATGAGCTCCACCCCATTTCTTTCATCATCACTGATGGCCTATAGTTTCCTTCTTCCTCACCATCTTGCCCTTGCCTTCTCCACCTATCCTTCACCCATCTTGCTGCCCTTCTCTGCACCTTGTCCAGTTCTCCCACTTCCACATACGGGTCCCATACTGCCGCAGCTTATCTAACATTGGCCATACATCTTCTTCGCCTCACAGTTGACTCCCTTCAGAACCCTTCGCAGCATACCCAGTGCCCTTCTTCCCTTTGCAATCACCCTCTCTACCGTTTTTTTCCATCCGAGGTCTTCCTGCAGTACAATCCCCAGATACTTATATTCAGCTGTTTCTTCTATATCTTGTTCCTCCCAGCTGTACATGTCCCTGTTCGTCACCTTCTTCCTTGTAAACCTCACTACCATAGTTTTTCTTACATTTATCTTCAGTTAATTGTTCTTGGTCCACAACCATATTTTGTCAATGTCCGCCTGCAAATTTCGGCCTACTCTTTCCCCCCCCCCCCCTCTAAATTTTCAGCTGAATTGCGAGTATCTATACTTATTTCGAATTCGTCAGTTTTTTTAAATTTAAATATCATATATTTATTTACTTATAAATATTTAATTATATTTATTATAATCTAATACATATCTGTTCACTCATTTCGAGGCCTATACAGATTTATTTATTTTTTCATTTCTGTTGTTTGCTTTAAAAATATATAAAGTACATCAGTATGAGTTTAATGAATATTTGGGCATTGGTCTAATTAGAGGACAAGTAAATACTGTTGTGTACTGCTTTCCAAATTATTATTTTATACAGGAAAACACTTCTTAACATTTTAGGACATTTTGGTTGGAGTGTTCAAAATTAACAGCTAGAAATTCAGAAAAAAATAAAGATCTTTGTATTGTATGACTGGTTTGTAATATTTTAAGTATCGAAATCGAAGAATCGATTATAAATACCTGGAATCAAAGAAAGATAAATTTCGATACGAGTATCATTTCAGAAATATCGCAACATCCGTACGCATGTGATAATTCATCGCGAGCAAACTTGTGGTTTGTGTAGTTACGAGTTGTATTATTATGGTTTTGACAAGGATAGTTATTGTCAAATAGGTTCTAGTTAAGGGCGAAGTAATGTTACCGTTGAAGTAGTTTTGGTGCTTAATTATTGTTCTCGTAATTTGTGTGCAAAATGGTACGTAAAATTTAATTCCGTATTGTTTTTTTTAAAAGAAACTTTTGTTGGAAATGTGTCATCTGTAATGTCATTGCGGAGATGCGTTAAATTACGCAAATAATGTGTTCTTATTCGCAAGGTAGCGAAAACATTAAGGCAACGCATATTTTTTAAAGTATTTGTAGTTTTAATAAAAAATAATATCAAGACTCGTGTAATATTTATACCAAAATTTGGATTACAGCAATATAGGAGTTTTATTTTATTTTAGTCACAGCTTTGTGCAGGACAACTGATCCGAAAGTATTATTCATGTTCAGTCAACTTTATTTTTTAAAAGCTTTTTACAATACAGTAATTGTGTGCATTCTCTTTTTGAAATTTGCTGTTTTTGTGTTTAAGTAAAAAAAAAAAAGTTTATTCCATTCCTTTTGAAATGTATTATTTGGGAGGGTTATTCACTGAGGTAATGATTCACTTTAGCAACTTTTATGGAAAAGAATCTGGTCATTGGGGCTCTGCAGACATGGTTGATTAATTTTCAGTACCAGTACATTTTGTTTTGTTGTATCCGTAAAACCTATTTTCAATACATAGCTGTACAAAGATATTGGACAAGTCAAATTACAGTATACAAAATTGATACACTGGACATCGTAAACACACACATTATGTCTGACTACACGTACACGCATCACATCTTGTCCTCATAATTTGCCCAATCCTCCTCTAACATGCTGTGGGCGTCATTTTGCTGAAACAGAAGAAAAAGGAAACGAGAAAAACTGGAACAAGAAATGCGCACAAAACATGTTATACAATAATTTCTTAATTTTTGTGATTTGGATATTCATCTATACTATAAAATGTTAGTTAAGGAAAAAATTCTTTCTGCTGTTTTTTAAAGAGTTTTTGGTTAAACGGGGATCACACGATGCAAGATTTTGTGCGAAATATTTCGTACGAGAATGCCAACTAAATTGCGTGCGAAACAAGTTCACACGCAGATAAATAAGATGACTACTGTCTCGCATCAAAATTACTTGATAGCCCTGGGGAGTACCAAACAGCCAAGGTATTATAATACAAAATATGAAGTTGCTCACTTCAACAAGGTATTTATTTCAAAGCTATCCCTCCAAAATATAATTGATTTTATTTTATTCTAAGCAAACTGCCTAAACTTCAATCCATGCTTTAAAGTTCTTTCCCAGCAATGTTTTACAACTTGCATATACATACATTCGCAATTAGGCTACTGCCCGGTGGCGAGCTATCTCAACTCTCCTTCACCCAACCAACTCCTTTTCCACTACCTTCCTGAACTTACCAACCCCTCTCACAGATACCAATTCCTCCCTGAACACATTCCACTCCCTCACAGACCTCACAAGCATGGACTGCCTACCCCGCTCCGTTCTCCTCCACACCCTCTGAAGCTTCTCACTGTTGTTTCCTCTTCCTCTAAACACCCCCTTACTTAGCTTGCAGTGTAGTCCTCCCCATCCTCCCTCTTCATTCACCACTCTGTACATCCTGACTAACTGTTCAACTTTCCTCCTGCCCTTCATTGAGCTCCACCCCATTTCTTTCATCACTGATGGCCTATAGTTCCCTTCTTCCTCACCATCTTGCCCCTGCCCTCCCCACCTACCCTTCACCCATTTTGCTGCCTTTCTCTGCACCTTTTCCAGTTCTCGCACCTCCACCTCCACATACGGGTCCCATACTGCTGCAGCATACTCTAACATTGGCCGTACCATTGTGTCATACGCCTACTCCTTCACCTCACAGCCGACTCCATTCAGCACCCTTCCCAGTATACCCAGAACCCTTCTTCCCTTTGCAACCACCTTCTCTACCTGTTTTTTCCATCTGAGGTCTCCCTGCAGTACAATCCCTAGATACTTATATTCTGCTGCTTCATCTATCTCTTGTCCCTCCCATCTGTACATGTCCCTGCTTATCATCTTCTTCCTTGTGAACCTCACTACCGTAGTTTTTCTTACAATTATCATTTTATTTTTTCTGGTCCACAACCATATCTTATCAACGTCCGTCTGCAAATTTCCGTCCCCCTCTCGCACCTCAGCATATACAACACAATTGTCTGCAAACAATGTGATTTTTCCCCTAATCCCCAAACCCATGTCATTTACTATTATGGTAAATAACAAAGGACCCAGTACGCTTCCCTGTGGTACCTCTGACGTAACCTCCTTTTCCTCCGATATTGCCTCCCCCACTTTCACCCTCTGCATTTGCCCCCTGAGAAAGTCCCCTATCCATTCCACTACCCTCCTGTCTGGTATCAGCGCCTCCACTTTCCTCATCAATGTCCCATGGGGCACCTTATCAAATGCCTTCTCAAAATATATTAAGCAGGCATCCACCTGTTTACCATCATCAACTACCTGCACCAGATCCTCTAATAACCCAGCCAGCTGAGTCACATAAGTATCCCCTCCTGAAACCATGCTGGGCCTCCTCCAACCAATTCCTATTGTTCATAACCCTAACCACATACTGGACCACCAGCCTCTCCATTACTTTTCCTGTACTTGATGTGAGACTCACCGGTCTGTAGCTGCCAGGCCTCCCCCTATCCTCTCCCTGCTTGTGTATTGGTACCACCATAGCATCCTTCCAATCTTGTGGTAACTTACCCTCTCCTAAGGTCTTTTTAAACAGCACTTCAAAATAGCACTTCTAAATACTTTTGTTACCCTGTATTCCTCTTCGCACATCTCAGATTGATTTTCTTTCACTCTATGGTTGCATTTAAATCAGGTCACATGACCAGCATACAAGGACTAATAGGATCACAACTTGCATCGCCTTGCACGAGTAAAATAGGACCTGCTCTATCTTCTCATTTCGTGCAAGATGTGCCTTGTACACAAACTTGTGCAAGAAATTCTCGTGCAAGGTTGGCATATTGCGCAAGTTTGGCACTCGTCTTGCATCGTGTGATCCCTGCTTTAGAAAAGCAGATTTGTGCATTCTGGAAGTGGCAACTTGAATAATGCCGTAGTGGGGAGAGCTGTGATAATCACAGAAATTTTGTTACAAAAATTAGTTCATTGATTAGCTCCAGAAAACAGGTAAATGTGTGTGCTGTCCATACTCTCTTCACTTGTGCTGCAGGAAACAGTGGTACAGATTTGCTTGTAATCACTTTGTGTAACTAGAGAAATAAAGGTTTGTAATATTTAGCACGTGAAGAATGTTACATTCACACACACACACATACGAACCCACTAACCTAAACAGAAAAACAGAAGTATGCTCCGTAGTTTATGTATTTATACTGCATCTTTTTGTATTGCTGATAAAAAAGTGTTTAGTTCGTTTGATCAATTCATCAATACTCGTACATGAGTTGCCCTTCACTTTGCATGACAGAATAATGTGGTCTAACACACACAAACAACTGACCAGGATTGCAGAAAGGCACTAAATTTATAAATGTTAGGAAACACGGTTCATATAGTCAATTGAGAAACCTGAAGCACATGGAACATGCAAGGTCTTGGTGTTGTGGTTAGACTACTTGCCTCCCATCTAGGTTGAACCAGGTTCAATTCCCGAGGTCACTCCTAGATTTTTTCATGTAGAAATTGTGCCGGACGATTCTAGTGGTCGGTGGGTTTTTTCTGGAGTCTCGTTTCCCCGGTCCCTTCATTTCGGCACTGCTACATAATCTAATTGCTTCACGTTTATTGGCTCTCAAGACCTTGATAAGTGTCGCCCAAATCTCATCACTCACTCATTTGGAACATGCATCCTTAATTCCCAAGGGTAATTATTAAAATTGAGACTTTTCTGGGGGAAAAAAACCACCTTGGAAAATGGTATAAATTGACATTATTAATCACACTGAACATCACTTTGGGGGGCATCACAGTTCACAGTACATACCACTAAATGTGATAGTGGGGAGGACTATGAAAATAAAGGAAATTTTGTGGTAAAACACGTAAAATTTATATAAATTATGTCATTTGGGTTGCTTAACCATGTTAAAAATGCAAGAAGAGCTAACCTAACTTCATGATAGGTGATTACAAGGGAGAGTGTGCCATCATGCGATAGTGTTATAAAAGGAAGCACATTTCGGTTCATCCATCCTAGTCGTGGGCAAGACGGTTCACTTAGAGGACCAGTTTAGAACCAATTCACTCTCTTAACTAACCGGTTATTTCGTGCAATTCATTGGTTCAGTATGGTTCTTTATTCAAAGACTAACTTTTTTTTGCTGACGTGTTCCTAAAAAAGAATTAGTAAATAACTCAAAGTGGGGAGTAATATTTGGAAAACTGTTAAAATATCAGAATTTATTAATCTTGTTCGTTTGATTTAGGACCACAGATAGGTAAATGGATGCATCTTTACATTTTTGGCTCTATAGCAGCAGGACTCAAATTGTTTGGCCTGCACAAGTGTCTAAATGTGTGGTTTTTTTTTTTTTTTTTTTTTTTTTTTTTTAAATCTTGTATCTAATATACATGCATATCTATACTAATATTACTAAGAGGTAATGTGAGTTTCTCTCTTGGGTAATCTCGGAAACTACAGGGTTGATTCTTATAATTCTTTCACTGTTAGAAAGCTATGTTCTTCCACGTTGACATAGGCTATGTTTAGTTAAAAAAGAATCCTTGAGAAATTTCAAAATTTGTATATTAAGTTAGAGAAAAAAGAACTACTTGGCTGCTTTCTAAGCATGCTCTACCAAAACCATTCAAGATAAATTGAAACAATGTTAGAAGAAATTGTGTATCTTATTATAAAAACATACGCTGGTACAAGTTGTTGCAGGTAGTCGCAAGTTTATCGCAGGTGGTAGCAAGTTGTCGCAGGTAGTCGCAAGTTGTCACGGGTAGTCGCAAGTAGTTGCGAGTAGTCATGGGTAGTCGTATATATAGGTATGTATTTCAATAATTCCATAAAACGTGAGCAAAGCGATAGCGGGCTGCTAGTGGTTTATAAAATAATCTAAAAAAATATGCACTTCTTAAATTTTTTTATACAAATAATTTATGTCCAATGTGTTTAAGATGGGCCATTTCACTTCCTGGAGGGTAACCAAGTGGAGAGGTTTAACAAAATTCTCAAGGCTTCCCTTACAATATTTTATAATCATGATCGTACCCTGTGGGATCAGGATTTTGATGTCATAAATATTTGTTTAAATAGTTCCTTGCATGGATCAACCAGTGTTCCTCTATCTATCACTTTCCCGGGTCACCCTTTGTCACCCCCTTCTCAACATTGGAACATTCCTCCCTTTCCTTCTCCACTTGGTGACACTAACCGCAACCAACTGTTTGGAGAGGTGCATAGGCAGCTTGGCCTGGCCAAGTTGCAAATGAACGATAAATTGAACAGTCAGATCTCCCGCTAATTTTAAGATAGGAGACCTAGTGTTGTGCAAAAGTGTTTCTCTTGCCAATCTGAGTAATAATATCTCTAGCAAGTTGTTGCATAAATTTGTGGGTCCCTTTAAAATCCAAAAATTTCTGGGGCCCAATACTGTTAGCCTAGTGTCAACCTCTACCAGCCATTCTTATAGGAAGGTGCATGTTGCGCAACTGAAAATGTATGTGCTGAGAGCGTAACCTGTCGCTGATGCCTTAGAGTTTAATTATGTAATGATTGATTTGTGGACTGGTGATTGCACTTTGTTTCCTCATACCTAGTTTCCTTTTTCATTTGAATTGTCTCGGCCTCTTCAAATTTTCCTGTATCTGTTTGGTTTTGCTTGTCCTCCCACTGAGCCGAACTTAGGTTGCTGCACTCGCCACCAGCGAAGCGAAGTTCGGCATACCACCTGGGATTGCAGCTGGGTGTCTTCGGCTTTCATCATTGCCCTCTTTGATACCCGTGAAGAAACCAGACTGAAATTTATGAAATTTATATATAACTTTTATATTCTAGGGCAATATTCTGATACTTGTGATTTTTTTGTTATGCGTTTTGAAAGAGAGAAATTTTGGTGATAGAATTCTCTGGTTTCGACACATGCACATGTCTGCTTACCACAAATCCTGTCATATGTCATCAAACACACATAGAGCTACTATATACGTACCAATCCACTCCACTCTACACACATTACAGATTTATTATTATTTTTCACAACACAGTTACTTAATTTTCATGGTAATGCCCATGGTCAGATTGTCTAATGTGTATCACAATGTTTGAATCACCTTTTTAGGAAATATATACTTGGTTAACATCTGCATCCCTAAAGTGAATTCTGGTAAATATTTAGTTTATTGCTTGTGGAAAAACTAAAATTCTTGTGAATGGTGCTTTATGTTCACAGAAGGTGCTTAAGTTACACACCTCAAAAGTGTGATTTTGTATTTAGTGTACAACTTAAACTTAATAGTGAAGATAGTTGTGATCAGGAAAATAGCAGAGGTGAAAAGAATTTAAAAATGTGAAAATAATATTGATAAAATGCTAAAGAAAGGAAAAAACATTCTACCCACATCATTTATCTGCATCATATGAATTTACGTGCTTTGTATGTAGGGTTATTTTCCCGCTTCATATATGCTAAGTGGATTTGCACAGATTTATGTGAAATCACATTCTTGAACCAACTTAAATAAATATGTGTAATATAAAAAATTGCCATCAATATGCAGAAGATGCTACATGTGAAACCTTTAAACCATGAATAATATTAAAGCATAACAGTGTTTTGCCTGAAAAATGAGTAAATGACTTGCCTACAGTTTCAGTAGAACAACCGTACTCTCCTATTTTGGCAGTGGACTCAATGGCAGCAAGCAAAAAATGGTGCAAGTGCTCGCATCAATTGGGAAATTTGTGACAAAATATTGTTACAATTAATTTGCTGTCCCTGGCAAATTAACAACCCTCATGCACCAGGTCTCAAGTGACCCAGCATAATTAAAAACTAATGGCCATGGTTGCAGGATGACATTGATCCATGAAAGCACTCAAACTGAAGTACTTGAATTTTGCACCCTACTTTTGGAATTCACAAATATCCACGTAGTTGAATTGAAAAGGCACTAAAAGTGAATGCTACATGATTACGCCCACACCATCACTTAGAAAACTGACTATTCTGTTGTAGTCCTAAAAGAAAAAAAAATGAAGTAGGTGAATGTGTGCGACCTTTCACTCTTTCTTTGCTCTTGCTCTGTTAAGCAGAATGCAACATAATTACCAGTTTTCTGTAGCTATTGGTAAAGTTTTTAAAAAATATTTTTATGCTGTTCCACAATTTGCTTACAGGTGTACCATTGGCAGTCTTACAATGTCAAACTCTCTGGTGTGGACGATATGGTGCTACTCTCGAAGATATCGGAGGATGCCATAGTTGAAAATCTTAGAAAACGCTACATGGATGACTACATTTTTGTATCCTTGGATTATTGAATCATTAAGTATTTAATGAGAGTTGCTGTTTTTGTAGTTTCTTTGTGACTAGACTACATTGGTGACAGTAATAAAGATAAATTTTTTAATTCAGAAACTTGAAAACCTTCAATCCTGTATATATAAATTCTTCCTATAAGAACATACCCAGAGGAATAAGGAAATGAGTTTGTTGGCCCAACTTAGAATTTTTCGTTACTTATTTTTTTTTCGACCACCAGTATTATTTATTTAGTTTTGAAGCTTTGTTTAAACAAAAATTGAAGCAAAAAATTTCTCTCTTATCTTTTTGTTTCATCACAATTCACATGAATTGATGCCTATAACAGTGTGTTGAATAAGCATGATGTAACGTTTTAAATGACAGGAGATAACTTTTTAAATTACATAAGATTTTGTGCACTGTCTTGCTAGAACATAGTTTTTGGTTTCATTGGGTGGTGATTCCTTTAACTTTCAGAGGTTGTACTCGTGTAAATGTTAATGTAAAAGTGGTAGTTGGCCCGAACATGCTCAACTTTGCAAGGTAGGGGGGGGGTCCTCTCTCTCTCTCTCTCTCTCTCCTCTCTCTCTCTCTCTCTCTCTCTCTCTCTCTCCTCTCCTCTCTCTCCTCTCTCTCTCTCTCTCTCTCTCTCTCTCCTCTCTCTCTCTCTCTCTCTCTCTCTCTCTCTCTCTCTCTCTCTCTCTCTCTCTCTCTCTCCTCTCTCTCTCTCTCTCTCTCTCTCCTCTCTCTCTCTCTCTCTCTCTCTTCCCTCTCCTCTCTCTCTCTCTCTCTCTCTCTCTCTCTCTCTCTTCTCTCTCTCTCTCTCTCTCTCTCTCCTCTCTCTCTCTCTCTCTCTCTCTCTCTCTCTCTCTCTCCTCTCTCTCTCTCTCTCTCTCTCTCCTCTCTCCTCTCTCTCTCTCTTCTCTCTCTCTCTCTCCTCTCTCTCTCCTCTCTCCTCTCCCTCTCTCTCTCTCTCTCTCTCTCTCTCCTCTTCTCTCTCTTCCCTCTCTCTCTCTCTCTCTCTCTCTCTCTCTCTCTCTCCTCCCTCTCTCTCTCTCATCTCTCTCTCTCTCCTCTCTCTTCTCTCACTCATTCTCTACTCTCTCTCTATATATATATATATATATATATATATATATATATATATATATATAATATATATATATAAAGTAGTGGGAGAAGGGTTTTCCGCTGATCAAGGAGCAAGAGTGACCCAAGTGCCAAAAAATGTGTGTACCCTCTCCCCCACCCCTCCCCTTTTTCCTCCCCAGCCTGTTTACCCCCCTCCACCCCTGAGGTGTGGTGTGCTTGGTCAAAGTGGGTTACATCCCTTCCCCCTCCCTTTCATTTCCTCTTACTCCCCTATGAGGTGTTTTGTTATAGGCTGTGTGTGTTACCCCTTTGCGCAGAGGTGTTATCACCCCTTTGCTGGAGGTGTGCTGTGATTAGTCGGCTAGTTCTTGGAGCAAGAAAGGCACAAGGGTCATTTGGAGAGAGTAGATGTTGCTTCTTCGAATTCCAGAACACTGCTGAGGTTTGATGGTGGGGGTAGGGGAAGGGAGTCAGGACCATTACATGTTCGGAGTCTGGAGGAAGACTGAGGTTTGAAGGTGTGTGAGGGGAGGGGATTTATAAGGGCTTACTGAGGGGCTGAGTAGCATTGGTGTTCGGAGTCTGGCATGAGGTAGTTCTTTCATGCAACACAGGTAGAATAATTATTTACATCACATTTTCATACAATAATTATTTACAGCACATCATCTTAGAATAATTTACACTTTTCGTATGTACAGGTTCACATGTGGGAGTGTCCGTCGTGCATCATATTCGGGAATATCCATGTTGGAGGGTGTCAGATCCGGTGGTTGTTGGGTTGATGGCCTGGTAAGTGGTGTTGGGGCAGTTGGCACGCTGGTGTTGGTGTGGCAGTCAGTTGATCTGCGAGTAAGGGAAAAAATTTTAGGTAATAATGCAGTAGTGCCCCTAAGGTAAGGTTGACATGCCATCCGGCTCAATGAAGCATTTGTCATCCCTGCTTGACAAAGCCACTTTTGTCACACGTTCAGTGTAGACATTGTGGTCACGCAAACTGAATTGATTTAGCTCCCCAGTACCCTTGAATTTCGCTTGAGGCATTCCTGATAATCCTGGTAACAGAGCGATTGCAACACGTTAGGCTTTACATCCTTTGTTTCCACGTACACTGTTAATTCGGAACAATGTATACGTAAAGTTTGGGATGCGGACCTACAAAATGTGTGATATTGAGGCCGGCACATTCATCCTTCATCACTCTAGATACATATGCTTTTGTTCACTAATTTGAATCCTTGCTAATTATCGGGTGCATAGTTGGACGTGTCAAACTGCATCTCTAAATTTGGAGCAATTACTTAATAAACATAACAGTGAATTTCATAAATGGGGGAATCTGTATCGCACTAAAAGAGGTGTAAAGCAGGCTGAGGAAATTTTTGGGACCTGTAGTTGTAATGAAAATCCTACAAGAACAATTTGGAAATATCAAGAATGGGAACACCGGTGTACAAAAGCTTGTTAATGTTACACAGCTCTTTGACATCTTGATAAGGACAAGATTCTCATTGATGATTCGTCTTGCTTTAAAGTCGGTAGTCCAATCAATTCTGCAGCCCCGTAAATTGTCATACTGTGATACAACACGTATGTCCCTTTCTCGGCGGACATTTTGCGAAGTCTTTCCATCATACAGAATTATTCAATTAAAACAATTTGAAGTTGTTCTCAGCATGGTCAAGTTTCTCAGTATTGAACAATTTTGTACGGAGCCATCCACACCTGTGAAGCATAGAACATGATGAACAGAGCCGAGTTTGGCTCCACACTTCAAGCAATGCAGTAGTGTTTCCCTGTGTGCAACGTAATTTTTCTGCTGCATGAGAGTTAACAATTTTTCAGTTATGCTGTTCTGAGGTATGCCAGATACTGGGGCAAGAGGCAGATCTGCTAGGGCATCGTGAATTTCATTCGGAAAAGATAAATCAACTTCTGTGAAAAACCAAGTGTCCTCATCATTCTCAGTTTTACCAAATCCCATGACGAAAACATGTCTGGTTCAACCCACTCAAAATTGCCAATGGGAAGCTTGCACTTCATTGTGTGACTGTACAGGCCATTTACACTGAAATAGCAGATGTACTTCTCAGCCACACTGGGGTTGTACTCATCACCCATGTAAATATTGTTGGCTTCCTGGCCCCTTCTGGAAACCTGGGTAATACTACCCCTGACCCCGCGTTCCACAAAAAGGTACATGTCTTGATCAGTCCTCAGCTTTAGCCGTGCATGTTTCTCTACAAATAAAGCATTCTGTGAGAGAGATGGAGCTGTTACATGCCAAACGTACTATCCTGAAATTATTAGAAATGTCTGCCAGCAAACACATGTCCACACGAAAATAATGAATTGCAATATATTTTGACGATACAAAGCTTTTCATGCAGATTGGGCATGAGCATAGTCTTCACCGCTAATGTCCTCGCCTTTAATTACATTATGAAATCTGTCCTTGGGTGGGAGTGACATACACATAGGAGTATTCGACTTAAAAAAGTCATGAGGAAATATTCCCTTTGTTTGAGCCAATTCTAACTGAGTATTCTCTGGAAACAGTGAGCGGGTGATTTTCAACTATGCAGGCAACAAATTTCCTGCCAATGTCTCCAGAGATGCGCTCATAAAATTGAGTCAATGAAGCACAATTGCGCGACTTGTGTACGTCCTTTCAAGTCAACCACATTGGGAATGTGCTTGGTAATGGATTTATACTTTTCCAAAGTCAATCCAAGAACTGGAAGATCACCCAGATTTTCAATTGTCACAGTTCTGTCGGGTTGTGCAATGTGTCTTGGAGCCAAGGGCTTTATAAGAAAGAGGAAATCGTAATTCTGCAGGTTATGAAAAACCTCAAGTTGATTTTTTGGTAGTCTGAAATTCAAATTGCACTTACTGTGTGCACTGCCACTGATTTCACCCGTTACGAGGTTGTGGTCGACCATAAAAACCTTTCAGAGCTCTTTATTACAAATACGGCAACTTGTTTGAGCCACTAACCTAGCTTTGTCAGCTGTGGTCATTGGCTTCATCGGAACAGTCATGCTGTATATTCCTGCAAACTACTTTGTCAATTCAACCAATTTATCTATCAATTGGTATGTACAATTCTCATCCACTAATTCAAAATGCTGGATTATATGAACACACGAGCAGAAGGCTGCAAGCATATGGCACATGTTTGTTGATGGTGGTTGTGTTACTTGTGTCATTGTTAGGTAGGTAAGTGGACATGGGTTTCAAATAATACTCTGTGTTGCAGTATGCAACAAAAACCAATAGTTGCTGATTGAAATGATCAGAGAATTCCAAGTACTTTTTGTCCTCAGTTGGGAAAGTACACCTTACAACTACTACGTGTTGCTGCCACAAATTGTTAATGGGTTGCGAGTTTCTCCTCACTTACAAAGTATTTGAGACAGCTATCACAAACATGTTTTTTACATTTCTTACTCAACTGACAAGCAGTCGTGACAAATTCTTGATTATCATAAATTGTAAATGTGTGGTAGTGCCACTTGCACGAATGGCTAACACATGATGAGCATGGCGTACAGATGAAATACGCGTGGGCATGACTAACCCTTCTTTGTCTACTACACAGTAGACATTTATGGAAATAGATTTGTTCTTCTGAAAACTTTTGATGTCTTGCAATACCATAGGACTCGACAATCCTTTAGTATTCAAAACCTCGTGAGGTTTTGGATATGAACATGATCTGTTGAGATTTGATTTGGCAGGAAATAAAGTATCAACAATGGCATTTAGGGAGCACGTGTGTTTTGGGCACTGCACTTTAATGCAGGCTTGCCGATTGGCAATAAACTTGGGTAGCTCTGTGTGAGAGGCACTGATGGTGAATGGCCTGTATTGTGAAATATCAATGTCCATATACAACAATACAAACTGCATTGCCCAGCTGCTGCCCCTACCACTGAACTCTCCAAGTTGGGTAGTGAGCTGAGGGACAATGTCATTGTCATACAATTTGCCAACATGGGATGAATGCAGGACAGAGGTAACTTTAAACTAGGGATGGGTCGAATAACAAAAAATATCGGTTCCGGTACTGATTCTACAATTTAAATATCGGTTCCAATATTTGGTTCTATTTGGATGACATTTTAATAACTTCAAATGTTAAAAAGATCTGTTTGTCACACGTTAAATTTTATTCATATATCACGTTCAAAAGCACTCGCAAAATTCAAAAATATATCCACATACTCTACTCCCTGTTTACGTTTATTTTTCTCTCATATAATGCCCTAGAATTAAGGGACGTTGTGATACTACAGATATGATAAGAATATTGATACTTTCATTTTGGTACTGGGAATTTTGGTATCAATACTTTTCTTTTGATACTTTACCAGTATATCAGTAAATGATTCGATACAGATACTTTTTTTTGTACTTACTTCAAACTGTTAATTTTGAACCCTTTCAATCCATGTGCCCCGAAAACTTAGGGATGTGTTCTCCCCTATAAAATAATATTGGGAAGCAGGGCACATCAGTATAATACTTGTCTAATTAGAATGATGACCCAATATAACTAATACTTAGAAGTCCTGCGCTATGTAGTTTTTCAAAACAAGTAACAGATATGAACAAAAAAATTGTGTACATACCTCAAATTGTGAGAACAATTTAAACATTGAATTATTACAAATATAATTAAGTATGTATAAATATAACTATATTTTATTAAAAATAGAAGAGTGACAAATTAAATAAAAATAAATAAATAATGTTTTCATAAAAACCTACCTAAAAATGTACTGCTAAATTATTGTATTCTGTACAGAACACTCAGAATTGTTGGAAAATCACCAATTTGTTTAGCTTTTTAATATACAAGGTGCGTGGTGTTTAGTGTGACTGAAGAGTTGTGGTTGTTTGAAGAAATGTGCAAAAAAAAGGCACCTCCTAAAATCTCTGTGTGTAGTAAATTCTAGAAAATTAACATTTCAGTATTGTGTAATATCTGTACGAAAGTCCTCAAATTTCCTGGGAGCACCATGGAGCAGATGGAGAAACTCCTTATTTTGAGATTGTTACAAAAGCCGTATTTTAAACACAATATGTTAAACCTCAATGTAATATTTTTTAATCCTTATATACATTTACTCATAATAGTATATAAAAATATGAAAAGTAACCTTAACTATGTATTATTTTCCATTTTTTATTTACTGGTACCGATATGAAACCGGTATCGATACTTTGTGTGAATTTTCAGAAGTATCTTTTCTCGGGTTTAATGTGTTATTAATGTATTGAAAATATTTTTAAGTTATAAAAGTTTTAATGTTTGGCACTGTTTTTACGAGCGTCTGGAATAGAGTACGTTAGCACTGTTCTTGTGTTTAAGATGTCATTTCACTGTTTCAAAAGAATCTAAGAAATCTTTGAGCTTTGGAACACTAGTAATTGGAACTAGTGTTGTTATATAGTATCTGATGCCACATGCCTTTTTTTTTATTGTTGAATGATACTCCTTTTAACTGCTATTCCACATGCCATTGAGTCTGTAATGAATGTAGTAGAGTACAGGATGACAAATACATGTTTGCAGAGAACACTGGAATGTTGCTAATATGCGAGAAAATTCAATGTAATGGTTTAGTTGCCTGTATCTGGAGCATTTTTCGTATTACGTGATTCCATTATGTACAATTTTGGTACAATTAGATTGACTGCTGGAAACAGGATCTTTCAAAGGCAACAGGGCCAGCTATGGTGTATACGTTATACTTCATAGAGTTAAAGCAGCAACTACACCCTTATCTACCCTAGAGGGTACACACAAGGGGACCAGCTGATTACGTGCCACATTTCAACTTCTGTACGTAGTTCCTACACCATTGTGTGGATGTCAAATTTTCCATGGGGAATTTTTTCACTGATGAAGCACATTTCACCACAGGAATAGAATAGGAATAGAAATTAATATAACCAGGGAAGTTGTTTTCAACTGTCAAAACATCCACATTTGGGATGAAGAATACCCTCATGCCACACATCGATGGATTTCAGCAACGGTTTGCCATCAGTGTATGGGTAGGTATCATCAGTGGCTAAATGATGGGGCTGTACATTCTTCTGTACCACCTAATAGGTCCCATATACTTGACATTCCTGTAGCAAATACTGGTAGAGTTTCTTGGAAGATGGGTCACTTAACATTCATGAGCAAATGTGGTTTCCAACATGATGGTGCACTAGCACACTTTTTAGAGGTCTTCTGACATCTCATCCGAACATTAAGGGAAAGGGGGAAAGGTTGATATGTACAAATTGCTTGGCTGCGACAATCGTCCAATTTAACTCATCAGTTTTTAGTGTGTGGCTACATGTTTGAGACCCCTTTAGTATCAGAGGAAGATATGCTTGCATGTGTTGTGGCTGTATCTGAAGAGATTTAGCACAGACCAGGTATTATGTGTGTTGGTATGTTATTCGCAGATACAATATGTGCAATGAATGTCATGGTCATTATATCAAGTAGCTCTCGCAGTTAACCGAAGTGAGGCAGGAGATTTGAATTCTGGATTTGTGTTTTCAGTGTAGCGCTGAAGAAGTGTGTTTTTGCACATGGTTTTGTCATTAAAATCCTATCTGCTGTGTACTCTTTACAGCCCCTGCAAGTGTGTATTAGGAATTATGAAACATTTGGTTTCTGCTTGCGATACTAATGTAAGTTTTATTCGTAATCAATAAAGTGCCACAATGTCGCAATCATTGTGTTCAAAGATCACATCTCCTTCCTCAGTGCAGGCATAACATTGTCCCTTACATGTTGGCATGTGTGCATTCGGCTAATGGAACCTATACTGACCAAGTTAGTTTGGCTTGGAGGATATGCCTAGGGAAGCTACCTTCACACATTCGTAGGCGCACACACCTGAATATTTTATAATATACAGACAAGTACAGTTCATATAATTACACAACACATCCGTAGAAGCTATTAGTCCTTACAGAAGTTTTTCAAAGTGCCGACCATCAACTTCAATGCCCAGGTCACAGCGTTGCTGCGAGGACAGTCTGATCCTCCTAGATACCGCTGGTATTTGGCAGATGGTGTCAAATGCATTAGTGATTCTTGCCAGCTGGTCCTCTTCGCTGTTGATAGGCATGTCCTGCACCAAGTATTTAACATGTCTCCAAACACAAAAATTAAGATTCATCATGTCAGTTGAACATGACTGCCAGGTAATGGGTTCACATCAACCACTCCCGCAGTCGGAACATACTGTATCCAGATGTGCTTGTATATCCTGGCCAAAATGTGCTTGGACGCCATCATGCTGAAACCACAAATGCATTTACACATAAAGTGGAACATCTTATAGGAGTTGAGTTAGTATATACTCAATGAACAGACGGTGAACAGCAGTGTTAAGTCTTGGAGTTAAGACAGAATGGCCCAATGAGATGGTCGTGCACAATACCTGCTCATATGTTCACAGTAACCTGCTACTGATGGCTTCATATGCGAGTACTGTGTGGGTTACCTTCTACCCACGTGGCTATTCCTAGTATTAAAAATACAGTGGTGTGTGAAGCATGCCTTGTTCATCCACAGTATGGAGATAAACATTGCTGCATATGTTGTTGGTCGTGAAGAACCTGTATTGCAGTACTTTGGCTGGCATTCTTTGTATGGGCAATAGTTTGAGTGATGATGGATGGTGCCTATTTGATGGAAGCAAGAACCTCTTCTTCAAACTGTGCCATATTCACACGTTGTCCACGTCCAAAATCTTATTTCTGTTTTACGACTTGTATTCCATTGGCGCTGGTCAATGGCAGCAGAGGTGGAGAGGTGTGGTACCTGCCACCTGGGATAAGTAGTTGGATACTGCATACCTTTTTGCCACATCCCTGTACTGAACCGTAAACTAAGTGCATGTCTGCTGGTTCTGCCCAATGTACCAATTAATTTTGCCACAACAACATACAGACAACTGTACATCTGGTATATGGTGCTAGAAGTTTCAATGCAGTGATACTGCTGACTGCTGTCTGTGTGAGCACCAAACGAGTGTGCTGTAGCAGTCAAATAGGTACACCAGTAGGTTTGCGACAGTGGTTTAAACACTGGTATGCAATGACTGCCTTGTAATTCCTGTTGCCCTCCCGGCAGATATGACATAACAAGTTTGATGTTTGTTACTTGCATGTCAGGTGCAGTAATGCAATGTTGCGACCTTTTGCATGAATTCCTCGCAAACAGTGGTTTAGTATGATAACACAAGATATCCTTTTTCATTAATTTTAATGTGCTCTTTAATAACGAATCATTGGAAACCAGATTAGGCTTCTGCTTCACAGAATTTTATGCAACAACAATTTTCCAAACCTCAATTTTTCTATGAAATAGGTTTTCCTATAGTTGCCGATATTCGTTAAACTACACATAATCCTGGATGTTATTGTTCCATTTCAAGTGCTTTTTGTAAAATTTACAATAAACATGTGTTTCAGCTCCAACTTCAAGGGCACGTACCATCCTTAACAAAGCAACGTGGACCATATATTGCATTACGTTTTCTGCATAATTTTTCATTACTAAAATGCCGGTGGAGTTGTCTGTTTTTCGGACTCGTTCTGTATGCCCTACACACACGTGCATGCATGTACGTGCATGCACGTACGCGCACACACACCCAATGTAAATAAGACCTATATTATTGTGTAGTGACCAGCTTCGAAGTTGTTAACATTTCTATCTATTAAGATATTCTTTCACTGGATAAAATTAGTTTTTTTTTTTCTAATAAATAGCATTTCAATTAAAAGAGAAATTTAAAGTTTTCAATTTTAAAAATATTTTTTGGTAATTTGTTTACTTGTTGGGTTTGTGTATAGCAGGGACGTTGTACAAATTTTGCAGTCATATGAGCTATATAAGAGCCTGCCATTATATAATTTATTTTGATTTTTTTGCTATTTTAAGGTTTTATTTTTAAATTCTGTAGCGAATGTAAGTTTTTAAATGTATGCGTAACATAACGCACAGAAAGCTGTAAAAGCGTTTGTGATTCATTTCGCACTTTCTTGCAAAAAGAAAAACACATTGGATTGAAAGTTTGTAGACTAATTTTCTTTGTGTTGTCAGAAGATCATTGTTTTTTTTTTTTAACAAGTTTGAAGTGTGTTCTTTTTTCATTCACCAAATATTTTGAAAACTGAATATTTAAACTGATGCCACTACTTGGTTTTGGTATAGATTTGGAACATTTCCTATAGTTTTACGGTTTTGGAATTGCATAAGAGTTCCTAATTGTATCATTGAATATTGTGTTCTTCCTTATTTTCATGTCAGACATGTATTGGTCCTGTGCTGGTATCTGTCAACCCATTCAAACAGATGCCATACTTTGGGGAAAAGGAAATTGAAATGTATCAAGGAGCGGTATGTATGTTTCATCATTTTATTCTAAGATTGACCTGTATATGTAGTTTATATGTAAAGTATGCTGTCGGGTTGGAAAGTAGAAGAAGATTACAGTACACTACCTACCTAACTTTAAATTAGTGCTGGGCCGATACCAGATATTGCAGATACTCATAATACAGATATTTGTTGCAGATACCAGGTACAGATACCCATTACAATATCTTCTGTGGAAGAACCCAAACTGAAGTCGTCATTTCTAAATAAAGTAATTTACTTACGTAGTGTATGAACGTAAAATTTACTATAGGTCTACTTACAGTTGTGATGTTTTTTTAGATTTGGGCAGTTTCAAGCAACGCTAAGGTGTACAATTAAAGTACCTACAAAAAGATGGATTTTTCATATCAAACCGTTTTCCTACAAAAATACAAGTAAAAATAAAACATAAATAGTTATTTGTGACATTTTAACTTTTAGAGAGAAAATAAGACATTATGATGAGTAATTAAGTGAAAGATTTGTACTACCACTAAAAGTATTGTGGAAATCTGTGTTAGTGTCGCAAGAGGTTATATTTGATGCTTTAAGTAAACGTACCAAATTGGGAAACTAATTTCACATAAATTCTTCAAAATCTGAGAATAAAGGCAGCACTCAAAGAATGCTTTAGTAACATATTTTTAATCTTAGGTCAGGACAACTTAAACAATTAGTTTGAAACTTATCAAATAGAAAATATTGAATCTACAAGGTTGTGTACCACATTTCCCAGGATAATTCAACTTTGTTTATATTCAGAAAATTAAAAATTTTTCATATGTATAGTTTTTAAATTCAGCTCACCCTTATTTTACTGAGACAAAAATTGCACTGCCAGTTGTCAGGTAATGGTCAAGTTTCATACTGCTTTTAAAAGAGTTTAAATGCTGAAATGACAAGGTTGAGCTGTAGTGTGACCCTTGCAAAGTAGGTGATTCAGTGAGTGGCAATACAGGCTGTAGATTATAATCTGTTACAGAGCCTGTCACAGCAGGTGGCCACAGTTTGGTGGGAGCAGCATCTCTCTCTCCCTCACACTTCCTGTAGATGATTATCTTTCAGCAGGGTAGCTTTTCCCACCTGCCCTTCCTAGTTGTTAAGTGTAAGTGTGTCAGTTTAGTTCTTAGAATAAGAATGGCAACTGCTGCCTCAAAACAACATCAGTTGTGCCTGTCTTTCTCTAGTCGCCACTCTATTTCTTATCCTCTGGTGTTATGGCCAATCCTAGGTAAACTGCAGTATTGGTGCTATCTGACTTTATTTTGTCAGCTACTTAACTGTACCAATACTATAAATATTGACATACTGTGGTATTGGCATCAGCATCGGCCCAGCACTACTTTAAATTTCTTTTTACAGTGGACTCATAGTCCAAATGTACTGATAAAACATATCCAAAATTGCCATATAAATAATGATACAATTACCCGCTTTTATCATTTATTGGATATTGTGTTGATCAAAATATCTTTTAGTCCAGTCACTTAAGATTTCCTGTAACTATCGCTTTTAAGCTGATTATGCAGGCATCTTATAATGGGATCTGAAATACTTATGCAGACATCTTATAATGGGATCTGAAATACTTATGCAGACGTCTTATAATGGGATCTGAAATATGTTCAATGTATCGCTGTTATAACTGCAGTGCAGTCCTCCAGTTCAGCTGTTGGTTTCGGCAATGGAGAGTCTGTCATGCTAACTCCCCTTACATGCCTGATGAGAGGGTAAGTGGTTACTTAGCAATCAGCATGATGTCCTTGTGTATGGGTGTGTGTGTCTTTCTCTCTTTCTCGGGGCCATGGTGGTTTCGTGGTTAGATAACTCCCACCTAGGCAAACTGGGTTAGATTCCCAATGGGGTTGCTCCTGATTTTTGCATGTGGGAATCATACTGGATGATGGGTTTTTTCAGGGATCTCTTATTTTTTCCCGCCCCTTCAGTCTGGTTCTGCTCCATAATCATCTCACTTCACCCTCATCAGCTCTCAAAACCTCAATATTAAGAGCTGCACAAATCCCTTCACTCACTCTTTTCTCTCGAACACTATAAATATAAGTTAGTGCACAAGTACATTTAATATTTACTGTTGTACAGGCTGTGTATTAAATTCTATTTTATATATTTATTTTGTATTAAGGGGCAGGAATAGATAAAAATATGGCAAAAATTAGGTTATATTAGGCTACATTCTGTAATACTGACGCAAAGTTCTATGCACTACCTGATTGGCAGGAATATATTAAGCTCGAACAGTTTGAAAAAAAAAGTAATTTTAGTCTATGCTGAATACCTTCAAAAGTGCGAGTTATTGGTTTTCTGCCCTTAGTATTAACTGGCTGTTACCCGCGGCTTCACCCGCGCGCAAAACTCAAACTATAATTATAATGACGAAGTGCTCTATCTTCATGGTTGGTGTCATGTTTTATATATTCATTAAGAAATTGTTAGGGTACTTTTCATCTCGGAAAAACTATGTGCCAATTGCCATAATATAATCTACCCCTGTATCAAATTTCATCCAAATCTGTTGAGCTGTAATGACGTGATTGAGTAACAAACATAAAAACCTTTGCGTTTATAATATTACTAGGATTTTATGCATGCAGATTATGTACATGTAACATTTTTACTCTAGATTTTTTCAAAATTGATATCTTTTTCTCTCCTATATTTTGCTCTTCCTCTTTTTCTTTCTTTTCCTCCCCCCCCCTCTCTTTCCCTTCTCCCCTCCTCTCCGCTTTTTCCTCTCTTTCTTTCCCTCTTTTCTCTCTTTTCCTCCCTCTCTCTTTCCCCTTCCTCTTTCCCCTCTCTCTTTCCCTCTATTTTTCCTCTTTCTCTTTTTTCTTCTCTTTTTTCCTCTCTCTTCTTCCTCATTTTTTCCTTTCTCTCTCTTTTGTTTTCTTACTCTTCTCTCCTTTTTCTGTATCATTTCTCTTTTCTCTCCATTTTCTCCATTCTTACTTTTCTCCCCGTCTTTTTTTCTTTTCCCCTTTTCTTTTTCTTTTTCTCCTGTTTTTCTCTCAATTTCTTTTTCTCTCCTCTATTTCACTCCCTTTTTCATTCTTTCTCTCTCTCTTTCTCTCTCTCTTTCTAATTGCATGCCTTTCTTCCTCTCCTAACATGCCGGCCAGAAGGGAACCTGTTATCTAGCAAAATAAAGCTGATTCCTCTTTCTTCTTCTCTGGATGGTTGCTTCCTATCCTACATGCCTGCTGAGAGGGCAATTGGTAAAGTACATTAAGCATTAAATAAAAATAATTGTGATCTCGATTTAAAGATGCACAGTTATACTGTCAAATACAGTGCACCACAGAGTGGCAAAGTGCTCTGTCATTTCTGATGTTTAACATGGTCACCGTAGCTGGGTGTATATGACTGTAAATTAATTGCAGAAATTTTATCAAGACTATCCGTTGCTTGTAATAGTTGCATGTCATCACTAGTATTTCAATGAAAATGGTTAATGGTTTCACCTGACAATTTAAGCAATACAAGTATTGATAATTTATTTTTTGCAAAACTGTTTTCTCTTGAGATTAAAGGTTGTTTTCTCCCCTTGAAGTCAGTGTTTAATCCTATCTGGCATAAATCAATATGATTTTAAAACAAAATATCAGTTTAATTCAATGGACAGCATCTTCGCGAATAAAATAAGGATGCATGCTAAAGGAAGAAGTTAATTGAAACAACAATAACTTAGATTGGCTGGATACATCAAATAATGACTTAAGACTTTTGGGATTATAAGTTACGGTGACTTGTGACACTCAAAGTTTAAGCAAAGAAGTGGAAGCATTAGTCACCTTAACAGTTTTAACTCATGATGCCAGAATCACGATATTGAGCACCTTAATGTTTTACTGGTGCACGGCCAGTGTATAGAACAGATCTGGTGGCCTGTCTCAGGGGTACAAAATCCAGAACCATCTTGGCCTTACGAGTCGGCTGGCCCTTGTTTACACAATTACCTGGAAGTCTGTTGCTTTTCTGAGGCAGTGGTGCTGCCGGCTGGAGACTCTTACCCTAGCGTGGTGAGGGCTTGTGGTCGCCTGGGTGAATCGTGGATGGTGAAGTACTCTGGTTCCATGGTAGACTGCTGGCAGCTGTGGGTGGATGAGTGAGACTGCACAATCAGGAGTTTGCGATGCAAAAAGGGGGTTCTTCACCCCTTAAGAAGGTTTCTAATATGAGATGTGGAGGGCCTTCAAGTTTGATCAAAGAGGGGAAATAGAGGTGTCTGCAGTAAGGTGGTCGCACAGATGCCACCTACATTTAGAGAAAAGCACATGAAAACACTTAAATTCTTAATACTAATGAAAGAAACCCTAGATAATGACATATTGAACAACTTTGAATATTTACAACGTGGAAAGTTATTTACACTTCTCCTTATATTGTTGGCTTTTAACAATTTTCATTATTACGTGGCTTTCTACAGCACGCTAAAATTTTTGCAAACTTTTTTTTACAATGGTTTAGCATTAAAAGTTATGTTAAAAGATAGACCCTTTTTAATAGTAATAAAACTAAACAATATGGAAATTATTTACACATCACTGGAAATAGTTATAATTGACTCTTAATATTTAAAATATTACGTGTCATTTACAGCAATTTTGTTTGCAAATTGTATTTAACAACAATCAGCAATGAAAATTTTACATTAACCAGTCAAACCCTAACAAATGTTTCTCACAACAAATCATTATGTATTCCTTAGGAGATGTATTCCTTAGAACTTAAATAGGCATGCTGAAGAAAGTCTGTTCAATTTTACTGTTACTCAAACACTTACAGCAGTTTACAACTGTAAATTGTCTATGTAAACTTACTTGGTGTAGTTTACTGGGTGTGATTTCTTCGCCTCTCCTTCCTGGGTCAGCCCCTCTTCCGGAGAGCCATGTGGACTGGGGACATTAAAAAAGTTTCTTGCACCCTTCCTCTGGAAGTTTGGCTAATTTGGAAGGGCAGGAGCTGCTGAAGCTTCCCCTTCTCCATTTTGCCTGTCATGAACACACCACCGGTCGATAACTTCTCCACATGCTCTCAGATGATCTGAGTTCGCCAAAATTTGATTATATACTGTATTTTGTGATGTTATAGTATTTATTCAAACGAGTTGAAATGTTTCAAGCATGTTTGCCTTACATTTAGTGCCTTCCCTATGCCCTTAAATTTGTAACATGCAAAGCTGTAATATAGAGTGCTGCTAACATAATTTCACACAGTGGTAAACTTGATGAAAACTGCTGGCAATGTAATATGACACCACATTAAATTGAAAGAGCTCCACAGAGTTTACCACAATTCTGCAACATCCACATTCTTTGATGAAATTTTCATGTTCACACGTGGTCTTACACTTGACATTAGCATGTCTGGCAGCAGATATGACGTTTATTCACTTTACAAGAAATGATCATTAAGATATAGTATGTTGCTATTTGTATTAAAAACTGTCGCGCAGCTGTAAATCACCAGGGTGAAAATCAACCATTTATTGCTAACCAAGTAGAGAAGTTCACACATAATGGCCAAATTATTTCTAATTTAATTCCAGCAATATCATGCTATAATTCTGCAATGTACGTCCGTAGATTCCACCATTCTTTTTGGACCGGAATCTCTACCCGCTGAAGACATAGCTGACCAGAAGCCACTTCTGCCGCCGCAGCAGACCCTCTGCTTCTGGGAGACTGGACATTTCAGAGGCTCCTGAAGACTTAGCTCCATCCTTACCACCCCCTGGTATCGATCCCAAAATCTGGTAACTGTCACGACCAAGTCCCTTTAGAACCTCCCCATTGCCCACGGGACAGTGTTGATATTGTTGACACTACTCCTCTCTTAGTCATCTCTCTTCTTGTTCCAGCAGGGGTTGAGAATTGTGAAGTACTGCGGCGAGGTATCATCTCTTATCTCGGCCGCAGGGCGCTGGTAGAATGGGTGCTGCCCTCTAATGGCACGCTCTGGAACTAGTGTGACCTTTGTTGGAGGGCGCGATGGCTCAGTCAGGCAGTAGAATCTTTGTTGGGGGATGTTGATTTGACTGCTTCTTGGAGATTTTGGGTGAACAGTACATGAAAATTTCATCAAAGAAAATGGATGTTGCATTATTGTGGCAAACTCTGCAGAGCTCTTTCAATTTCATGTGGTGTCGTATTACTTTGCCAGCAATTTTCATGAAGTTTACCACTGTGTGAAATTATGTTAGCAGCACTCTATATTAAAGTTTTTTGTTACAAATTTAAGGGCATAGGGAAGGCACTAAATGTAAAGCAAACTCACTTGAAACACTCCGACTCGCTTGGCAGTTAACTGTGAATTAAAAGTGTGAAAGGAGGGATCTTCAGGTAATGAACCAGAGGTACAGCCCTAGATGGCACTATGCTGTGGTAATGGAAGGGACAGTCTTATCAGCACTTCAACTTAAAATAATTAAATTATTTTATATTAAGTAAAAGAAAAGGGGGTAACCGATGGAAATTTTACATTCACTATAAAACAAAATACAATACTTAATTGCAAGAATAATGAAATTTCACAAACAAAATTATCACACCGTGATAATATAGGAACTTGAGTAGTGTTAATTTAAAATAGATAAATTAAACAAACATAATTTCAGATTGCAAAATTGTTTTGATACCAAAATTTATTTTCTCGGTGATTGCCTAATTTTCCAAATGGTTCACAAGACACTTGGGTGACTGTATCTTGATAGCTCTTAACATAAACAGCACTAAATTGGATTCCTCTTGCAGGTCTAATAGGAAATTGCATCTAACTGAAGTGCCCATACAAAAGAAGAAATATTTAGAAAATGCTACATCCACCTCTATCTTCAGATATTGTTGGTAGTCCTCCATCTGGGAAAGGCTGGGATTGCCAACTTCATAGTCAAATCACATTTGTACTCGTCTTGTGTGCTTTCTCTAACAGTTGACAGTCATCTCCTCAGTAACCCAGAAACCAGATCTTTTAATTCATACAATCTCTGTTCAGCACAGTGAAAAACATCCAGGTTTGCAAACCCTTAACCCTGGCCATGTTCCTCACACATTCTCCAGCCTTGACCTCCGACCAAGGAGGGTGCGACTTGCTTTTTCTTGTTGTCCACAACATATAGCTTCGCAGTACACATCCTGTACACTGTGGTTGGCCTGGAAACAGGTCAACTCGAGCCTAGCCCCTAGTGGGTCAGCGGCCACAGTGGACAGCATCAATTTAGGCACTTTCTTAATAACACTTTCTTGCCAGTTTCACATACCACGTCGTGAGTCGCTCCACACAGAGCCTCCCCCTCCCCCATCTCCCTTGTGGGTCATGGCGGCGGGCGGGGAACCGACTGAGCCGTCATAGATGACAGGAACTGGCCCGTACAGTTTGCAGTACCTCAGAGAAAACAAGAGATGGATTGAACTTGCAAAGAGACGTCCGAATCACGAATCTGTGTCCAACATCTTTCCCCAGGGCATCCCAGACCACATCGATCTTCTCCTAGCCACTTTCTCGGCTCCAACGACACCAACACTCAGCACACCATCTTCCTCCCGACCAACAACACTGGCGGCAGGAAATGAGAAAATGGACATGGAAACTGACTTCCAGGTGGTTAAAAGAAAAGGGGATAGAACATCCACAGTACCCGAGAAACGAACCACACAGAACAAGCTTCTCCATTTTGTGTCGTATGAGGCACAGGCCAACAACATCCCTATTCAAAATAGGTTCTTCCTGTTACAAGAGGTCACAGAAAAAACCTCCACAGTAAACAACCCCATCTCTTCAAGCATTCCCACCCACCAAACACAACTGGCTGCATCTCAAACACAACAAAAAAGATAAAACCAGTTCAGATTAGTGGTTCCTGACGTCACTAAATACAATTTACTTATACAGAAATTGCGAGCAATTAGTAGGGACAGGTTTTCCCTTCTCCCCACTGCTCAGGGAACACAAATTCTTACAAATAATTCAGACTACTACAAAGCTGCTCGCACAATGCTTGAATCTAATTACATTCACTATTTCACTTTTTGCCAAGCTTCCGAGCTCCCACAAAAAGTAATCTTTGATCTCCACCCCACAACTGAAATAGCGGACATCAAGACAGATCTGGAATGTGCCGGTTACACAATACAGCACATCTACCAGTTTAAAAAACGAATCGCAGACCCGAACAAGTTCAGGTTGGAGCCGCAACGATTTTTCTGTGTTACAGCGGCGCAGAACACTGCTCTCCCTCCTCTGCTCTGTCACAAGGATAAACATGACTATTGTGCATCCACGACAGTATCAGAAACGGCCGACAGACGTAGCACAATGCCGTAATTGTCTAGCCCTAGGCCACATGAGGAACCACTGTTCAATGCCAACAAAATGCCCACACTGCGCTGGCCCTCACCCCGAGAGTGCCTGCAATATGAATAAAATAAATTCCAAGCCAACATGCGGCAACTGCGCAGGCGACCACACTGCCCTTTCGAAAGCCTGCCCCAAGTTCCTGGACTTGGTGCAGAAGAGAACTGCTGCTGCGAAAGTCAAACCAACTTATGTAAAACTTCATTTGTCTAATAACCTCCGCTTTTTATACCAAACTGTAGCTAGCTCTCTCACAGGAGCTCGTGACAGTACTTTAAATTCCTGAACTTAAAATTTCCATGCTGATTAATTCAATTAACTTCACCACTCTCTTTTATCCCGTACAGGCAGGGAAAAAGAGAGTAAAATACAGCTATGGAAACAGCTCCCAGGTGCTACCCTGGGAATCCTGTAAAACAATGTTTGCACTGCAGCATTTAGTATTTTTGATGGTTGTGCAGGGGGGAGGGGGTTAGCTTCTCCTCGCCTCCACAAGCTAACTGATAACCGTCTGGGTGGCCAAGGTCCCTCACAAGGGACAGATCCACCCCCACGCTGAGGGAGCAGCGTCCCAGTGATGTAAAACCGGCGGCCTGGCCATGTTTGGAGCAACCTTCATTTCACAATGAGAACGGCCACTGCTAGCTGCATTAATGTGTACAGTTGTTATAACACAGCCCCAAAATAGATGGTTATTTGGATTACATTTGAGGATAAATGTCTGTAACTCCAATGAGCACGTGCCTTTCCCTTGACACTTCTTATAGTTGCTGTAAGCATCGGTCGGTGGAAGAATTTTGTCACCCATAAATAATTCACTGATTTTATAAATGTGACGGTATTGTGAACCATACATGCTGTATTGATGAATGTAAGCTTCAACACAAAATCAGTGTCCATTGCTGATGTAAATTGTATATGCTTGTGTGGTTTTTCAAAGTGGTTACATATTCTTTTTAAGTGTGCGTTTTATGTAGGATTCTTTGTATGGAATTATTTTCTCATCGCAGAAGTGCCTTACAATTTGACAAGGTGCCTTCATGGCACCTAGCTCTTACATTCAAATTGCTTTTGAATGCAATAATAAAAATTGTTTGGCTGGTAGGTCTAACTTAATCAGCACTGGAGGTGTCTATATACTGATGTAATTCACATAATTTTGTTTAGCCTTCTTGATATTGACATATTTTTACAACATTCTAGATTGGAGTTTAGTAGTAGGTGGCTTGACCCAATTAAGATAGCATACTAGAAATGTTGAGGACAAACTATCCTGGTAATGCAGAGCCTATAATAAGGTTTAAGAGTAAAATAGCCATAAAATTTGCAAAGTTTTATCCAGTGTAAAATGTGTGTAGAACATGTAGCGAACTGTAGTTGTAGGGTTGTTTTGATTTTATTGTGGTATATTTGTCAGAGCATTTTTAATTGTGCAATTGTTGAACCTTGCTGCAGAGGAATGGGGTGAGTACGAATAGTTACATTTATGCCATGCCTGCAATATAGTGTAGGTAAGCGTACAGTCCTTCCACGGTTACTTCCAACTTTTTGAAGCTTTCTTGAATTTCTACTTCTATGATATCCCTCCTCCTCATGCAAACAAAGCTTAAGAATCTAGGAATATACACCAGAGTGATAACACATCACATTGGTATGAATTTAGTGTAATAATATTTTGCATATTAACCATTTCTTACTAAACACTACCAGCCCATATATTTTCTCTGTTTTATTTGCCTCCTAAACTATTAATCAAGAACAAAAGTTTGCCACATCAAATGCTTTACGCCCAAATGGGAGGAGGGAGGGGACAGGCCATGGGGGGATTGATAGTGCCCCTGGGGTAAAGTTCCAGTTATGGTTTTTTCCCCTCTCTTTTTTTTTTTGAGGAGGGGGGAAGGGAGAGTTTGTCCCCAGGCTCTGGAAGGCACATTTTTCAACCAATTTTTTAAAAATTTGGTTGGATGTTTTATTTCTTTGCCTTGTCCCCCCCCCCCCCCCCCAAGATACGGTTTTTGCCCCTCCCCCCTTTTTTATTTTTATGCCCCCCAGGCTCTGGAAGGTGCATTTTTAGACCAATTTTCTTGCAATTTGGTTTATATAGTGATCCTGGGGAAGGGAGTTAGTTATGATTACTGACTTCCCCTCCCCCCAATTCTAGGGAGCGGGAGGTTTTTTTCCCTCGACAATTAAAGTTTGTGGAAGGCACATTTTTTGACTGATTTTAATCTGATTTAGGGGGAGGGTTGTCTTTCTATACCCCACTCTCTGCCAATGGTAAGTTAAGCCCTTCGAAGCTACACAGTCTCTCCCTAGAGTCTTAGGTCTTAAGTCCACCCACAATTATTACATGTACCACACTTATATCATAATTTTTTGCAACTGCATGACGGGATGTGCGAGCGGGCACCAGTAGGCGCGAGCAAGCATGTGATGGGGTTGCGAGACAAATTTCGTAAGACACCGGCTTCACTGATGGTGGCTTAGCCCGCGGATTCCTCTGGTCTTACTATTAGTCAAGAACGAAAGTTTGCGGCATCTAACTCTTTACTCCCACACAGTGAGGGGGGCCTAGGTGGGATCTGTAATACCCAATGGGGGTCCACCCTCTCCCCTACTTCTGGTGGAGAGGGGTTTTGTACTCCAGAATTAAGAACAAAAGTTTGCCCCATCAAACGCTTTACACAAAAACTGTGAGGAGGTTGGAACGTGCTGGGGGGGGGGGGGGGGGGGTCGATTAGTGCCCCATGGGGAAAGAAGTTAGTTTGGTTGCTGTTCCTTCTCCCCACCACTTCTGGAGGAGAGACGGGTTTTTTTGTGCCCCACATTTAAGTTTCTTGTTTACCAAAAATGTGGTTTTTGGGGAGCTGCTGTGGCCAAACCAGAAGGAGGGGAGAGGGGGTAAGCTGACCCTGCTACACGTGTCTCCCATCCTTCCTCTTTACAACCCCCTCCCCCCACCACCAAATTTCCCCCTCCTCCCTGGGAAGAGAGAGCCTGACAAGGGGGGTACGTTTTGCTTTTTTGAAAATTTCTGTATGGTCCTTTTTTATATATTTTACTTGCTGTTTCGCACAAACCTGTTTTTGTTTACCCCACCCTCACACCATAGCAGGTAAGGTCCTTCGCACCTATCATCCCCCCCCCCCCCTTCCCCTTCAAAAATGTCCCCTCTGCCACCCTTTTTGGCTTGTGCTATATGGTTTTTTTTATTTATTGTGTTTTGTTTATTTTCCATTCTTCTTAAGCCTTCTATCTCCCCTAAAACAGGTTAGGCCGTTTGGGTATCTTCCCGAATCATAAGTGATACCATAATGTGCACCATAATTATGGTACAAAGTCATCTTGACTCAATTTTTCATTTACCATAATTATGGTACAATGTATCATTTCAGTACTTTGTGCGATAATGTCAAGATTTGTACTATGATTAGGTCTGCACCTCCCCAGCTTTCCAATAAGCTATTGTGTGTTCATGTTGAACCAATAAATTGCACACAATTATTAAATATATCATTGTAACTGCAGGACGGAATGTACGAGTGAGCATATACCGGAGTTCCTAGACAACACTGTACCATAAATTCAATTTCAATTTTGCATGATTACTTGCAGATTCTGCTGGCCCATCCCCTATCTTACTATTTATCAGGAACTAAAGTTTGCCCTGTTAAACACTTTATGGGGAAACTGTGCGGAAGAGCGAGGAGGGGGGGGGGGGTTATTTATGGTTGCTGACCCCCTCCCCCATTTCCGGAAGGGGGGGGGGGGGGTTTGTCCCCCACAATTAAGGTTTGTATTTACTATAAAAGTTGTGTTTGGATGTACCACAATTATTGTACACAAGTTCATATACTCATTTGTTGTGTACCATAATTTTGGAATTAGTGCGATAATTTTAAAAATTCTCCATAATTGAATTTGTGTGCTTCAGGCATTCCAATGCACTTATAAAAGTTGATCTAGGTCAAATGGTTCACGAGATATTAACATGACCTTTCAAATTTATACCATAATTATCTGGGCTGGCAGTCAGTATTCCGAAAAACCTTCGTTGGTTGAGAATGAATGAACAGTTGAGAAGTTAATACAGATTTAAGGTAAGAGTGTACCATAATATACCATATTTTATTATTAACTTAATATTTTTCATTTCTGCAAGTGTCGAGAGGTGCGAGCGAGTGCCAACAGGTGCGAACAAGCACCTAAAGGTGTCTATAGGCAATCCATACAGACCACACACAAATATTTTGTTTAACATTACCTTTTATGGTACTTATTTAAGGTACAATAAAACCAGGTTGAGAGTTGTGAGCGAGGAAGTAGAGTAGTTATTGTTCATCCGATACATACCACAATTACCAGCTTTACTGGCATTAGCTTAGCTTGTGGATTCCACGGATCCATCCTCTGGTTAATTGTAAATGAATTATTTAAAAGTTAAATTCAACTTTTTTAACAGAAGTATAAAAAGCTTGTGATTTATTATGTATTTGGGAAACGACCAAATCATGTCATACCCAGTGGAGAAATAATGTAAATTAGAAGAGAAAACATATAATGGAATTATAAAAATAGTATAGTGTGAAAGATCTAGAGGAAGCATCAGTAATGAAAAGGCTAAACTTTAAGTGCAGAAAAAATAAGTTTAAACAATAAGTGTGCAGGAGAAGTGTTTAAACAATAAGTATTATTAATTTTATTTCTGCATTTTATTACAGGCTCTACTGGTGAGTTACCAGTGAGTACCTAAATGAATTCACAGATATTACAGTGTATTGAGAGATATTCGGTGGAAGAAGCAAATACCAGATGATTTAAGGAAAGTTATAAAACAATTCTAATTTGTATGTAAAAGATGACAAACCAAATGATTAAGAAAAATATTTAGTGAAGCAGGGAAGTGCTTTATTCTTTCTGGTCCACAAATGTATTGGAGTATTATGAAGAAAATGGGAAGTAATGTTACATGCTGCTGGTTTGCATTGCTTCCCTTGCCCCGTCCCGCTCGAGCTAGTGTGCTGAGGACACAATGGTAATGTGAGAAGTGCGCAGCAATAAAAAAAAACCAAGTTGCCGCGTGTACCAGATAAGCCTATTGGGACTTGTGCGTTCCTGATGCCCAGTGGATTGAATTTCTGGGGTTATTTTTGAAAGAATGTTCTGGTCATTACCGTAGCACCTCTGTGCGACTGATTCGGGGGCTGTGGGGAATCTTATAAATTAGGCCAGCGACACTAGTTAAGCTGTGATGTCAACTGGTAACAATAAAAATAGTATTTGGAATAAGTAGAAATGTTTTAATGTAGATGGTGTTGAAGGTAAACACAGGCGTGTTCCTTGAAAGATTATTGAAGTGAGAGGGCAGAAACATGGAAGAAAGTGGGGAGAAAGCAAGGAGATGACTATTACAATATGAAATAAATTTGGGTATAAAATATTTGTTAAATTTAAGTACAGGGAGGTATTATACAAGTCTTAGAGCTGAAGTTTAAACAGAAAATAAAATGGATAGTGGAAAGGTCAAACTTCAAAAATAATATATGGGAAGTTAACAATGAGAGACCAGAGTAGGAATGATGTTATGCAAGCTGGAGTAACTGAAAAAGTTATGAGATGTGACACCGTCGGGTGAGACATGAGATGAATGGTGATACAATAAACTTGCGTTAGATGGGCGCCAGCGGTGTTTCCCAGTCACCACACTGTTAGGCTCAGTGTTCTCAGGGATGCTGTGGGTGCTGTGTGTCCGTCTCACCCGGATGTACTTGCAAAACACACTGTATTGCTAAACATTTTATCACTGAGAAAGGCAAGAGGTTGCTGCCACTACAAAGAAATACTTTAAGCCCTGTGAGACGTACTTTTATTTTACCTTTCGTACAAAATCGTGCCAGGATTTACTTTATGAATGACCTCGGGCGTGTCTAGCTAACTCCGTTCGGGTGCTCTCCAGCCCGCAATTAATGTAGTGCACTCCTAGATTGATGACTTCTCTGTGGTGTTTGAAAACACAATCTTCACAAGTAAAGGGAAGACAGGGCATGGAGAATTATGAAAGGAACAGCGAACACGTGTAATTATTTGGCATCGCTGACACAGACCCGCCGGGCCGTGCCTCCCAGCACGTGGTTAGTGTGGTGATGGCCTATATACATAGCCAGCTAGGACGGAAATAATATCACCATACAGATTACATAAATGGTACAAATACATATGAAATAAAATGGGACACGACATGGATGGTCACAATAAACATGCAGGTGTGTGAAAGCAAGCTTATATGGTGCGGATGCTGCTGGATACGATTCGTAGCGGATCACGTGGTGCAGGTGAAATTTCAGTATCTCCGTAAAATCTGCAAATTATGGTCAGACTGATGGTGGGAAAAATATTCTCCTTTAGATTGAAACACATCTAGGCTTGTAGCATGCCTAATTGTGGGAAAATCAAATATGAACGCGACAGTGTGCTCATACATACAAAGCATCAATTACATGAAAATACACGGAACCCTGAATGAAATATTATATAGAACCCTGAAATTAATTATGGCTTACATGCTATTACACAAATAAACCGTCAAAGCTCATGGATGATGCCGATATTGACGTGGTGGCTGTTAACCAGGTGGTTGCAAGTGATGTTGCCGTAAAACAATTAAACATGAAATATACCCTTAAATACATACACAGAAACAAACCCCTCAATATTGCATGCAGTAATTAAACAGAAATTACGCTGATACACCTTTAACATAGGCGGATGGAGCCTGATTCAATATTGCGGGGACCAGGTGGCCTCTCCCATATCTTTCCTCCTTTCTCCTCTATTACATTTAAAAATCCACAAGGGAGCAAATTATTAAGTTAAGCAGAAGCATAATGCTGGGGAATGTCGGGCAAAATGTACGCAAGGCAAAGTTTAACTGGTATACTAAAATGAGCTATTGTAATCTACATCAGTGCAAAATGTTTGAAGTGCCTACGTGACAGCGTCTTATCTCGCCAGCTCTCCTCGATGGATTGTTCAGAGGCAGAGGTCGCACAGACCTACCACGGCTGCCTACGTCGTTCATACAAGTGGAAGTGCTTTGCGCACGGAGTAAAACTTTTATATTTTAAAATATATGGCACAAATAATTTAAATATTGATTTATGTTTTATATTTAAATTGTGATTTTTCTGTATTCTTTAAATGTCTTTTATGACAGCGTTAACGCCAGATTAATAATGTTCTTAGTCTTTGCGCAGCTCACATTTTGAATTCATGACCAAACATTGTGCAATATTTTTAAACATTGAACCTGAAAATAAACAAGAGACAAAATTCACACTTCAAATAAATATTCCGTTACCTGAAAGTTCATGTTACGGTCTCCTTGCGCACGTGCCCGCCCATGTTTCACGTGAGTGGTAAGCGCCATCATGGTCTTAACATGGCTGTTAGCCGGTGTCAGGTGGTATGGGCCATGTTTAATTAAATAAACATGATGGTGCCATGAGAAATGGAAAAATCAATTTAGAAATGAGAACAAGGTATAAGGAAAGCAAATAATTTCTGAAGTGCCTTCTACATGTTGTTTGTATCAGTATTTGGTCATAAAACAACAGTTTTGTTTACTCTCTCCCACTTCCCATTTTTTTTCATCATGTCACATGCATGTGAAGCTTCAGAATTGTTCACTTGTGTGTTAGATAGGACCAATTAGCTATACTTTTTGAATGTGACATTTGTATTCATTATGTTTAGTGTTTTTCGAACCATAGTTACTTATCAGTTGTAGTGTATGCATGTGTATAGGCTGTTTACAGTAAAGTGAGCACTTTTGAGGCCTTAGTTACTTTTTTCCTACTGGAAATTTTTTCCTTACACCACTTTTTAAAATAAATATTGCCATGTAAGTAATAAACCCAATGTATATATTTCACCAGCCTGGAAAGTTAACATCTAAGGCTACAGTAAAATATATTTATTGATTATTATTCCAAATTAGAGCGCTTCAATAAGTGCTCAGTGTACCGTGAATAACCTAAATCAACATAAAGATTATTATAGCATTTCTGTTTTTTTTTTTGTTTGCATTTGATTGTCATACATACTTACTAGTACTGGCATGTGTGATTATGATAAATTAAATTATACACACTACTGCAATTTGCCAGTGTCACTGGTTGTCAAATTAAATTATACACACTACTGCAATTTGCCAGTGTCACTGGTTGTCAAATTAAATTATACACACTACTGCAATTTGCCATTGTCACTGGTTGTCACTATCTTCAGCCTTGCAGTTCCCATATTAAATTTTTTTTATGCAAATTGTTCTTTAGTTATGCAGCCAAATTACTTTTTAAGGGCACCACCTACTTGGCACTTTAATTTTGTTGCAGTGTTTGAAATCAATGTATTTTATGAAACCACTAAACGTGACCCTATTATACCAATGTACTAAAAGAAAATCGTGACCCTATTATACCAATGTACTAAAAGAAAATCATGACCCTATTATACCAATGTACTAAAAGAAAATCATGACCCTATTATACCAATGTCCTAAAAGAAAATAATTCAGACTAGATACAAATAATACTCTCAATACATAATTCACATCAGTGCTATTTCCTAGCCTTCCAACATGTCTACAAATGGCTTTTTCATGCACCTGTTTCTCATACTAACCATAAACGTGCGAAACTATTATAACGATTAGCACTGAACTTCGCTTTAGACTTTCCAGTAATTAAATAATAGGGTCACTGCTTAGTCTCAAAGGTACACTCAACACAATGGACATACTGCGCATCAGTTCAGTGCCTTTGTGGGTAGGAGTGATGGGTTGCTAGGTATGTGTGTCACCCTTATTCCTTCCTTCTGAGCCTCAAATACACTAAAAAACTCAAGTAGGTGGCTCCCTTCAGCAGCTTTTGGTTATCATAGCTGGAATATAGAATCACAGTAATAATTTTAGCTAAGTAGTAACTGCACACAGCAGGTAACTGTGTGATGGGCTGGACCACGTCGCCAATCACCCTCGAAAAATTAATAATGAACTATTTAATCAGAGGACTAGACCACGTCGCCAAGAGCCCTCGAATAATCATTAATTCAAACTAATAATGAACTATTTAATCAGCGGGCTGGAACACGTCACCAATCACCCATTCGAATAAAAAGTGTTTTGTTACCTGACATTTCGTTTCAGTGAAATGCCAGACATGAACTTTTAAACACGCTGCTTTTGGTGTTAAAAACCTCTAATGTGGCTTAAAATTATTAAAATATTAACCTGCAATGTTCTCGCCATGTTCACGTTACCTTTAAAAGACATTGGAAGACCTGGAGTAACAGGAAAATGTGTATTAATGTACGTGATATTTCTCCACAAACAGCAGCGACCAGCCTTGCGGAGAACTGTGTAGCGGAAGGCGTTTCTGCTGTTCTTCACCTGGGAGTAGCGCCTTCGGTGGCAGGTGCTGAGAACTGCTCGTACCTGTTTGTGCGCAGTCCTAAACTGTGACGTATGGTTACACCAGTTCCGGCAACTTGGTCAACATGCCAGAAGTGTGTTTTCGTATCTCAATATTATTGAACAGGTTCAAAAGCGACAACTGTGTGATGCTGAAAATGGAAAGGAGGAGGGGTTAACCTTCTGTGCCGTGTGTGAACTTGACCATCAGAGCTAAATATATTGTTGAAACACAAAACATGTGTATGTGCGTTACCTTTTCTAAAGCACTGTAAAGTGTTCATTTAAAGTAGGTACTATTTTTACTTGGCATTAATTTTATTAGAGGCAGTCTCGGGAGAGGATATGCTCTCCCTCCCCTTTGGATCCACCTCTGAACTGTATGCACTTTTATATTTGGCTAAGAAGGGCATGCAAAGGAGGGGTGAGTTAATGCGACTATTTAAAGTGTGTTCTCAATGGTGGTGATGGGCCATTGAAGTTTTATCAGATTTCTTCTTTTGAGGCCCTAGTTACTTTTTCCTTCCAATCATTTTTTCTCCATTAACCATCTTTTATAATAAATATTACCACGTAAGTAATAAACACAGTGTGTAGATTCCACCACACTTGGAAGTTGATGTTTAAGGCTAAAATAAAATACATTTAGTTACTATTATTCCAAATTAGAACGCTTTCAAAAGTTCTCATACTGTTAATTGGCTGTGAATTAAAGTGCTCACTGAATTTGAGGTAAGGAAACAATAGTTTATGTTCATAATACTTAAAAGGTATAGGTGTACATAAGTAATTCGTTTGCTATAATTTGACACTGAAAGTTCTCATACTTCATGATTATTTCAATTGGGATTGTCAAACTCCCATGGCATTGTTTGAAGTATTCATATTTGGGGATGCCTATCAATACCCACTTTGCAACCCATTACATTATGCAATTCATTACATACGTCTTGTCATATGTCATTTTGGGAAGGTGGATAATGCTCTTAGTTGCCTTTCTTCACCCACTTACCCTTGTAGTGTATTCCTTTAGCCTTTCTACCATGCCTAATAGCATGTGTGTTTATGTGGTACTAACAACTTCATCTTTGATAAAACATATATTTTAAAGTAAGAACAGATCAACGCATTTTGAATTCTGACAACCCCCCCCCCCCCATGTTTTTTTTCTGTGTAACATTTATTGATGGGTATTAACAGTTATGGATGTTTTTAAAACTTCACATGAACTCCAGAGACAGAAATTAACTTGGCTCCATATACAAGAATGAAGCTGGTACCCAATTTTTTTGATACACAAATTATGCTATCGTAATTTAAAATATTTTTGTGTGATACTTACCAAATTACTTGTTCAGGACTGTTGTTTTTAGGTAGGTAGGTAGGTAATTGAGCTTAACGTCTTGACAGCGAGGTCATTAGAGATGGAGGGAATGAGGGAAGGAATGGGTACGAGTCGATCATGGCCTTTAAGGACTCATCCCAACATTTGCCTTAAGTGATTTCGGAAAACCATGGAAAACTCAAATCATGATGGTTGGACTGGGAATCGAACCAGAGTCGTCTTGAATGGGAGTTACCACAGTGCCACCTTGCTCAGTTTTTAGAAGGAACAGCCTGAGATTTATATACTGTGAGAGTCTTATGTAGCCCCAGGTAGGGGTGGTAAGAGCGCTTGTATTGTGAGGTCGCCTCGTGAAAGCATGAGGAGAATTGGTAGAGGCGGGCAAGTCCTCCCTGTACACTTAGTTCAAAATGCAAAAGACAGTTGGTACCAGGAAAAGATGCATGGTTTACTTTAAGATAAAAGCACATATGTATACATTATTGTCTAATATTACTTAGAGGAACCATTTTATTTATTGATTAATAATTGTTAATGTGCAACAATGTTAGAAACACATCTTAACATCAGTTTCTCCAGGCCAGAAATTTTGCCATCATGTGTGTTTGGCTTCAGTGATGTCACGTGTGCTGTCACTGTCACTACTGCTACTATTACTACTTATGTTCACCAAAAGTTGAGGAATCTCCTCCATCAGTCCGTCATTTACCCAATGGTCATTTTCTAGTTTTTTCACATGATCGCATTGTATTTTCCACGTATATTTTTTTCCAGTCCGCTGGTGAAGCACTGTTTATTGCTGAATGAGTCACTCACAGAATGTGAGTTGGCAATTTTAACTTTTAACATGGGATTTTACCATGCTTCAGATGTACTCTATTTGGTTTGGGTCACAATGCTATGGTGGTAATCTGATAACTGTGTCCTTTGGATGTAAACAGTTTATCGATGGTATAAATGGAAGGGTGCTGATGTAACTGAACCTTTACAAGCAGCTCAAATTTTCTCTCATGAGGAAAAACACTGTGTTATTTATCAACATGTGGTAATAGTAGAAGAAATAGTTGGAGGCTTTTGTGGTATGGAGCATTATCAAGAACAATAATGCTTGGAGACGGAATGTTGGGTAACGGTTGTGTTTCACACAATTTCATGAAATTGTTGCTATTCATCATGATAGTATCTGCTTTTAGTTTTGGCTTTAAAAATTAACTTGGTTCTCTCATTAAAGCTATTTTCGCTACCTGTGTGAACTAAATCCATATTTGACCTGTATTGTTGTTTCTGTACACTCCTATGTCATCATGCTGCCAACACTTGTTCACATTGCAGTTGGGATGAATCCATGTCTCATGAATGTATATTACAGGTAATTTACTTTTTCCTTGTGTATAATTTTCCCTTGTAGCTCCCAGTTACATATTTTGCTCGCTTTGCTACAATCTTTACAAGTGACGTGACTACATACAGGTAGTTGATGAGGCTGCTTGCTCGCTATTGGCTGGAAGGAGATGAGGAAAATGGCAATGCAGGTAGGGGTGGTGTATGTGTGAGGGAAGAAGAATATAAGTTCACATTTTTCCTGGGGCTTCACTAAAGTTTGTTGTAATGTACAGTACCTTTCTGATAACAAAGGCCTCCTGAAAATGATTTACACTTGTTAAGCTGGCTAATGTTTGTTGTCTCCCATGATAATGCTGACAGCTGTAGCTATACCTGCACCTAGGGTGGGTGGCCAAGGTGTATCTGACACTGGGAGGCTTGGCCAGGGTATAATTATAACCGTTCCCTATGGGTGAGAGTTGCAAGAGGTTTAAGGAATAACTACAGTTATCTAATAAGTGTCAGGGGCTGTATCTGCCCGCATGTTTTGTTTGCACCAGGTGAAATTAGATTCCATCTTACCACATCCAGAAGATGAAGCGAAGAGTGCTGAGCTGGAGCTAGAATAGCTCTTTGAGCAATTGCCTCGCTCACCATTGTACAGGGCGAGGGTGGAGGTTCTATTTCAGGGTTTTGATGGGTGAGATGAGCAGAGGCAGCTGCCGCTCATAGTACCTCCTAATCTTCCCAAACTTGATGTACTCAAGCCTTGTGGGAGTGGTAGGAGGGCTGGCCTCTTTACTTGTGGTCTTGGTGAACTACTTTATTTTGGTAGGTGTGGAGCACGGTTCATGATGACTAAATAAATTATGAGGCTGATCGCTTTTAGGGTGGGAAACAGCACTTCTCTCTGAATTTGCTTTCTCCTTTAAACATTTTCTCACTGCAAGAACATAAGTGGTTGGAGTAGCAGACATGAGAAAAAACACTTACTGTGTTCTATTGACAACACTGGCAATGAGTACAATTTACACACACATTACAATGGCTTAGGAAAACTTGCTTACAAATACGCTGGAAAGTACTGAAAACAACCTATCTACTTGTAACATCGCAACAATGTAGCACTGAATGGGGTTTACATGACTGGAAATGGATGGCATCTCATGTGACATAGTACTCGTTCGGGTGAGACATTGGGTGCATTCCCAATGCTCACGTAGTAGGCCTGCACCCTGGTGGTTGGAGTAGGAGGTGGAGGGATGGCAGGTGAGCTTGCTGAGGCTCCTGTGCCTAGGTATAAGTTGACAGTGGTTGAGCGTATTTCGGTTCCAGCCCCTTTGACCGGAGGTTTTGAGGTGCGTCCTGCTGCCACCGAGCATATTTCGTCCCTTGGTCGTCAGGAAGGTGAGTGGGTGTGGAGAGCACGTGGACACTGAGGTTCCACCTCGGGGAAGACTCTTTGATCTATTCTCTGCTCTGCTGGCGACTGGCTTATATACCCGGCGAGGGAAGGGGGGCTGAGTAGAGGGGTAGCGCGCGTGACCCCTAACAGCCAAGGTAACAAAACAACAGGCCAATGGACACTGCTCCCAATATTAACAAATGAAATATTTCAGTGCACAAAATTATTTTATATTAAAGGGTTGAAACTGCATTAAAAAATTACTTAATTACAAATTTATATGTGGTTATAATACTTGTACGTTATTTATACAAAAATTATTACGCGGAATGTTCTTTGCAAAACAGGTAGCATCTCATTCCTTCTCACATATTATTTATCTCTGGTAATTACAGTTACATGTTGTTTCTTAACGTAAGCAAATGCTGCTTGTCTGCTTCATACGAAGAACACCTTTCGGTACAACAACGTGATATGTTCTGATAGGCCGAAGGCCAAAACTTCGACACATGTTAATTAATTCTAATTGAATGACAGAAATGTTCAACCTTGTTCTTGTAATGGATATTTTCTGTGTTTCACTATGAGATTACTATGAATATGCGTGCAAGTGCACACATTCAACATGGTAATCCAGTGTTTTGAAGTGTTTTCATAGTGTTTTCTAATTTGATTTTTTGCACCCAGGATGTAGTTGCTATTTAATCGCCTTTCCTTCCACAGGCACCTTATGAGAATCCTCCACACGTTTATGCACTGGCTGACGAGATGTATCGGAACATGATCATCGACTTGGAAAGTCAGTGTGTTATCATAAGGTATTTGTGATGTATTAATTTAAGCATGTATTCTCTTGCTAAAGGTTAAAGCCACCACCTATTTTGTATAATCTATTTGGCAGTTATTTTCCAAAAGCACTTTTATTTTGTGCAGCATTCATTACTTGCTTCCTACCACGTTCAAAGAATTTTACCATTACAGTAAACGTAAAAGTGTAAATTACTGGTAGTTTTAATATCTCCTCAACGTGATACGTATGTATCATGACTTCTCTCTTCCTCTCCATCTGTTAAATTTCCATTCCCCCCCCTCTACATATTTCTGCCCATCTTCTCCCTCCTCTCTTTATATCTTTCACTTCCAATAATATTTTTTTCCTCTTTCATCCTCAAATTATTTATTTCCCCCAATATTTTCTTACTTCCTCCCCTCCTGTTTCTCTCTATCTCCTTCTCCACCAGTCTCTCCCCCATCTATTTATTTCAGTCCGTCTCCCCCAATTATTTCTTTCCCTTCCTCTTCCCCCCTTATTAATGTTTCTTTTGCTCCCCTTCTCTTCCCCTATCTTTCTTTCCCTCCCTCAGCCTTTCCTGTATGTTTCTTTCCCACTTTAATTCCATCCTCCTTTTTTCTTTCCCTCCCTCCCATTTCTTCCCATCTTATTCTTTCCCTCTCTCCCATTTCGTCCCATCTTATTCTTTCCCTCTTCATTTATTTCCCCCTCTCCTCTCTCTCTTTTTGCTTCACTCACTCTGTCTTTATCACTCTTTAGTGTCTTTGCCTCTCAATTCATTACCTTCTTATTCATTCTCTGTCTGCATTTTTCCTGTTCAGTCTTTGCTGCAGACTCCTTCCTCACTTCTCTGTCTCCTGCTGGGCCCTCATTTTGCTCCCATTTCCATCTCATGTTGAGTCCTCCCATTTGCTCCCTCTGTCTCCATCTCATGTTGAGTACTCCCTTTGCTCACTCTTCCTTTCCACCTCCCACTGAATCCTCCCTTTGCTCACTCTTCCTCTCCACCTTCCACTGAATCCGCCCTTTGCTCACTCTTCCTCTCCACCTTCCACTGAATCCGCCCTTTGCTCACTCTTCCTCTCCACCTTCCACTGAATCCTCCCTTTGCTCACTCTTCCTCTCCACCTTCCACTGAATCGTCCCTTTGCTCACTCTTCCTCTCCACCTCCCACTGAATCATCCCTTTGCTCAGTCTTCCTCTCCACCTCCCACTGAATCGTTCCTTTGCTCACTCTTCCTCTCCACCTCCCACTGAATCCTCCCTTTGCTCACTCTTCCTCTCCACCTTCCACTGAATCGTCCCTTTGCTCACTCTTCCTCTCCACCTCCCACTGAATCATCCCTTTGCTCAGTCTTCCTCTCCACCTCCCACTGAATCGTTCCTTTGCTCACTCTTCCTCTCCACCTCCCACTGAATCCTCCCCTTGCTTACTCCCTTTCCATCTTCCCTTAAGTCTCCCGTTCTGTCTTTCTTGTACAAACCTTCTCTTTGACAGTTGCACACTGGTAGATGCTTCTTTAGTTTATGGCGGAGTTACCTCTTTTCTTTCTGTCTGGCCAAGTTACCCCTTTTCTCTGAATCTGTTTGAAATTTTTTTTTCTCCATCTGGTCTTGACAGCCTCTTCTTTTCTCTAGTCGAATTCCCTCCTTTTTCTCTCTGGGGAGCCCACATCCCCCTTTTTTCTCTAGCCAGTACCTCACACCCACTTTTCCCCCTCCCCTCCCCCCTCCCCCCTCTCCCCCCTCTCCCCCTCTCTCCCCTCTCTCCCCTCCCCTCTCTCCCCTCCCCTCTCTCCCCCTCTCTCCCCTCCCCTCTCCCCTCCCCTCTCCCCTCCCCTCTCCCCTCCCCTCTCCCCTCCCCTCTCTCCCCTCCCCTCTCTCCCCTCCCCTCCTCCCCTCCCCTCTCTCCCCTCCCTCCTCTCCCCCTATCTCCCCCTATCCCCCTATCTCCCCCTATCCCCCTCTCCCCCCTCTTCCCCCCCGCTTCCCCCCGCTTCCCCCCCCCGCTTCCCCCCTCTCCCCCCCCCCCCGCTTCCCCCCGCTTCCCCCCCCCGCTTCCCCCCCTTTCCCCCGCTTCCCCCTCTTTCCCCCCTCTTTCCCCCCTCTTTCCCCCCCTCTTTTCCCCCCTCTTTCCCCCCCTCTTTTCCCCCCTCTTTTCCCCCCTCTTTCCCCCCCTCTTTCCCCCCTCTTTCCCCCCCTCTTTCCCCCCTCTTTCCCCCCTCTTTCCCCCCTCTTTCCCCCCTCTTTCCCCCCTCTTTCCCCCCTCTTTCCCCCCTCTTTCCCCCCTCTTCCGCCCTCTTCCCCCCTCTTCCCCCCTCTTCCGCCTTAGACGTGTTCTATGTTAATGGCCGTTAAAGTACTTCATTTAAATACACTTGAGAATATTTAGATTGGTACCAAACCATGGAATTGCAATGACTTCTCAATTCTTGCCATTAGTCAGCTTGTGTCCCTAGTGATTTTGAAAGAACGGTAAACATTTAAATATTAACACACTTTTGTGTTTTCGTAAAGTTATGCCGGTTCCGTGGAAATAACCAAACGGCTGGTACAAGCAACACAGATCAGTTTTCAGAATTTGGCCGAGGCTGTGCTCAGGGTATAGCACTGGTTAATCTTTGGGGGAGCCTTTTACTAAGAACTCAATACACCCTGGTACTGTAGCTGCTCACATGATGTGCTGTATAACCCTCCGGGCTGGAGAAAGGCCAGGAGAGATTAAGTGGTAAGACATGTTGAGTCTAGTGGTATACCTAGACGTATACCAGTAGGACCGCTAATCATACCCGGCTTCATGGCACGTACACTCTACTTTGGCATTAATTATTATTATCAGAGTAACTACTGTAGATCGGCTCCTGCTGAAGAATTACAGATGCAGAGTTAAGAACCGCCTCAAATGTAACTTGCAACTCCTCGAGGAGGAGATAAATCGTAATTCATTTGCTGAATCAGAGGATTCTGTTTCTTTATTTTCTTTACCAACAAGTAATCCTGGAAGACTACCATTTAAGTATCTAATTGTATTTCACTGTGAAATGGCAGTATTTGGCATTTAACCATCTGTACTAACTCCTGAGTATACCACCATACCTCCACACCTTCCCCAACTCTTTCCTACCCCTCAACGAGCAGCATGAGCACCACTCCGCCACAACCAGCATTGGCCGCTGTTCCTCAGCCGGCCACCCCAGCACTGCCAACAGAGCAGATGAGTGCTCCGTTGTCTGCGAGACAGGTGATGCGTCGTCGTGGAGTGTTGCCCAGTGTTTCTGACTTTGTCCCATCTTGCAAACCCACACTTCCCACAATGTATACTGTCTCCTTGCCCAAGAGGGAATAATCTCTCTAGGGCATGCTTAATATGATGCTCACGTCAAAGTATTTGAAGGCCACCCCACTCCTCTCGTTCTTGTACAGTGTATGAGTATACTTTCAAGAATTAATTATTTATGGGGGTTACTATCCCCAAGTCGCAGACATTAAACTCTCCACAAGACACCTCATCTCATTCTCTCCCCATGCAACGTGGGAAGAACCCACTTAATTGCTAGCCAGGGACATGGGTGAGACTACTCTGGTAGCTCTGTAGATGAATGATTTGAGATTGAAATACATCCCTGATAATATTCACATGTTGGCACATGAGGTTCTAATCCTCATTTCACAGACCTTGACTGGTACAGTACTCCGCCAACACTATAGTTACAAGGAGAAATCTCCCTTGAACTTGGTGACTTAAAAGTTTGGTTTATTAAAATTGATTTCCATCCGGTCGGATGTAAGAAACCCTTCGGCAGTGAATTAAAGTTTGATGTGTGTTTTGTCTGACAGGTTGGGGTTTGCCCTCGTCGGGGTCCTTGCTGGGGATACTTCCTAACAGAAGGGTGATGGGAAGTTGGAGGGGAATCAAACCCCAGGGTGAGCTTGACTGCGAATGTGTCTCTCCCAGGGAGCACAGCCTTGCTCACCGTGAAGGCTGCCAAAATCCGGGATGCCAGGTGTCCAAAATAAATTAAACTATCACTTGTGAAAGATAGGAGGGTCGGCATATGCGAAATATGAGTTGATCCTACTATGGATGCTGCCTACTCAGCGTCATGTTTGCAATATAAGCGCCCAAGGGGAGATGGTCTCATAGGCTTGCATAGTGGGATGTACCTGTGGGGAGGAGAAGCTATCCGGCATTTCGGTACAGTTGGGGATGGAATTGTGATTCTAACTACCTTCTCGGTGGCGGTGCAGATGGTACACATAGTTACAGGTGGACAATCGACTGCTGAGGTTGGAGTAGGTGGTTTTGCTACAGGTATGGGCTTTGGTGGGTAGTAGTAACATAAGAATTCGTAACTAGGCCACGGCCAACAGATACTCAGCCTGGTGTTGAGTTTAGACTCATGAACGCAAGCTATTAGGGGCGAGACTGGGCGTGGTCATGGTGTGGTGACCTTTGGCACTGATGGGGGTGAATTATCTGGGACTGTGTTGTCTAACTGGGGGTTGTTGTAACTAGATAATTCTATTTGGAGGTCCCGTCGGGCCTGGCGAGCTAGTCTGCTGGGGCGCTCACCTCCCTTCTTCGTTATGAGGATACTGAGTCAGGAATGCTAACAAAAACTCTCTTACATTAAAAAATACTAGACTCTCTCACTATGTCACAAAACTCACGTCTCCCCTAGCCTTCAATTGATAGTCCTCAGGGGACTGACTTCTCAGTCACTCAGAGGCCCTACCGATGAGGACGGGCTAGAGTTGGAGAGCGTCTGCAGGCAAGCGTGGGTGTCCGGACTCGTCCAGGTATCAGAGCGTGTCTTTGCAGACTAGAGATCTTTGCAGACATAGTGATACTGAGGAGCTTGGCCCACTAGCACTTGTTCCGCAGAGAGAACTTTAAATTTTGTTGAACCAAATTATTTTAGGTAATTTTACATGAAAAGAACGGGTCAAAGGTAAAATTGACAAATTCAACAATATAGAATATTTTTACGTAGCATTTTACGTTTTGAGAGAACACTGGGGTACCCAATTATGTTATAAAATAGCTAAGTTATTATTTAAGCCATTTTGGGGGCCAGGTGAAGTCAAACCTGGTTATTAGTTTCCCAACATTTAGTCTAGAATTCAAAATTATATCGCTTTTAACAGGGAAGTATTTCGACTGAGGAGTGAGTTAGGATGTCGTGACAGCCTGCTACCGTGGAGTCAAGGAAGACAGGTGTAGTGTGTGGACGTCATGGTTACCTCTGGAGCATTTCGTGCTGGAGCTGGAGTGAGCTTTTGCAAACTGCAGGCTGGGAGAGGTGGTGGTCTTCTCAGATACAGGAGAGTCCACCGACCATTGCGGTCGGCAGGCCCGACAAACTCTGGCAAATGTGTTTCGGAGGTTCCTTATATAGTCCAAATTTCATCTTTGTGGCTCTCCGAGGGGAGCGGGGGTTGTAAGCCTCTTGACACACAGGGGCTGGTTATCTTTGGTAGCAGGTAGCGTTGCACATTTCTTATCGCACTGGGTGGAGGCTGACAACAGGTTTACCTCCTCTGCCCGAGGCTCAGTGGCTGTGACGTCACTGGGCATGCTTCTTAGCGCTCGCCGATGGGGTGAAGTCGGCCCATAGAGTACGCAGTCGTGCTGCATAGCAGTGTGGCATGTGTCACGTTTAAACAGTTCTTGAAGAGGTTTTTTCATTTGCATTTTGAGGTACTGAATTTTGGGTGCTAACAATCTAGTCAACATGTCTCCAACAAATCTTGCAATACAATAGTTCTGTGTGTGTGTGTTTATTTGTATGTGTGCGTGCATGCATAAATGGGTGAACGGCTTATAGGGAGAAGGATATTCCAAGTACAGAACACAAGCTGAAAGGTTTGAATATTTGCTTCATGGTAGATGATGAACATGCTGTAGCTACTGTCCGTTGGTCCTACTGTTTGTGCACTCAGTTTTCCTACTTGTAGTTGGTACACATAGTGACAAGTGATGCTAACAGAAACTAGTGAAATACCTACCTTTGATTGCAGTGGAGAGTCAGGTGCTGGGAAGACGGTTGCTGCCAAGTACATCATGTCCTATATTGCCAGAGTTTCTGGGGGTGGAGCCAGAGTGCAACATATAAAGGATGTAATTCTAGAGTCCAATCCTTTGCTGGAAGCTTTTGGCAATGCAAAGACTGTGCGGAACAACAATTCTAGTCGATTTGTAAGGAGCATATACAATCATTAGTGTTGTTATTTAAATATAAATTGAAGGACTGAGAATTTTAGGTAGTTCAGTGACTAGTTGGAGGCTTTTCAGGGCAGTAACAACGTTGATTTAGGCTAGGGAAGTTAACTCAAAAGAATGAAAAATTTTTCAACAGGTCACTTACAACTCTCAGCCCTTCAATTTGTAAATTTAGTTTTAAATTAATCCTAATTTTCAATGTAGCACTGCAAGTATTTTTAGATATAACTTTTAGTAGAAAATAAAATAGATAGTTCTATATATTGCAATAATTTTTTTGTTTGTTAATGTAGCTGTTCTACATAAAACTGGCTTGGTATGCCAGTTATGCTGTTGTCTGTGCTAATCCAGTGCTTATACAGTATGATTCTCAATTAGACTGACAAACTTTGAGAGGTGATTCTTCATGTAAAAGGAAAACATATGAAGGGTGAGATAGGGCATGGTGAGATAGGGCGTTGGACAGCTTTTTTACTCTGCGGTAAGGATTCGACCTCTGACGTACTTACAAGGGTGTTGGCTGTCTCGGCTCTCGTTAGGGCACTGCGTTTCTTGCGCTGTTGCCTACTCTGGATTCCACCTCTCTTACTATACATCAGGTCCCTTATTAATACACTGAATAACCACCATATCTCTAATGAGAGTTGATTACCTGGTATGAAAGAATTTACAACTACTCTATGGAATTAGGTGACTAACATTGATGGTAAACGGAAAACTAGTTTGATGTAATATTTTTTATGTAATAAGGAAACTGGAAATTCCCTGTTGGAATCAAATTACAAATAAATACGTATATATTAGCTGACTGACTAAACCAATTAATTACACAAGTACACGAATAAAAGAATTGGGCAAAGGCGAGCCTGTAGAAGTTAATTATGTAAGATTCACAAATTCTTATTCCAACAAAAGTCTACGGTAATTTAGATGCTTGTTTACAGCGTACAAAAATTTACCGGGAGTTTATCAGGAGGTAAACTAAGACGTGCTGGCTTGTTACCACGGAGTCACGGAAGTTAACTGGGGTAAAGGGTATCGGGGTCATGTAGTAGGTTTGCCTTGGCGAAGGAGTTGCTTTCCTCACGGTCAACAGGTATGGTTGAGGAGAACCGTTTGCAAGCTGTAGGAGGCTGCAGTCTTCACAGTCTGCGGAGTGGATGATGCACTGTTTAGCAGGTTGCGGAGAGGAGAGAGAGTCCTCTGACTGAAGAGAGCTTTGTCCAAGCTGAGGACGTCTTAGCAGACTAAGAGAGTCCTTGTAGACTGAGGAGAGTTTTTGCAGAGTAGGTGGGGCTCGCGTCCTCTTCGGCCGGCGAGCCCGGCGTATCTGCCGGTGCTGGTGCTGGACTTCTATTTATACGAAAATTTCTTAGACCAGCAGTTCTTTGGGTGGGGGGTGTTTAACGTATCCTTCCCCAACACGGGGAGGGGGGTTATCTGAGGTGCGGGAGCACCGCTCATTTCTTATTGACCCACTTGGAGGCGATGACAAATTAAAAGACCTGTTCGTGAGGTGTCACAAGGCCATAGGGGTGCTGCCATCTCTGGGGCTGATGCGAACTTCTTCCAGGGCTAAGCGACGGGTAGTAGAATGTCACAAATATTTTTTTATTTCACAGGGATGACTCTTGCATGCAGGTTTCTGGGCAGGCAATGCAGATTGTAATGACGTGGGTAATTTACAATTACATATTTAGCATTCCAGGCTTTTGGAATCTCCTTGTTCGATGCATTTAATTAATTTTCTGCTTGTATAACTTCCCTTGAGCACGGGTGGCTTGTAGATGGGGCGAAGTTGCCCATAGAGTGCGCATTCGCACAGCGCAGCATGTTGGCATGCGCCAATATATAAGGAATTCATACCTGCAATAGTGGCCAGTATTTATGAATCATTCTGTATATAAAACATTTTTAATATTATATGTTACAACATTCTTTTTAAATTTGGAATTTCTTTTTTTTAACACACTTTATTTTTCTTTTAGGGGAAGTATGTAGAAATCCTTTTTGGTGATGGTGGCCAGCCTGAAGGGGGTCGTGTTTCAAACTTTCTCCTCGAGAAGTCAAGAGTCACGAGGCAGAACAATGGGGAAAGAAATTTCCATATCTTTTATCAGCTCTGCTTAGGAGCCTCTGCCAACATGAAAAGTTAGTGCTTTTATACTTTGCTTTGTATTCAGTAGTGCTATGAGTATTTGTACTGGTGTGTAGTATATTTTGGTAGTAGTAATGTCATGGAAGTAGGTCAGTTGTCTGTCCATACAAAATCGTGGTTTGCAGTTGTATTTAAGGTCTTACTTTCACAGTTTTCTGTACTCTCCACAACCAGTCTGTGAATGGCTAAACAATTTTTTTGACTGCTAAGTTGGCACACTGGTAATAAAATAATGCTTATTGATAATGTAAACTCTCAGAACTGAAATTAGTTTTCATTGTGAATAACTTTTGAGCCTTCCATGACTACCAATATCCAAAATATGATTTACAATACAGATATTGAAGAAAGGTGATGATTCAGTTGTAACATAACTTTATTTTTAGTTGCCTTTAGTATCTTTGGAAAGATGATGCATCTAGTGGGTAAAGTCAGTATATTGGCGTAAATGTAGTGAATTTCAGAGTGTACAGATATGTAATAGGTATTCATACAGTATGTGTCAGAGTATGACTGTTTAATTCAATTTTTTTACTTTCAAACAATTGAAGGAAGTTTTATTTTCCTATATGTATCAAAATGTTTGAGGTCATTATTCTTGCTTGATTAATAATAAGTAAATAGTGATCATCACTATTGTTGGCCAGGTAGGTATACAGTTTCATTACAGTTCAAGCTTCTTTACAGAATTTTCAAATAATGAAGTCTGCTTTATATTAAAAAAATACTATAGTGCTGAAATTTAAAAAATGTGACCGCCTCTGGTATATTTTTTTTTGCATTTAAGGTGTAATACAATGTAACTTATTAATTGTATAAAATTTGACTACAGTATGTTCAAATAATTTTTGATTAGAAACTGTGCTGCAATTTCAATTTCATTGACAAGATTTTTCATCCTGTATGATATAATTTGAGGCATGATGTAAGAGTTCGCCTCACAAACCTACAGTAATCCATTGACACATAGGTTGAAGGACATGGGGTTGGAAGAGCAGGGCGTGCATTACTCCTAAGGCTGTGCTGATACCACCTGCACAAACCTATCTCGCTGTACACAAGTTTATTAGGCTGGACTACCACCTGCTGCCACTCCCAACAGGCATCGCAGACCACAGGTCCAGTGGAATGGGGTTGGCTGCCCATGCCATGCACCCCTCACCTAGTGGGCCACTACCACATGGGTATAAAGCTGGAAGCAGGCACTGAATTCATAAATTATTTGTTTGCTACCAGTATTACAAATAATCTGTTCTGCAAGACCACTAAAATCCAGAACCAAGTAATGCTTAGCCGCAGTCGTGCTTTGTACCAGCCCTCGGCCACCATGCTCACCACGCTGCCCTTGTAATTTACACTGTACCGTGCCCACCGAAACTAACCCTGTTTACGCTAACAGAAAAAAATGGAAGACGAAGAAGGATTTTCAGTTTGTCTGGCACAATTTGTGCTTGTGATTAGCTGCCTGTATATTCTCAACAATTTGCTTCCGGGGCAATAACTAGGGATGGGTCAGTACTACATTTTCTCGATTCTATACCAGTTTCGATACCAAAATATTCTAGCGATACTCGATACAGATACTTTTCTTGGTACCAAATATAAATTGTCACGAATACAAAATAACTTGGTAAAGAAAATTGCTCATTTTACTCGTGCCGTTAACACACACTGAAACTATATAAAAACCCACATTACACTGGAAACCAATTTTGGACAGCCTATAACCCAAACGTCCTTAACCAATGATAAAACAACACTGTCTCCTTCAATTCTATAGAATCATGTTTCCTCAGTAACAGCTATAATCAAACTTTGAGGAAACTGTTTGCTCAGTACACACTTATTTTACAATTTTGCAGTTTTTTTTAATGTTATTTTGCTACTTAAAGGAAATACGGCAATGTTAAATATTTTTATTATCTGGTACACCTGCCGTGGCCTAGCCCATGGAATATATGGGCTAGACCACGACAGGTGTATGAGATAATTATGGTATTATGTTTTTAAGTATTTAATAATGCAGTTGCATCATAGCCCGTGGAATCTGTGGACTAGGCCACGACGGGTGTTTCAAATAGTAATGGTATTTATTTTTGCGAATATTTAATAATGCGGTTGCATCAGATAATTATGGTATGTGTGGGATGTACAATAACTACTCAAGTTGCTCTCTCGCACCTATCGGCGCTTGCTCGCAACTCTGTATCTGTTTTTATTGTATCTCAATTATGTACCATAAAAGTAAGGTTCAAAATTATAATTGTGTTATGTATGGGTTGCCTAAAAACACCCAAAGGTGCGCGTAGCTGTGAGATTATTATGGTATGAATAAAATATGGTATATTATAGTACACTTGCACTTTTAAAATTTAATAACTTCTAAACCGTTCGTCCGATCTTGACCCACAAAGACTTTTTCAAATGTTTGTGGGAAGCTTTGGAATGGTCACTGCCAGCCAAGATAATTGAGGTACACATTTAAAAGTTGCTATTAATATCTTGCGAACGGTTAGACCTAGGTCAAATTTTATAGGTGCGTTGGAATGCCCGAAGGTAGCACATTAAATTATGGTACTCTTTTCAAAAGTATAGTATGCATTCCAAAAGTTATGGTATGCATGTACAATAATTATGGCACAAGAGAATGGATGTGTGAATTTGATACTTTTGGATATTGTCATGCGATACTCGATACTATAAAGTATCGAGGTATTGAGGATCTCATCCCTAGCAATAACCCGTTGAAACAGAATTAAGACAGTCTTATTTCACTACAGTGGATCACAGAATTGTATCCTGCCTTACCCATTTCTCTTCTTGTCTATCAATATCCTGACCCTACTGTTACTCATACAGCACCACCTAGCACAATACCTGGAAGGTCACACCAGGCAAAACAGAAGAATCGTGCTTCACGTAACTGTTATACTAACTTGGTTCCACCACGTTTATACCCACCGGGGCAGAGACCCAGAGGATGAGAACTGTGCAACAAAGGCCCTTGGCAGAGATGAGGTAAGGACACTAAACCCTACTTACTTTCTGTCTCGTGTAATATGGCAAGATTTTAACAGTTCAACGTAAGTAACATTGAATGCTTATTTTTTTGTTTATGTATCCTTTCACCATCATCTGGTGCGTCACATGGAGGCTGAATATTTTATCAACTCCCTGTCAGCTAATCCACTTGCCATTATATTGTGATGCTAAACAAGTTTTAAGGTATTTTTGGACTTACATCAGTCTAAAAACTTTGTAGGTTATTAAAGTTGATATATAAAACCTTGCAAGAAATTTATTATTTGCTAACTCTTTTTAATTTATCTGAGACAGTAAATTTAAGTTAACATTTGCTAGATGGTAATTATTATTATCACACTTTGTATGTTACAGCTAATATGACTGGAAATAAAAGTAATTCGGGGAACGTTGAAGCATCTCTCAATTGGTTTGGGCCCCTCATTGAGCACCATTTTGACGCCAGTTTGATGCAGGCTTAGGGTTGTCACAAAACTCACAACTTGAAATAATGGCATGGGTTCTACACGTTGGGATGAAAATTACACTTTGGGATCAGCTGCATCAACATGGGACCAAAGATCAGGGAATTTAAATGCTAAATTAAAATTGACAAGATACGTTTCCTTATAAGAAGATTTAGAGATTTGAAAGACTTCAAATATCGCGATACCAGAATCGTGGGGTGCATTAGGGTAGAAAGCAAAATAAGGCAGGCCCATTTATTCCTTTTAGGTGGCCGGCCAGTGCATAACATGGGCCGTGTAGGCAGCCTAGTTGATACGAAATCTGGGATCACATGTACAACCCTTGATTTTAGCTGGCACTGTACTTTACGAGTGATGGGAGGAGGTGCTCCTCCACGTTGACTGGTTCATGCGGTGGGCAAGCAGATATACAGCGGTTGGCTCTGGTTGAGGTGCAGTGGTATAGTTGACGCACGACGTCCTTGCAACAATGGTATAAAACTGACTTCAACTCATCAGCGGGCAAGTTTTGTGCCCTATTTCAATGGAGTTTTACTGTTGACCCACAATGAGACATCAGGAATTGTACTGTTTACTACGGCAAATATGGATGTTTCAGTCGAAGGTTGTATTATTCACTGGCCCACCGAGACTATGCTTCAAGGCACCGAATTCCACTGCACACCACTAAATGGCTACACCAGTATTCTCTATCGCCTACTAATCTCCAAGCTGGCCGGTGACGTCACATCCACCAAGAAGCTGTGATATCGCCGCATCCTTCTCTTCTGCGAACTACCCCAGCCAATGATTGAAGAGTAGCGACCCGGTACAGTATAAATAGCGGGCAAAAAGTTGGTTTGTGACCAGTCTTCAGTTATCCATCTCATTTACTGCCGGATACACTGACCAGCCTGCTCACCTCAAGCTAACCTAGCTCATTTCGCTCCTTGCTGATCCCTTCCCTTCCCTCACTGCACTTTTAGTGCCGAAGGAAACACCTCTTCTTGGTCTCCACCGAGCCAGTCACTGGAGCCATCCTGCTCTCAACCTGCTTAGTCTTCACTGAAGATTACATACCACACGTCATCTACACACTAAGACACTGAGGCCTCTTATGGGCCAGAGTTGTGTAGGGAGTTTAGACCAGTTTATTTTAATAGCGCTTGTCTACCCCACCATTGTTAGCTTAGAACCAGGTCACCTCTACCTGGACAGCGTAGGTTTAAAGTTTCCCTAAGCTCTTTCCAGCATTTAGGAGGTAGTGTGACACCACTTGTTTATTTCCGGTAACAAGGAATAAACTGACTTCACCACCTTCCTGTTGACATTGCACCTTTCCTAGTTTACCTCACGCTGAAGAGAGTAATGCAGGTGACCCAGGAAAATTACTCATTCGAGCCAGTATACTTTCAGCTTACCTACATGCACTATCCAGGTTAACCTTTTTGCATACCTTAGTAGGCAGAATGGTAGAGCCCGCTCACAGGTACTCTGTCTCTTAAGTTCAGCTTGTCGACTCGGTGCTTGCCCTCTCCACTGCATTTAGGTGCCAGAGGGGTCATTCACTGAGTTGGGAAGACTTGGGCTTCTGAGCTCATATCCACGTGTTGAGAAGGCAGAAATCTCTGTGCTCACCGCATTTAGGTGCAATCACTGCAAGGTGACCGTCGGCTCAGCAGACGAACCACATTGTTTTACAAGTAGTAGGGCTACATATAACCTGGGAACACTCTTGTATGTGAGCATGTGTGTGTTTTGATCCAAATGCCTTTCTCTTGCAGAAGTGGTTTCCATGAGAAAGTTAAGCAAATGCTAACAGCCTCTGGGCGCTTACAAGAGCTTACCCCCTCTCATTACCACGAATAGCCAGCTTACACCCAAGGATCAAGCACTGGAACTAAGTCAGATTCACCCCTGGATCATTGAATATCTCAGCCTACTGGACTAGCCCACAGTTGGCCCCTATCACTTATCTGGACTTTGAGCCAGTTACACCACCTGCACCAGCACGTCCACATCACAAGAACCAGATGGTTAATATACCTTCATTTAATGTATGCCCCACAGAGACAAGTCATGTCAAGTGCTACAGTCTGATATTACATATTGCCCAGGTATCCCGTTGAAAGCAGACCAATTGAAATGTAAGATCTTTTTGACCAAACCCGACTGTGCCATGCCGCAAAGCTGCCAGGTCTACTCTCAACACTGGATGTGCACCAGTACCTCATAGAGATTAAGTAGTCAACCATCAACCCCGCCAAAAAGGGTGCGCTTGACCTAGTGCCCTGCAATACCATCCGCTATTGGATGTAAGGACGTCCAGTCAGTCTAGGTGTCACACGTCCAGTTCGACATGTGCGACTTATACTACTAATAAACTATGATTATGACTCTTCGCTCTTTCGTAAAGTATACCCTTACTTTAACCTATGTAACAGTTGTCTACTTCAACCACCCACGTGAGAGTTGTCCTTGCAATACTTTTCACATAAGTTCTTGGCCGTTTAAATCTACCGGGCGGCCAAGCACCTGGCTACAAGGTTACGCAACCAGCGGGCATGCTGTCTCCCATCTCCCCCCATGCTGAAAGTATACAAGCTTGAGCCACTTTGGGTGCGGCTCACATGCCTTCCCCGCACCCTGCTGCGGCAGCCTAGACTTCAGCACTATATAAGTCAGTGTGCAGCGGGGCTCCAGCAGTTATTCTTGCATCCTCTCTCGCGACATCTTGAGCACTGCTCAGTGCTGGGACCTCCATAGATCTACCAAGTCGTAAGTATGCCCCCAACGGCTACTTGCAACAACGGCGACGAGTCATCAAACGAACGGCGAACACACTTACACTTGTTAACTTCACATTATCTTACCTAGACACCCACGTTGTTTAGTACAGTTTAGTAGTAAAGTATTTTTCACGTATAAAACAATCGTTCCCTTTTTAACCTAGGACCAGGTCGCCTACACCTGGCTAACGTAGGTAACCTTCAGCATCCCACTGTTTGGTAGGCGGTAGCACGAGTTGTGCGTTTATTGATTTTTCAATAAACATAATTTTGCTCTCTATCCTTATGCTTTTTCATTTACTGAGTATCTTTCTATTTCGCCCGCTAGGAACAATTCACGCAGTGCACTGTTTGTTTACAGGAACAGAGTATTTTTCTAAAACTGAATGAGCTTTGACTACGGGCCCCCTCCAGGAGTCCGTCAGTCTGAAAACACACCCATTAGATGGCCGCCTGTTTCTTCCCAACCACCTTGAATGCCTTCATCCAAGGAGGGGTAGTAAGCCCAGGTTATTCCCTTGCGTCGAGCACTGATAGTGCTGGAGTGACCATAGTCTGAGTCTTGCCATTCAACCTTGCCTGAATTCACATCCAGTAGAAGCATTGGTGGTCCAAGCGGCTCAGTATGTCTGATCAGTCCGCCAAGCGTGGGGGATCAGTGGAAACTTTTACCGAGTTCGTGCCAGCTAGCAGGTACTGGACTGACACTTAAATAGTTTCTCATCAAGGTGCACTACATGTGTTGTTTAAGCAGTCACACACTATGCCTTACAAGGTAAGGCACAGCCAAAGGCGTAGGGAGCAAAACCCATCTTTTCTTGCTGCCAAACAGTGATCTGCACTCATCTCTCCTACGCAGGAAAGGCAGGCAGAACGGGACTGCGCTGCCACACTAAGGCTCCAAACAGTCGCGACTGCTCCCGTGGTATTTGTATATTTTCCACCCCATATTCGCATCAGCCAAGAATACCACCTGGTTCTGAGAGGACTGGTTTACAGGACTGAGACTAGGTAAGGCCTGGCCAATCCCAGGTTCTGGAGCTGGGAATCTGCTGCCTGGAATAGTCAATACGGCGTGAGGCAACCCAGCATCCATTGAGTTGAGACCAAGGATCGAAACCTCAGCTTCATCAGCATCATGGGGGTCATCTGAGTAAGTCAGTAGCTAACACCTCTCACCCGCCACCGATGAACCTGTATCTAACTGCGCACTTGGTCTAGCACATAAAATCTCAATGACCATTCCACACAGTCAATAGCCGGGCATGTGTCAAGTGATTTTCTGGTGCCCAACGTGGGGCGTCAGACTACAACGTGGGGCGTCAGACTATTAACTGTACGCAGCGAATGGCCAAACTAGACCCACCAGGGCCCGGAGAACTAACGGTCAAGCCGGAGAAACCGAACGGATTGTGGGGAGTCCACAAATCACTCCGTGGTGCCCACAACCATTAAAATGTCAGCCTCGAAGATCGCCACCACAGGTGAAAACTGCGACAATGAGCATGACATACCCGACTTAGTGTAGCCATGCCAACTGTCCAGGCAGTGGCTCACTGCAAATAGAATGCACATACTGCGCTGAGATATTCTTTTATGCATGTCTAGACTGGCCTGAAGAGGCTCGTGCTACAGAAATATTAGAATACAGCTGTGCAGCCTGCTATCAACAACTCACTAGTTTCTGCAATGAAATAACTTGTCCCGGCTGAGGCATTTATTGTATCAGGTGCACATCATGCAGCGAACCCTACCATCACTTATGTATAGGATAGTCAGACAAATGTGTGTCTATACCCAGGATGGCCTATCAGTGCGAGAGGTGCAGACGAAAGCATACCTCACTCCCCAGCTCCAAGCCATCCCGTATTTGTATACAGCCGGGGACGACACCTGGCCATCCAGCAACTGGGAGAGATGATGACATTCAGATTACCGTTTTCGCAGGCCGACCCCATGAGTATCCAGTAACATTCACACAAGAATGTGAAAAGGACTTCTGGGAAAAGGACCTACCAGCAAAACAATGGGTCGTCAGGGCCCAGTTACATTTGAAGGCCTAGCCTTAACATGGTGGGAACGATACGGCGAGTTCCTGACCGACTGAAAACAATTCAGTAATTTGGCTCGCTGCGGAGTTCACTGTTGAGGTGGTGTTAGCTCGACTGACTACTCAATTCTATAGCCAGACTGGGGAACCAAATGGCGAAGCTTCATACGCTGGAAGGAGCAGATGTTTTGATGCGTGTTCCCAGGAGTCGATGAACCCACAGCCGTTCGATCAATTAGTCTAATGTTACTGCCTAGCCTAAGGAATGTCCTCCTCACTGCTAAACCCACAACCTTGGACAAGCTGGTCAGTCGGGTACGAGAAGCAAAATAATACTTTGCGGCACAAGCAAGTCTCGAAAAACCCATATCGACCAAAGTCCCGGAAATACGAGCTCCACCAGTTGCATCGCTCAAGAGTGCATCAGCTCCACCTACTTGCATGGCATTAGTACCAAAGTGCTGGTTCTGCCCAGAGAACCACTTGCATAAGGACTGCCCCCAGAAGCCAGAGAGGTTTGCCATTCCACCCAACCAGATTAATCGAATGCCAGCAACTGTACCATCAAGACCAACAGAAAAACCGACTCCCAATAACAAGACGGAAACGCCATCACCTTGGTGCAAACCTGGCCATCACCACCAGACCACAAGGGCTCATCATCCAGTGTTTAAATAGGGAACCATCATTCCCCATTGCCTCTCACATAGAAGTTGAAATAAACAAGAACATAGTACTGGCGCTACTGGACTCGGCAGCCACAAGGAACTTTATCCGAAGAAACCTGACTGCCGAACAACTATTGAACATGCGCCCCGAATGAAAATAGTGTGAATGGCCCAGCACAATACGACTACAGGTTGACGGCCGAATTACCCTGATGGTAAATCTACACCGCCTCTCGGCGCCAACCAAATTTATCGTATCTTATACAGTTTCCGAAGCAGTGATACTAGGTTGCCCATGGTTACGACAACAACAGTGAATCATTGACCATGGGCAACGCCGTGTATACATGGGTGAGGAGGATAAGATTACATTAAACTGGGTCTACAGTCCAGATAACATTGTACCTACAACTATCGAACCTGACTGAATCAATCACAAGCTTGGTGAGACTGAATTCAACCAGCTACACCAAGTATTAAATGAACTTGCTAGTGCATTTGGACAAGAAGGGGCTGTTGCGTCAGACTATGTCGATCCAACATGATTTCTGGACAACAGACATCCCTGTATACTACCAACCCTACAGGGTCTCGGCATGCCGCCAAGGACTAAATCATGGAACAAGTAAACTACATGAAGGACCAGGGGATAGTGGAACCCTCAAACTCATCATAACGTAGTCCTCATTCCGAAGAAAGATGGAAAATTTGGATTCTGTGTTAATTATAAGATTCTAAATGAACTACCACACCCTATTGCCCCCCCCCCCCCCCCCCCCCCAGCTATCGACCTAACTCATACCCTGCGCGACATTGGCAAAGCAAATGTCTTTAGTACCCTGGACATAGAGTCCGGATATTGGCAGATTGCCGTGCACCCGGAGAGCCGTAAGTACACGGCATTCAGTACACCTGAGGGCGAAACTCTTCAATTCCGAGTAATGCCATTTGGGTTGAAAGCCCCTGCCACATTCCAACGCCTCATGTCTGCGGAGGTATTGACCGGTTATATTGGAGAGTTCTGTTTACTTCGATGATGTAATCATCTATTCAAATAGTTGGGAGGAGCATCTTGAACACCTATAGCGAGTTCTTGAATGCCTAAAATTCCATGGAATGACTTGCAAGCTGTTGAAAAGCTATTTCGGCAAGTCATCCATAGACTACTTGGGACATGTCGTTTCACAGGAAGGGAACTTCCCACAGCAGAATTTGATTTGTGCCACCTGGGTTCGTGCAACTGGCTACGCGATTTCATACCAAACATTGTGCAACACATGGCACCACTCCACCCACTTCTTGAGAAAGATACTCGGCAATGGGGACCAGAGCAACAGTAAACTTTTATTAATCTGAAAGCCAGCTTCGCGAACTTCAAGCAACTCCACCATCCACAAGGAGATCAACCTTTAATCCTGCAGACAGATGCGTATCAAAACTGTCTAGGTGCTGTATTATACCAACAAGATGAGAACGGTGATACCGTATGCCTCAACCTGGCTGAATGCCACTGAATAGCGTTATCATATTAACGAGCAGGAATGTCTCTCTGCTATCTGGGTAGTGAAGAAATATTGCTACTATCTCGAAGGACAACGCTTCATTCTGCGAACTGACTCAAGTTTTGGTTGTCCGAGCTGCGGAATGCGAAAGCTAAACTCTGACGGTGGGATATGTTTCTCACAGAATTCGATTTCTAAGTCAAATACTGCCCAGGTAAAACAAACAACCTGCCAGATGCTCTGTCTCGCTTCCCTACACTGGAGGAAAAAGCAGAGGAGGAAGAGAAGGAAAGGATGTCCCCTCCCCCTCAGATCGAAAGAAGTCCAGAAGTACAAATCCACCTCCTCCAATTACAAATCACCCATCACCAGATTACATTGAGTCAGCAGGAGGACCCGGACATACGCCGTCTACTAAGGGAACAGCCCCAATACTTTGAATTCCAGGATGACGTGTGGACGCGTAGCGGACAACCCAGTATGCCATGGAAGATCTGGGTTCCGCAGCAGTTACGTCCGGAACAGGGGTCAAGCTTCCACAGTCGACCACTGTTCCTGCTGACGATGAATTGCAGTAGACATTGAGCACAGCCTATGGCAGTGCTCCATCAGAACCTCCTGCTACACAGGAACCTTCGCCCGTCAGCGCAGTTTAGGACGAGGGGGCCGTTCGGTCTTCTGCTCAACTGGTCACCGATGATAGGAGGGTCAAAACCGTAGATGCATTCTACTACCTGACATCTGGTGCAACTCCTGCAGTCGAGGTCAAGACTCCTCTCCCTCGCACTGCCTTGCCACAGGACCTGGACGTCGAGACCATCGACGCCTCCAACTACCTGACCCTATAGCTAGACGCACCACTCATAGCCGAGGGCGGTGATCCGCAGCTCCCTTGCGCTGCCACAACAGGCGCAGAGACCATCGACGCCTCCCACTACCCCTTTTCTGGAACAACACCCGCGGTGGAGGTTGAGAATTCTCTCCCTCCCACTGTCACATCGCGGGACGTGTACATCGAGAACGTCGATGCCTCCAACGACCTGGCCCCATGATGGGATGTGTCCGCTGGCAAGGTGGAGAGCGGTCTCCTGCCTCAACTCTCTTGTCCTGCACCAACAGAGAAATGTCCTGCCCTACGGATTGAAACCAGTTCTTAGGGGGTGGAGGACCTGGAATCAATCCCCCGCACTGCCACAATGTCCATTGTAGCTTGCCCCCTTTATCAGTTACGGCAGAAGCAGATGCCACGACACCACATGCTGAACCACAATGCCTGATGCTACCTCATGCTGCCAAAGCAGACTCAACGCCTGGCCGGTACCTAGAATCACCGTGGCGACCTACATCAAGGTACACATGGCCGTAGTCCCTGCATGCTGAACTACGTCCCAGGTGCAGGCTAGCTAAACCAAAGCTTGACGAACACAAGTAAGTTCAGTGCTCGACAAAGTTAATTGCATGCATGGTTGTAAACCACTACAATAAACATTACAGGATTCATTATAGATCTGTATCAAATAGTGTCATTTAATCTTGCCGATCAGTAAAAGACAGGGAGATAGGCAGAAACACTTACATTTATGCTAGATTAAATATTGTGTATACAGTAAAGTGCCTTCCCAGCTGTCATCAAGCGGGGGGGGGGGGGGGAGAAATGTTGGAACCAGTGAGGTAAATGCAACAGACAGTTATTTATACACTCGGCTATATGCAAACTGAACTTATAAATACAGCAGTCATTATGCTTTACGTAATTAAAGTTAGTGAAAACAGACGTTTTACACCTCTCGGACGACAAGGTTCTGCAAGAATAAGTGACTGACATCCCACATAAAAAGGTAGTATTACTGATGCTCACCACAGTGCTTGTAATAACTACCAACAGTTTATCACGTATAGATGCTCACCACAGTGCCAGTGATAGTTGAAGACTGAGACTTCATCAAAATAAATGTTAGATTTACCCTACGATAAGCAAAGACTCCTGCAAACAAATGAGTAATTTAAAATTGTTGTATATTGAATTTGATGTTTAGGTACACTCGTAAATATGCCAATGAGTTTTTACAGTGTATATGTGAAGATCACCTACAAGAAGAATGCAGTTTCGTAGGAGGGAATTTTTATGTTATGCATTTGTATGCTTATATTTTTCTAGTGTATGCGTTTTCTTTGCAATATCTTGTGCACCATTTCAGTACCATACCAAAGACTCTGAGTCTTAGAGCTCCAATGAATTCACTATGGTGAAAACATGTGCAAGATATTTTTAGCTTTAAAATATATCAGTGTTAGGTATGTAATTTAAGTGACCAACGTTCGCCATTTGCCCACGTTTCATGCATGTTTTTGTGTACTTGCATTGTTCGTTTAGCCGGTCAACCCAGGTGTTGAAGGGCCTGAGGTTGCCGAACTATAACTCTGTCACATGTAACTGTTTAGCTTGCTGAGCAACCCAAGGTTCTCTGAAAGATTTTACTTTTCTCTTTAACCACCGCAGTAAGCTCCAGGATAGTTAGTGGCGTCTCCCCGCCTTCTGCGAGTAAGGCTTGAACATACTTATTTTATTCCCCTTCGTTTTTCGGATGCTGTGCTTTTTATTTTAGGTTCATGTTTTATAATTCCCTTGTAAATTACCACAGCGCTATGCTGAGTGTTTGTCGACAGCATGCAAAAATAAAGTAGGCCGGTGGGACATCCGATAACTGCGGCACTCCTGACAATCTCTGCAACAGGGGGGAAAACACATTCGCAGCGTCGGTGAGCTTCGCACTGCCTGGGCGAGGGGCAGAGAGAGGAAGCCCGCTTGCCGTGAGCGAGACATAGCTACGGTCTCCATATTACATGCATCTCGCTTTGCTGGCCGGCTCGAGAGCACAGCTATCAAGCACCGAACACTGATGTTGAAAATTTTTTTTTCTTAACTTTCTGCGCTACTCCTACCTAGACCTTCTAGACATTCCAGGGATGGGGCCTATGGCCGTTTAAATCTACAGGGTGGCCGAGCCCGTGGCTACAAGTTTACGCAACCAGCGGGCATGCTGTCACCTCCCTCCCCCAGTACTGAGTGCCTACAAGCTTCAGCCACTTTGAGTGTGGCTAAGCACCGCCGAAGATACATGAACCAAGGAACGCTGACAAGAGGGTTCCTAACTTCCATGCCAGCTTCACGGCAGAAGGATACCACTTGCCTTCCCCGCAGCCCGCTGTGGCAGCCTAGACTTCAGCACTATATGTCAGTGCACAGCAGGGCTCCAGCAGTCATTCTTGCATCCTCTCTAGTGACATCCTGAGTACTGCTCAGCGCTGGGACCTCCAGACATCTACCAAGTCTTAAGTACGCCCCCAGCGGCTACTTCCAACAACGACGACCAGTCATCCAACGAACAGCGAACATGCTAACACTCGTTAACTTCACTGTGTCTCTTCTAGAGACCCGCTTTGTTTAGTACAGTTTAGTAGTAAAGTATGTTTCACGTATAGAACAATCATTCCCTTTTTAACCAAGGACCAGGTCTCCTACGCCTGGCTAATGTAGGTGACCTTCAGCACCCCACTGTTCGGTAGTAGGTAGCACAAGTCATGTGTATTGATTTTTTTAATAAACATAATTTTGTTCTCTATCCTTACGTTTTTTCATTTACAGAGTATCTTTCTATTCCCCCCGCTAGGAACAATTCACTTTGTGAACTGCCAACAAGAACCAAGTATTATTCTAAAACCGATTTAGTTTTGAAAACACACCCATTAGACGGACGCCTGTTTCTTCCCAACCAACCCAAGCACTGGTAGTACTGGAGGGGAACAGAGGAGCCAGTATCACTAGGAATACCTTCATCCAAGGAGGAGTAGTAATCCCAGGTTATTCTCTTGCTTCGAACACTGATAGTGCTGGAGTGACCATAGCCTCAGTCTTGCTGTTCAACCTTGCCTGAATTCACATCCAGTAGAGGCATTGGTGGTCCAAACGTCTCAGTATCTCTGATCAGCCCACCAAGCATGGGGGATCAGTGGAGACTTTTATAGAGTTTGTGCCAGCTAGCAGGTACTGGACTGACACTGTTAAATTGTTTCTCGTCAAGATGTACTACGTGTGTTGTTTAAGCAGCGACACACTATGCCTTATAAGGTGAGGCACGGCCAAAGGCATAGGGAGCAAAACCTAGGTTTTCTTGCTGCCAAATAGTGATATGCACTCACCCCTCCTATGCAGGAAAGGCAGGTTGAATGGGGCCGCACTAAGGCACCAAGCAGTCACGACTGCTCCCATGGTATTTGTATATTTTCCACCCCATATTCGCACCAGTCAAGAATACCAACCGATTCTGAGAAGATTGGTTTACAGGATCGAGGCTAGATACGGCCTGGCCAATTCCAGGTTCTGGATCCGGGAGTCTGCTTCCTAGAATAGTCAATACGGCGTAAGGCAACCCAGTATCCATTGAGTTGAGACCAAGGATCGAAACCTCAGCTTCATCAGCATCACGGAGGTCATCTGAGTATGTCAGTAGCCTCTCACCAGCCACCGATAAACCTCTATCTAACTGCACGCTTGGTCTAGCGCATCAAATCTCGACGACCATTTCACACAGTCAATAGCCACGCACGCGTCAAGTAGTTCTCATTGAGTGGTCGAAAGGAGAGGTATCTTGCAATTGTGTCCCTAACCAGTGGCAGGCAAGACCTAAACTGGAACTTTTTCCCCACAAAGGAACGCTTCTGCAATCGGGTGTGGCTTACCAGGCAGTTTGATTAGAGGTGGAAATAAAGATGTAGTTAGGAGTGAGGGGTAAGGGGTATCAACGTCACTTACAGCAGTATTTCTGATTTGGTCAGTCTTAACTATCTCATTCACTGTGGCCTTTAGGGCTCTCGTTAATATTTTCCGTGCTGCTCCTTGATGGGAGTAATGCATTTAGCCACATAACAAAACAATCCACAGAGGATAAGCCGGTGCTTAGATGCCCTTAGTGTGTACTTCCAAGTACTCAAGACTCGTAATGTGCAGTAACTCACGGCGTTCTTTTTGTCTGACCTTTGCAAGCAGTGGATGGAAATTTGAGCAGCACACGTCACTGAGCCCTGGGTGTGGCTCCCACAAGAGGTATATCAGGCCTAAGTGGATCCAGCTCCAATCCGGCCATGTGAGCAGCGGTAGCGGAGTATGGAGCACCTGTTTCAGTCGATTCTCGTGGAGGATGGTTTGCCTCTTAGTGGTGCGCGTGCGTGTTTACCTTGAGGATTTAAATGGCTGCTGGCTTTTCCTCTTAGGTGAAATCATATTACATTTGCCAGAGGGACAAGGGTTACTCAGATTATATTCAAAGGGAAATGAGAATCAAAATACAGTATTTCAGCATGTATAGGCCACACATTTTTACAAAAAAAGAAAAGACTACCAAAAGTGGGGTGCGGCTTATGTACAAGATATTGGCATGAAAACTTATATTTTTTTCCCGAAAACATTAAAAATATGTCAACATACAGTACATTCTAATGTTTTAACTCTCAAAGGAAGGAAGGAAAGGGAATGATAAAAAAAAAAACTTGTGCGGTTATTTGTACACTTGCATTCTTAAACAAAATAACCTTTGTCCTGCACGTGTAAAATGTAAACATGTTGGAGCTTACCATAGATATCGTACATGATAAAATAATTTCTCTGCTGCACAAGAGAAAGATATCTTACATAGTTTGCAAGCCTGCCATGGCTCTAAAAGTGCACATTGATAAGATGCCATTTCGTGTTGCATATTGCAGTGGTTTTGCTTTCACAATTCACATTACTATCTGTGGAATAGTAATTGTATGATGTATATTCATAAACATTACAACATAACACAAATTTTCTGTCACAAATATTTTGTAGGGGAGAAATTAAGTCTGAATATTTTATATTTGTACAGAATCGTGACTTAGCAGTATTTACAGGAATACAAAAATTCAGTGCGGCCTATACTTGAAATATTAATTATCCCTAATTTCTCATAAAAAAATTCAGGTGCGGCCTATACACATGAAAATATGTACATTAAAAATACGTATTTGGAAGACCGGGTGGTTGCACGCTAACTCCTATCGCAGTAGTAACGTAAGTTATGAAAGTTCAACGTATTGTTAAATCCATGTGAAGGCAACTTGAGCAAGATCTAGGTGTAACGTAAATAAAACTGGGTAGTTAATTAAATATTAATAGTTAATACATTTAACAGCACCTATCAGGAGGTGTTCTTAAGGAACATAATGAGCTGCAACTACCAGAAGAGACGTAGACACAACCTACTACCAAGGGAGTGCTGGTGGTTACCAGGAGGTGTGTGGTAGATGAGGAGTGATGTCTTCGGGCTTCTGGTATTGTGGAGTCTCCCAGAAGCTTAAGATCTGTGGTGCTGCAGAAGGCGGGTTAGCGGCTGCTCAAAGTGTAGAGCTTCTGGCCGGTTGGTATTCTTCTGACTGGTAATGATCCCGGCCTTTACAAGCAGTGGGATCTCCAAAGTATCAGTGGTCACGCAACCCGATTGCTGCCTCTGGCCTTGGCAAGAGGTGGAGGAGCAGAGACTCCAAAGCTAAGTGGTGCTAGCCCTTATAAACTGTTATAAGCTGGATGCTGTGGGGAAGGTAGCCTTGCTCTTGGGGTTTGAGACCTCTGCTTCTGAGGTGCCACTATTTATTTCTCATCTCTCCTGTGGGAGGTGTCATCTATTCTTATTGCCTGTGTTGGAGACACGGAGGCTGGAGCTGCTGGAGTAGACTGGGTGCTGCCCTCCAGTGGTGAGCTGTGGAATTAGCTTGGCCATCCTGGAGGGTGCCGGTGTCTCAGCCAACAATACGATTCTACGTTGGGCATTTGCATGACGGCTTCTTGGAGATGCTTGGCGAACAGTACAATCTAGAACCACGTGTTTGTAGTTTCTCTTGATGTGCGGCAACGTACCCTGTAGGCACGTGCTCCATTGCACTGCTATAGAGTGATGGCTTGCCCTTTGTATGAGTGGCATGCCTGAAGTTGGTGCAATGTCGGCGAGTAGAGTGCGCATTGCAAATGCACATAAATGCATCACACATCAACTTGCTTGACAACTCTCTTTTTTTCGCCAACGATGCACCGACGATTATTGTAAAGCAGTAATTCTGCTATATCGGATACTAAACAGTGTTTGAAATACGTGGCGTGGAAAAACAAGCATTGCTTAAAAACTACCCACGCATGTCCCACTTTCTTTGTTTTGTTAATACAGTATAGTAAGAACACAAAAACAACAAGGAAATGTGTTTGCGGGAGAACAACAAAGCGCGTAGTAGACGTGGTTGAAAAAATTACTGGCCAAATAGAAATTAATAGTAATCAAAATCACTGTACATGGAAATATGTGTTACTTTAAGATTATGCGGAGCTCACGGACAAATAAAATCATTAGTATCTGTCCCTAAATTTGTTGTTTTACACACAAAGTATATTTTTTCTATTTGGTAATGCTTGGGAGACATTTGACAGATGGCACGTATGGCATATCAGGATGTGTTGTGAGCTGAGCACGTTACTCAACAGGTAGCAGTATCTTGGCCTGCTCCTTGATTCTGTCTTTTTAAAAGTTAAGTTAAAAGTTAAGTCTCATATTACTGGCTCGAAACGACGCCAGTTTGAAATACATTTCATTAAATTATTTGAAAAAATTATTCAGCTTTCCGTGCGGTATTTCTGTAGGCTTTAGGAATTAATGTCAAGCATGTATGAAAAAATGAATGGTGTGTGGGGATACTATGTTGACATGTGCTGGGCTATTGACTTGTATGCACAGTCAGTGTGATTTTGGCTGCGTTAGGTCATACACGCTTGGCGAGCGCTAGTTCAACATCTAAGCTATGTTTCTTACCAGCAAATGGCAGTGGATGAGTCGGTTGGCAACGGGGAACAAAGTTTTCCACTGTTGGAGTGACAACTGGGTTAATCAGGATTCTAGTCTGTTTTGCAGAACCTACCTTACCAAGGGTTACTTTAGTTGATGATGATGGAGCTGGTGTTGACTGGCTGCGACTGGCGATTCTGGTGGAAGGCTGATTGACGTTGGTACCGTGCCGATCAACACAGTACCGTTCACTCCACTCCACGGATTCTTGGCTCCAGAACCGGGGGTTAGCTGCCCTTTACCTTACCTCTGTACCCCATTTCAGACTTTGTACAAAGGGGTGGTATTCCCTGGCAATGTGGATGTGCACAGGGAAATACATATAATTAAGTACTGGAGAAGGTCTCTCCAGAATGTGGGCGAGTGCTGCACTGTCCCGCTCGGCTTGCCTACTAGGAGTAGGCGGGTCTAATATACACGCTCACTTAGTGATGGTATAGACCGCCTTTTGCTCCTTCCTCTGTGAGCCTTGCCTTCTACCAAAAGGCATAGATGTTGGTTGACATTTTAAGATATTTGCTGATCATTGTGAACACGAGACAGATCCCTAAGTGTATTTCCAATAGTGGTTGCCGGCACAAGTTCTGGGCTCTGATTAGTTCCTCGCCGTTGGCGCACAGACCTAGAGCATTGAACCATATGCGCTACCTTCCTACCATTATTGGGTGTAGGTTGCAACAGAGGGTAGGCATTCAGTCTCAAGTAAATATCCCCACCGGCACCGTATGCGTTCTGGTTAGGATACAACTTGGGGTGACTGTCTCGCCCTGTTGGATGAGTTTCTAGTAGTCAGGGCTCTACCGTTCTATCCCCTGGGGTCTAGAATGGGTGGCCGTTGAATTGTGTATGTATCAAACGTATGGATTCTGAAGGGACTCCGCAGTCCTACTCTAAGGTTCATACTACTATATCAAAACCCAGTCTCGGTTGACAACGTACAGTAGATATATACCTAGTGGTCAAGGGAAATACCTCTAGAACAGATACTCATCGGGAAAGGAACAAACTGTATTTATTAACCGTAATAAGTACAAGTGACACATACTACCTCCTAACGAGCAGAGTAAATATGGAAGTAGTCTATGCTAGGCAGATGTAGGTGACCTGTTTCTAAACTACCCAAGATATCTAGTGGCAGTGGCATTGACGGCTATGACAACAACCTAGTTGCAGGTACTCTATACAAGGGATGTTTAGAAGAGACAATACAAAAAGGGGACCACTACTTTAATAGCAGTGGGTGTAGTTCTCTACCAACAAATAGAGGTGGCTGCTGATCCAGGCGGAACAGCAGCGGAAAGTGTTGTGTAGACTGGTGAAGAAGAACAGCTTCTGGTAGCTGGTGGTGGTCGTCGACAATGAAGCCTCAGGTAACTGCAGGAGGAGCTTCTGGTAAAGGCTGCAAGAGCCTCTGGCAACGTTAATGGTAGCAACCTCTGGTGGCTGCTGAAGAGTGTTTAGCAGTAGAAGGCCCAGCACACAAAGTGTTAGAGCCAGCTACTGGAGCAAGGAAATAACTCCTGGGCCTGGGCATGCAAGAACTTATATAGTGCTCTCGGCCTCGGGCTAATGATGTCTGTCGGGGCGGGGGTGAAACCCCTGCTCTCAGTTTCTTTTATTCTGGGCGCCTTGTGACAGTTGCGGGGCACTTCGTGGCAGATGTGGTAGCTCATGACAGATTGTGGGGCGTTTCGTAATAGTTTTGCGCTGGTGAGTCCTCACACTTCCGGAAGACTGGCATGAGAGATACGACGTGGTTTCACTCGTGGTGGCTTGTTGGCTCTCGGCATGGAGGGGGGGGGGCTGCGTTCTTCTTGATGGCTTTCGCAACCTTATATTCACATATTTAGAATTATTCTCCAAGATCTAAGGACACTTGTGAAAGATGTTGCCGGGATTGACCCTTCCTCGGGTTATGTAAAAATACATGAGTCTGATAAGTCGTCGTAATAGTAAAACAGGAAAGTGACATGTGTCAACGTGAAAAGAACTCCCATGGTTTGAAGGTGTGTTTCATTTGAATATGGATAATTTTAATGTGTATTTCATTTTGAACATCTATACGTTACTATTTTAGCATGCAATTTAATTAGTAACACTAACAATCACTGTTTTGTGGCAATGTAAAAATCTAAGAACTCTTTCGTATTCACATATTGTCTGCTGGTTGGATGTGCATCTGCAATGCACTCAGAATAGCCAACGTAGTTAAAATTTTTGTTTGTTCGTGCATCAGCTGATACAAGATTTTTTAAATAGCACATTATTTCGTATTCAAGTTACCACTCACCGACTGTCACGATCTTGCCAAGTTATATGAAACAGAGAGTACGAGCCTATGTTTATTCCATCATGTCTAGACCTGTCTGTGATAGAGGATTGGACAGGAGAAATTTCCAACCAACTTTGCATACTTGCTACGCAACCTTCTGTGCAATCATCACAATTCCATTCCCCAATGCCTTATTCCAGAGGATGGGAAGAACACAAGAACATAGATGAAGCCTCCATGTTATTCCTAATGCTTCTTATCCCCACTCATGACCCACAGATGGAACAACCTATGGTGCAGTTAACAAATGGAGGGGGTAGGGGGTTGTGCTCACATAGAGAGACTTTGTTGACCAATGGCTGCATCACAACAGGGAATCAATTCTGTCACTTATAGCAAATTGGGTTTTCAGAAACTCGGTTTAACTAAAGAGGGAGAGAAGTGTTGCCGCACCTATGCAGCCTTCTTGGAGCATGTTTTTACCACCCATCCGGGTTCCAGGGAAATACAACTTGTGGGTAGGGCTTCGGAGCCCTTAGGCTGCTCCAAACCCCAGGTCCTCTGATTAAACCACAACCAATGCTATGATGGTAAAACCAGATACTGGACGGATATAGTGCCAGGTAGTCCACACTGTTAACTGGGAACTCCCACTGTGGAAAACTAAACTAGGTTTACCAAAATATCCCCCCAGGGGCTAAAAGTTATTTAACAATTTTAATTTTTAGAAATGGTGGACACAGATGTTAAACTCTGAAGTTCCAAGACGAGAATTAATCAAAATTAAATTTTTGTGGAAATGTTAATTTTTCCTGAAAACCAAGTAAAAGATTTATGGGGTAATCCTATTTTCAATGTCATAATATAAATAGGGTAAATATGGTTTCTCAGAAAATACTCTAATGACATTATGTAATCAGTTGAATTGATGTTTTTTTTTTTTTTCTATGTTCAGGTGAATTGTTCATGAACCATTTGGACTATTTCATGTACCTGAGTTATGGTGGTAATCATAAGGTGGAAGGAACCAATGATGCACATGATTTCCAAGAAACATTGAGAGGTAATTGAATGTTTTACTACGGTCTTTAGAAAGGCATTTTTTTTGCAAACTTGTTACATAAACTCAGCTGTAATAAAATATGCAACTTGTTTTCTCAAATACTTAAATTTTACACAAAAGTGTTTGGAAATTTTTTAAAAGGCCAGTTTTCCAGTTGAATGTAAAACTGTATGGTTTGTAGTCGTATAACCTTTTTTCCATGGATTTATTTTATAAACACAATAGCATTATATCATTCATCAAACAGAACACATTTTTCCACAGTAATTATCAGTATTACATGCAGATGGTGTGTTAAATATGCAAAAAACATTTGAAGTAATAATGGGATATTTTAACAGTCAGTAAATGTAAAATTGCTATGCACACATTACTGTTTTGGCATATAAAATCTAGACAACACAATTTTTTAATAGTTTCAAGTAATTCTTGTGTACTATAGTCCATCATGGTTTTTTCAGAAGTTTAGAAACAAACCTATGAAAAATCGCCCTAGGTGTAACTTGTCAACTCGGTTTTTCAATAACTTTTATAAGTACTACAAATACATAACACTGTAATTAACTTCAAATACAGTGTTATTGTATTAATGAAACTTTAACTTAGTATCTTCTATAACTTGTAATATTTATTTTGTATTAAATACAAATCAAAAACAATGAAAGCAGCAATATGTTGGCAACGGCTAGCAAGAAATAGTTCCGTTAAATATTGTTTTAAATAGTTTTTTGGTATGCTATTTGCAAATTAAACGTTGCATATTGATATACATATTTGAATTTTTAGGTAGCATTGAAGGAAACATATTTTATTGTTACAATTAAAACTATAAGCGCAAATTATGGAACATAAGCCTTAGCGACATGTTTTTTTGTCAGAGGAAGAGAATTAAATAGACGGAGCGAAGCACCTCTCTCTCTTTCTCTCTCTCTCTTTCTCTCTATTTCTCTCTCTCTCTCTCTTTCTCTCTCTTTCTCTCTCTCTTTCTCCTCTCTTCTCTCTCTCTCTTCTCTCTCTCTTTCTCTCTCTTTCTCTCTCTCTCTCTCTCTCTTCTCTCTCTCTCTCTCTCTCTCTCTCTCTCTCTCTCTCTCTCTCTCTCTCTCTCTCTCTCTCCTCTCTCTCTTTCTCTCTCTTTTTTTTTTTTTTTTAAAGCTTGAAATTATACATGTTTTCGATGTTAGCATATTTCATATGTATTGCAGAAAAAATGATGATTTTTTAATTTTTTAATTTGCAACTGAAACGAGACTTTATTATTTGAATACGTATTATAATATATGTTGATGTGATGGTGGAAAGGTTAGAAATACGAAGTTGGAAGAAGTGGCGACTGATGATGCGACGTGACATGGCGTGTTTCTGAATGAAGCGTCAAGTTCGTACTCGTTATGTTATTTAACCTACCTAGGCAAGTTACGATGTTGTGATAAATCTGTTTTTCCGTGCGCTAAATAAATATAGTGTAATGTGCGTCATGACCACTGTGTGTGTGAAAGCATATAGTTGCCATTACGTTACGTTGGACCAGTGTGTGTGTGTGACTGCAAATATCGGACGTGTGACATACATTTTAACCAAGAACTATTTTTAAGACGAATTTGTTTGAAAGTCACATCTGTTTATCACATCGTTGTAACATTGCACTAGGTGTTTGAAAAACAATTGGGTAATGTGATTTGAATGTTTGCCACAACCCCAACAAACACTAAGCCCAGCCAGATAAATTTAAGTAAATAATTAAATACACCCAGAAAACAGTAAGTATCAATGCATAGAAATATGAGGTGAATAAAAGTTACGGTGGGCCTATTTATGTGCATTTCACCACTATCTTTTAAGTTTGTCGATTCTACGTACAAAAAATAAGCAGCACAAGTTGCCTGCGTCAATATACTGTGTCTTTTGGTTGGACTGGTTATTCCTTTGTTTTAGTTTTTATTCCAACAGAGGCTGTCCTTTTAAAGAAATAACTAAACACATATCAATAACAGTGCTTTCTCTCCCAATTGTAACAGGGTTAAACACGGTCACAGCAAAATATTAACATATATAATGTGTAATGTTATATGTCGTGCATAACAGATATGTTAACAATGTAAAATAATAACTGTAAGAACTATCGTCAACATAGACATTGTTAAAAAGTCATAAAGCTGACCTAAATTTGGTTATAGGCCTAAATTGTGAACATTCGTACAAAATAGTTTTTCGAAATATGACTAAATTCTTTGAACAGCTGAAAACAGTAAACGACCATTTCACAGTTAAAACATAGTTACATGGCAGTGTTTGTGTTTACATCTAGCGAAAGGATACATAATCCATAACCAAAAGTAGAACTTTAGCAGGGCTTCAGAAAGGTGTGAAGTAACTGTGAATGGCCTATATATATAATTTTGGCATAGCTTACATTTTAAATTATATGTTTTTAGTGTTATACCAGTTCAGTTAATTTGTCAAGAGCATTAATATTTGGCATGCACAGGGTTAGGTAATGGAGGGTGAAAACCGAAAACTGATGATCCAAGTGTACGAGATTAAAAATACAAAGTAAGAATATATCTAAAGAGACCCGTGCTCTTGCCCGGTGGAAGTGGTTAGGGTGCTTACTGCCCGCAGATGTTACGAGGTGGAGGGGAGTCAAACCCCAGGGTGAATCGGTGTGTTAGGTTATCCCTTCTGGGCAGCCTTACTCTCCTTACCACTAGGGATGTCAATAAACGGGACGCCAGCTGTCCCAAAAAGGTGAAGCGTTCAGTCGGATACGAGTTATGAGTGTGTTTGGTGGCGAGCGATCTGGATGTAGCTTATGGGATTTATCCGCAGTGGCCTAGTGGGGATAAAGTTGGCTGGGGATTGTTCTCTGTGTATCTTGGGAACTATCTTGGCAGGGAATTTGAACCCTGATAGTCTTCCCGGAGGCCAACTTTACCACACAGAAGTTGGGAATAGCTTGTGTGTTCGGGTGTAGAACCCAAACTACTTTGCCTGACTTTAACTTTACAATACTTGCTCGAACGGGGGAGTTCTGTGTGTTGGTACTAGGATTTGATATAGTAAATATGGAGGTTGGTTTGGCGGGGATTTCCTCTGGGTCCGAACCTTTGTTGAGGTTACACCAACCTAGCCAACATTTCAAAGGTGTTTCGTGGTCTGGAGGCATTATTACACAAATTGATGGGTTCATCCTCAGGCTCATGGGGAACAAGGGCGCTCGAGTTTGAGTAATTAATTAATTGATTTGTAATTGTCTGTTTATTTGCGGCACGCCTCTCGCATCGCCTCTGATGGCTACCAATACCTCCGCCTTATTTGCGCATTTAAAGATTACAAAACAAGAAAACTACTGTCTGCCGAGGTCGGGGCGAAATCTTCAATCACTTCCGTGAACCTGTCGTGTAATGGGCAACCCAAATGAGACCTTATACCTCATATCGATGACGGGTGTCCTGGAATCTCTGGGATATGTCCTTTACCAGGCCCTATCTCCTGAGGGATTCAGTACACTGCACACCCGAAGGGGAGATGTGAGATTAAATATTATTACTGCAAACTTATTTAACATACTACCTGAAATACATCATCAAGTTAATAAAACAAAATGGCCAAGGATCTAAAACTAAAATTATGGTAGTCGACACACAAAGGTTTTAATTTGAAACTTCGTGATTTATTACTTCTGGGGAAATATGTTGGAAAGTCCAGCTGATTTATGCACTCTAAAAGCTAAGATTATATATACACACACACACACACACAAACTCACACTCACACACACACACAAACTCACACACACACACACACTCACACACTCACACACACACACTCACAATTTCGCAAATCAACAGGCAAAGGCAAGCGTGGTGTAAATTAATCAATTATAATAAATTACTGCAAAATTTACAAATCGACAATTAAATGCTATTAACAGCGTGAATATATTAGGGGCTTAATCAATGGGGACGTAATCGTGCAACGACCTGTTACCGCAGAAGTCGAGGGAAGTTGACCGAGGTAAAGGTAGTGGTTACAGGCATGGATTTTACAAATAGACGTGTAGAGCTGTCCCAGGACGATCAGCTGAAGGAAGAGCCTTGTCCAAGCTGGGGCTGGAATGCTGGCGGCCTTCTTCAAGCTGCTGGTTGGTGGTAGAGTACTGCTGATTCTTAGGCAGTAGAATGTTCTAGCCCTGCCTCGGGTTGCGGAGGAGAGGAGAGGAGAGAGAGTCTTGCGCAGACTGGGGTTGAGCTTGCGAATCTTGTTGGCTGGCGAGCCTTGCATCTCTGCTGGACCAGGGTGCTGAATTTTGATTTATATAAAAATCACCCTGAATCAGCAGTTCTCCAGGAGTGGGGGGTTACGTAGCCTTCCAACACAGGGTCTGGTTTATCTGCAGCAGGAGCACCGCTCAATTTCTTATCGCCCCTGGTGGAGGCATTGATATTTTCATGTGCCTCTGTTTGAGGTCAGTGAGTCGTGACATCACAAGGCCAGGGGGGTGCTGCTATCTTGAGGGTGGTTTGGAACTTCTTGGCCAAGCAGGGTAGCGTAGTAGAATTTAAATATATATTATACTTTCTTCATCTGTAAGGTGTTTGCATACTCATTCTTGATCGGGCATAGATGATCATAATTTCAGATGTGAATTTAAGTAGTTAACTAACCAATGCGTGAAGTCTTTCTAATTTACCATTACCAAATGTCAGCTGCCAGTGAATATGATTTCGCCCCCCGCGTGGCACGCTCAAGATGGGGTGAAGTCAGCCGTAGAGTGTGCCTCTCTGTAGCGCAGCATGTTGGCATGCGTCAAAACATTAATCACATATTGTGTACACTTCATTAAACCTATTTTTAATTTAGTGGTTGTTTCAAACACACCAGCTGTGTAGTGAAAATACAAAATTGGCAGGATTCTTTTTTATTTTTCTGATGCAATGGGGGGTTGCAACTACACCCTCTGCACCTCTTTTCCCCCCTGTGCATGCATCTGTCTACAGTATTGAATGTCCTGTGAACGTGTAAAAATAAAAGTAATGACTACCATGTTGTCTTTAGAAAACTGGGTGTAGTTCAGATATTTTCTTTTATAGATGTTAATATTTCAGAGATTAGAATTTGTAAAATTAATTATGTAGTTGCTATTACTCCTGAAATTTATCCATGCTAATGGGTAAGTAAGTATTCCAACAGGGATGTCTCTAGTGATGCCTACCCATATGATATGGAGAAATCTACAAGAACTGGTGTTAATGATAAACAGCAGAATTTGGAATTTGGTGTCGCCTGCTATTCTTTGCATCTTTGTTATGTATTGTTTACTATTTTGTGCATTTTTGCTAAGCTGATTTCTGTGTGATTATAACAGTTCAGTAAGCGATAATTTTGTGGAATGTACATGTCATTTGTACACTGCAGGGAGCTGTATGCTGGTGTTTTTAATTTCTGTTTCAGCAATGAGTGTGATGCAGATGTCTGAGGCAGAACAGGGTGATGTGTTGAAGGTTGTTGCAGGAGTTCTTCACTTAGGGAACATAGATTTTGTGGAGAAAGGCAACTATGCTGAGGTGGAGAATGATTCATGTAAGTGTGTAAGCCATATTAGTTACATTGAAATTTGTATGCAGAAATTAGCTATAAGGTGTAAATTTACATAATGATGTTAAACATTTGATCAGCAGAAATGGGAAGAAATTGTCATGGCATTATACAATAATAAGTATTACTACATCAGCAATATCTGTGTGTCAGTTGGTAAAAAATTCTATGATACAGCCTACATAATATTCATAGTGCTTGACTCTTGTGTTAGCAATAGTATTTAGTGATTTGACCTAGGCCCTTGTTACTTTTTTTTTTTTTTTTTTTTTTTTTTCCAGTTATTGATATTCCTGCTTACATTCTGGAAATAGACACCAATTACCTCAAGAGCAAGCTTGTCAGTCGCAGGTTTGACAGCAAATGGGGTTCACAGTCTGACACTATTGATGTGACTCTGAATGTTGAACAAGCTGTCTATACTAGGAATGCTCTTGCCAAAGGGCTGTATGCACGCATGTTTGATTACCTTGTACAGGTTAGTATTGTTCCCACAAAGTTCAATGCATAGTCCATCTTGTGGATACATAAGTGCTCTTTTATGAGAGTATAGACACGTGAGTGAAGATCAATATCATATTGGCAATTCTGTCAGCTTTACTGATGCACAACAGACAATGGTGAAATAACATGGACAGGAAAGATTTGTTTATATGTTTGATTTTACTTGGTCACTGGACAAGTGTTACTAGTGTAACAAATTAATTTTGTACTAAAATAATCTATGCGTTTTCCAATTGAAATACAGCTTGCCTAGGCTTTTTTTTCCCTCCCACAGTACAAAATTGATGATTGTTTTGATTTCTAACAGGCATTGTGGCGACCAAACTGGCAGTGATAACGGCTGCAATTTGGCAGTGTTAGCATTTTTGTAAGAAATAAATAGCTGTGTAAAGTGTGTAAAAAAAAATATTGTTTTGCATTAATGACTGAAAAATAATGAACATTTTAACATGTGTAACAACTGTTCTTACAGGATTTTAATCAACATGTCTCGTACTATCATTAATGATACAAAGTTTTCAACCTGTATATTTTAATTTGCAAGTATGTAACTGATATTGTAACCACTATAATATTTTTTGAAAATTATGTGGTCTTAAAAATATTTTGTTTTGTTTTGAAATGTATCGAAGAATGTTGCTTGGTCCTTTTTGTACACTACTTGATAAGTCTTCAGGCACCCCTTTCTAAATTTTAAGTCTTGCCTAGATGTTACGATGGCTGCTGCTATAAAATGAGGCAGAAGGCTTGATGTTGGTCAGTGCTACGAGATGCCAGCAGAGTGGGTGGAGCAAGGGAGCTCAGTGATTTTGAATGTGGTGTAGCTATGGCTACCACATCAATAAGCAATTCATCAGGCCATTTCCTCTCTTTTCGATTTGACCATGTCAACTGTGAGGGATGTGATTGTGAAGTATAAATAGAAATCACAATCACAACAAAACTACGGCTGGGTAGGCCACGTGTTTTGACCAGCAAGGACTGTTGAGCATTAAAGAAGATGGTACAGGAACATTGCATTTCACAGTGTGATACCTTCACCCACCCTGAGTTTCAAAGTGCCACTAATTGTGTAGCTAGCACCATGACTCGTACTGTGTGCTGGATTATGAGGAATGAGGTTTAAAAGTTGGGAATCTGCCCATAAACTGCACATTTCAACTGTGAACTTGAAGCGCTATTTTCTGTTGTGTAAAGAGCGCCGCCATTGGAATGTGGACTGAATATTTGGAGTGACAAATCATACTATATTACTTGGCAGTCAGATGGTAAGGGTTTGGATGTGGTGAATGCCAGGTGAATGTTACATGCCAGCCTGTTAGTGTCCATGGTGAAATTCGATGGAGCTAGGGTGACAGTATGAGGGTGTTTTTCTTGGAAGGGACTTGGTTGTCATATTACTAAGGAGTACGTTGAAGGTAGGGGAAGACTCTTAAGGGCTTTTTGACCATCTGTGTGTTGTCTAAAACAAAAGTCCAGTTTGGATATATTTGTGTTTCAGCATGTTGGTGCACCATGCCATAAAGCGTGGTCTGTTTGTGAGTGGTTTTTGGACAGTAGGATTCAGAAAATGAACTAGAATGGTGAGTGCATGCCAAACCTCAATGACCCCCATCACTTACTACACTTGCTACAGTTATAATGGTCTGCTATTCCCTCGGAGATGTTCTGTTGCCTGGTTGATGGTCTCCCCTTCAGGGTTGTAGTTGTAATAAAGACAAAGGGTGTGTCCACTAAGGGCAGTATATTTGAGGAACATCTAGGACATTTTCGTATGGTTGTCTGGATACTTTTGATTAGATTGTGTGGGTGCAAAGATTGTTTGAGGAAAATACGATGGTAAAAATATTTCCACTAACGCTACATATAATTTATTTTTTAAATATTTTATTTTATTTTAATAGCAGTGCAAACAAGTCTGAAATGAAACTTTACCAAATCCAAACTGTAGTTCTCTGTTCGTATTTACACTTAGGTATTTACATTCATGTCACCCAGTATATACACGATGGCCATCTTGCCATTCTAAAAAAAAGTAAAGAAACAGTCTGAGGGCATGCAACGATTGTAGTAATTATCATCGCATGCAAAGATTGTTAATAAAATTGTGATATCACATACCAGATGTAATTTTCTGAGTAACTTGTAACTTTTTGTACGACACTGCAACGATTGTTTCGCAATTCTTCTGTGTACTCAAGAACTTCATCAATTATGTAAAATTTACTAGGGATGGGTCGATACTACATTTTCTCGATACTCTATACCAGTTTCGATACCAAAACATTCTCTCGATACTGATACTTTTCTCGATACCAAATTATAATTGTCAACACAAAACAACGTGGCCAAGAAAATTGCTCATTTTACTAGTGTCGTTGACACACACTGAGACTATATAAAAACCCACATTACATTGGAAACAAATGGTGGACAGCTTGTAACCTAAATGTCCTTAAACAATGATAAACCAACAGTCTCCTCTTCGATTCTGTAGAATCACGTTTCCACAGTAAAAGCTGTAATTAAACTTTGAGGAAAATTATAGTTCAGTACACACTTATTTTGCGACTTCACAGTTTTTTATTTAATTTTTCAACTTCAAGGAAATAACAGTAACATTAAATAAATATTGTAATTATCTGATACACCCGTTGTGGCCTATCCCGCAGAATACCCTGTCTAGGTCACAACAGGTGTATCAGGTAATTTTTGTGAATATTTAATAATGCAGTTGTATCATATAATCATGGTATGTGTGGGATGTACAATATCTACTCAATTTGCTCGCTTGTCTATCAGCGCTCACACTCAACTCTCTACCTGCTTTTATTGTACATGAAATATATACCATTAAATTTATTAATGGGATAAACATGAATTCAACGAAAATTTTCAGTGCAGCATATAATTTTGGTGTGTGTTTCATGTACAGTAACTACTCAAGTTACTTACTCGTGCCTATTGGCGCTTGCTCACAACTCTCAACGCGTTTTTATTGTACCTCAATTATGTACCATGAAAGTAAATGTCAAAAATCATAATTGTGGTATGTATGGATTGCCTAAAAACACTTTTAGGTGCTCGCAGCTGTGTGAATATTATGCTAAGAATAAAATAGGGTATATAGTGGTACTGCTGTACTTAAATTATGGTATGCTTGTTGAAATTATTGTACACATTCCAAAAGTTATAGTACACTTTTCAACATTATCGTGCACATTCTGAACAGTATGGTACGCTCGTACCATTATTATGAAACGAGAAAATGGGTGTTAAATTTAATACTTTTGGATATTCTCATGCTATACTCCATACTATAAAGTATTGAGGTATCGCAGTATCGAGGATCCCATCTCTAAAGTTTACCATTTTTTGGACTATGAAAGGCACGCCTAGCTTGATTTGTGCTGCTGAGTTTCTTTCATTTCCTGCCAGTCGCACACTACCTTCTCACTTAACGAAAATTTTCTTTCAGCCGCTTGATTTCAGTGTTCTTCTGCAAACAATCATCTTTAACTTACATCTGGCCATGTAGTTATTGTATTTACTCATTGTGCAAACACAAGATTACCCACGAACAACTTCCGCGATCAATTTAACTAAGACGCCTCATTAACATGTGCTGCACATGCTCAACAAACTGCTACTGTTTGTGCTGCTGGAAACACTGTTCATGGCATGTGCCGGTTGGACGGTCCATTGCCAAGGCAACTAATGACAAGGTCACGCGAGGTCGACACGTTTCCATCCAATTTCATGCAGATGCACATGGAAACTTAAACATATTGTAGTGCTATGATTATACAGTGAATTTTTGTTACCTGTTTTCTTAACTGAAAAATTAGGTGCAATAATTATGCGATGGCAACAATTATGCAATGAAATACATTATTAAAGTGTAAATACATTACATGTTCGACGAAAACAGGTTCTGAAATAAGAAATGTCTTTCTAATGCATGATTGAATATAAAAGTGTTAGTGTCCTCTTATGTAAAATCTCTTAATTTTCCTGTTAAAATAAGATTTTAACTCTTCTACTTGAGGGGGCCTAGACACCTTAATCTGTGACTCTTGACATTAGGAACAGAGACAGAGGAGTGGTGCCAAGCAACAGCACTCATAAATTAGCCTACCTAGAGTAGTATGTTGTTGAAGCCACTTATAGGACCTGTTCTGCTAACTATTTCATAGGCTGTCAAGTTGTTATAATCAATGCATTTGGTATTTCAAAGTAAAGCTTGATGCAGGACATCTTTTTCAGAATTATTAAATAGACTTCTACTCATCAGTGTGTGTCACTCTACTGCACATTTCCATGGAGTTCGATTGCTTCTACACACTAAAAGACGTTGAACTTGTACTGTCTACCCACGGGAAATGACGCACGCTCCGCTCCCGAAGATTGTACTGTTCACTGGCCGAGCCACTATAGCACGCCGCCGGATCGCATCTCTAGTATGAAGACACCGAGACATGCAGCACCTGGATCTAAAGCCGGCTGGTGAAATTACATGCCCAGAGGATTAAGCGCCACACGTCCTCCACACCTGACCATGGGGGAGCCAGGAAGAGTATAAATACTGGGGCCTGGCCCTTGGAATACCAGTCTGTCCTGTTCCTTCACTGCACTCCTGGTGCTGAAGGAACATTCAGCTCTGCTTGGTCTCCACCGCACTCTTAGTGCTGAAGCCCAAGTCTGAGAAATCCCTCTTTGCTCCGAAAATCACCGCAGGTTAAATCGTCGTTACACTTAAACTCTACTGGCCTCTTCAGGACAACACCTTAGTGTACTCAAATTTAAGTTATTTTCATAGCACTTTGTCTATCTACACCCATTAGACTAGGAACAGGTTGCCTTTACCTGTCAAGCGTAGGTCAACTTCCGTTAAGCTCTTACTGATAGGAGATAGTGCACAACCATCTTGTTTATTTCCTTACCGGAATACACGTTTTATCCACTTAAGGATATTATTCCCTGTAGTCATAGAACCTTTCCTCCTAGACGTCAGGCCCACCGAGGGACCGCAAGTAACCGGGAAATTTATCCTTACCGCTAACACTCACCAGTAGAAACACACACCACCTTGCACTGCCACCCTTATGCACAATGGTGTATAGAATGGTTGAGCCCCGACACTAGGTACTCCTCAACTTGGGGTTAACTTGTCAGCTTGGTGTTTGCTCTTTCCACCACGCTTCTGGTGCCTGAATGAGTATTTCCCCAAGTTGAGGAGACTAGTTCTCAGGAGGAAATCGCCCACGTATTGGGATTGTCAGCCAGTGTTTCCTGACTCTCAGTATCCACCACACTCTGGTGGCGGCTAATGAGATAGAGAGACTGCATTTGGTTGTCAGAGACGGTACATGGAAGTACACCAGAGTCTCTCCGCGAGGTTGGTTTGTATTAATTCTTTCTTCATGCCCTTCTCCTGTCAAAGTGGTATCTGAAAGAGTGTAATAAGGGCTGAGAATATTTCCAAGGACCAGCCGAATTTTAAACCCCTTCCCACCGGACTCTAGCACCTCAATCTCTGGGAGTATGCGCAAGCCATCTGGAACGTCCAATCTCTCCAGCCTACGAACCAGTCCTCTTCACACCACCTGCCAAGCTCAACTGCAATCCGCACCCAGTATTACTGGCTTACCTGAGTGGACGAGACACCTCCATAGTCTAGTTATAGTTAATCTGTGGTTTTGGGGGACCCCAATCAGTCAGTTTACCCCAGCATCAACCAGTACCTCTGAGCACCTGCCACTCTGCACATGAGATTCAGGGGCCAACCCCAGTGCACCATGGTTCTAATTGCAAAAGGTCCAGCAGCCTCAGCTTGTCAAGCATTGCCCAGGTATATCCGCGAGTGTGTTCCCATCGAAGTGTAATGTCATATTTGCAGTACCAGTTTTCGTGCCCTGCCAGAAAGCAGGCACGCCAGTACTGTACAGTGGTCGCGCACAAGTTTTGTGCAAAGTTTAGAAGCACAAGAACATTCCGGTTGCTTCTGCCCTAGCACATCTCAGAGCCTAGTAAACTAGCTGGGAGCTGAACCACCTACTGCTTGAGACTTCAGGGAGTCTGTAAACACCCTATGGTGCTCAAGAAACCTAATTTAATCATGTCGAACACGGACATGAATAATCCTGAGCAAGCCGACAACACAATGGCCAAAGTGCGGAGGCCGCCAGTACCCAGGCTCGGACATCGCTCAATGTTGAGGCCATTTTCCTTGCCTTTCTTCTTGGGCGAGGGAAGTGGCCGCACACTGGTGCTGTTGAGACGGAGGTCTCCACACCGGGCCTATGACTCGGGCACCTTCAGTTGGAGGGGTAGGGAAAGAGGCCCATCCACTGCCCCACGACTGAAGTGGTCCTGGTGTTGCCTGATGGAGATGCCGATTAGCCAACGCAGCTTCTCGGATGAGGGGAGGTTCCACTTATCTGTACCATCGAGATGGGGGTCCCAAGCCAACCCCTGACTCCGGTACCAACAACTGGATGGGTACGAAAAGACAGCCTGTCGCCAATACTACCCCAGACTGTTGCAGGGGTCCCGGCATTGCCAGACGCCAAGGCCGATTCGCCAGTGCAACTTCCCGACGAGGGGGGTGCCAGGCACCAGTGCCGCAGAGACGGGGGTCCCAAGCCGACCTCTTAACTCCGGCATCATCAACCAAAGGGGTAAGAGAAGATGCCATGGTTACTACCCCAAACTGTGTCAGAGATCCTGATGTCGCCCGATGCAGAGGCCATTCCCCAGGCCATATTTCTTGGACGAGAGGAGGAGCCGCTCATTGGCGCTGTCGACGGAGCGGGCCTCTGACTCTGGCGCCACCTGCTGCAGGGGTAACCAGCCAGCCAACAAGGCTCTGGTGTTGTTTGATGCTGAGGCTGATTATCCAGCGCAGATTTGAGCACGAGAAAATGTCTACCGCCACCACATAGTTGAGATGGGGGCCATGAGCCGCCTTTATCTCGGGCCCCAGCAGCCAGCGAGGTAGTTGCATCACCAGAACCACTGCATCTGATGGCTACCCAGATGGTAGCTCTTCACGATACCATGTCCGCTGATCCTCCCCTGGTAACTGGTGGTCAGCCCAAGACCATTGCCGGGGACGATCCCTCGACGCCGACCGAACCAACATGGAGAGTGCACCCACCCCACGCCTGCAAGCTGCAAGGCCAGCTCGGTACCAGACCAGTACCAAGAGGCACCCTGGAGGCCCTCCACCCGCTTTGTGTTGCCGTACCTACAGCATGCGGCCTTGAGAAAGCGGGGACGACCGCAGAAGAGGGAAGAAACCGCAGGAGGAGTGATTGAAGTACTCTGAACAGACTTTGTAATTAAGATAGCAGTCAATACGCTATCCCATCTTATTCAAACCCTCAATACACGTACCTGTCAATTGTACGTAAATTAACTTCAAACAGTGAAGTTACATATTTATAAACTATTCTGGATGCTCAGCATAGTGCAATATCCTAGTGTGAACTCACTTTTAACAGTTGTAATAGCTGTTTTAAACCCCAATATCATGCTTAGTGAAATAAGTGACTAATGTGATGTTCAATGGCCAGCCAGTGCTATTCATAAATCCTTTTATGATAACACTGTTGGGCACCCCTCAGTGCCAGTGCCACGCAGTATTAATAAATAAGAATACCATTGATGAACATGTAATGTGAAGCCAGCCAAAATGTGGTAAAAATAAGTGGACAGAAAATCATTGAAATGTCTAAGAATTCTTTAAAAGTCTTTCTTTATTAATAATTCTGCATTATATATAATCACCACAAGAAAGCGTAAGAAATTTTCTGAATCTTTCCAAGTTTAAATTTATTGCTTTAAATAGTACTTTCATAATCTTTGGAAATCAGTTTTGCTTTGTATAGAATCTTTCAAGAGAATTTGTAATTATTGTTGTAAATAATAGAACCTCTTTTCTAACTAAATATTTTTGCATTCTGTAGAATCTCTCAAGAAATCACAAACTTAACCAAACACATTCTCAAGCAAAACAAAATGAAAAGATAGGAAATAGGCCACTAGGCTACTAAAATATATATAAAAGGACAGGAAATCAAGTACTCATAGTCTAGTACTTCTTGATAGGCACACACACAAAGTAGGAAGACATATTTTTTTGCGGTTGCGCAATCACGATGGTTTGCTTGCTAAGCCAGCTTCCTCAGGTGGCGAGTTGTAGGACACTGTCCACTGCCTAATGAAACTGGCTTAGCCAGCGAAACGTCATGATAGTGCAACCACAAAAAAATGTCGTCCCACTTTGTGTGTGTGCCTATCAACAAGTACTAGACTGTGAGTACTTGGATTCCTATCCTTTTATATACAACCACATGAAAGTTACTGATAAAATTTTCAGACTATTGTAGAACATATTTAGTGCTTTGCTTGTCTTTGAGGATTTTCTTGTGCCTGTTTCTGTTTTGATGTAGATGGTTGTTGAACGCATTGGTATATAGTTAACATAATTTTCCATACACTCGTTTTGTAAAGCTCAGCCAGTCTGCTGAGATGATGGAAAGTCTCTGTTAGACTATCCCCTTAGCTATCTATCACACATAACTTGTTTACCTGATGTGCAACACATTGAACGGCCACAGGTAGAGGAAATATTATTTTCGGCCTTTAATGTCCATAACAGGATAAATAGCTACACCTTTACGAGTGAGGCTTTTGGCATTTATTTTCCTAAGGGTGGTTTTTTGTGCCGTCCTCATCTCTTGCTTTTGTCTCCACAGGTTAAAATCTGTAAACAGCCCACAACCATCAGCTGCTAAATGTAGGGTGACGTATTTAAAAACAAAGGCTGCGTAACACTAACACAGTATTTCTTACGCAACATTCACACCACACGAAAGAGAAGACGCCATTATCTACAGTCACCCGGCCGCCAGCTGCCCAGCGTTGAGAGTGAGAGCGCCCGCCAACCATGCATCAAAGACAGAGTATGTCTAGCTGCTCGCCTGCACCAGGGGAGAGAAAGACAGAGAAACCGCCCACTATCGGCTACCAGTGATTTTTCCAGCACGCTGCTCCGAAGCCTATAGCGCAGAACGTACAGACCAGAGCCAGTTACAGAAGTCGATGGGGAGAGAAATAAATTCTTGTTGAGGGGACTGTTCTACATTCTCGCAAGATACTTTATTTTTTTTCTCTGTCTTTTGCCCTTGTAAGTGTATGTTGCAATGGAGAGAGGGTGACCCCTAGGCCTTGACTGACCCTGGTTAAGGTCACCCTACAGGAGTTCCGTCGACCAGTTCCAGCAAGTAGCCAAGACAATGTCACCTCTGCTCACTTTCCAGAGCAGGACACCTCCCCACTGCCTGCTAGCACCACGAGTCGGCCACCATGAAAGGCACCCCTCCCAGCAGACCCAAGGTACTGTGCATCCCAAGGCAAATGGTAGTGAACTTGATCCCCGATTTCATGCTGACTACACATTCCATGAGGCAGACTTCATATACTGGCTGGGCACCGCAGAAAATAAAGGACGCAATCGAGTTTCCCCTATATACCTTGCGATTTTGGCCTCTCAACTTAAAACCGTCCAATTGACCACGACCGAAGCTGCTTATGTCAAATCACATTTTTCTGGGGTAAGAGTTGCATTTAATTTCCCTAGTCGCTGGTCAATAAGTAACCCTAGTAAGCCTCAACATGGGGAGCCCAATTCCTAGCCTGGAATTTAACGTATCCAAATCCAAGTCCAGTGAAAGTGGTTCGAGACCACCTAGCATAAACGGGGCACGCAACAAAGTAGGGTTAGTAGGGAGTTGTTTTAGTGGCATGCAATGTGTGGCATTACTGCTCCACAGACACCATGCAACAATTTAATTATGTACTAATTTATTTCTTTAGGGGCTTATGTAATTTTATAGGTGAGAAGATTTCAAGCAGATTTTGACAGCTGGATGTTTCTCGTAATTATCACATATGTTGTGCAGGAATACACTTCTTGTTACCATGAAAACAGTTGTAAACAGTACTACTTTTGATATTGTTGATAAAGTGCTTATACTTATAAGATCGACTAAAGTATATTGGTCTCCGTTAATAGAAGAGCTAACATTAAGCTTTCCATGGCAATGCAAAAGTAAATTACCATTTTTCCAATGGTGACACATAATATGCCATTTTAAAAGGTTGATTTATAAAATGTTATTGAAATGGACGGTTAGTAGGGCCCCAATTTTATGGTACGTACATAAAATAAGCTGATTTAGTCATTAAAATCTGTTTTGATCAAAAAATATTTTCATTTCGTCAAATTTTATAGCAAAAAAAAATGCATGCTTTATTATTAGAACGTGAATGAATCTGTTTTTGTAAGAATTCCAAATCTAAATGGAATTTTTTATTCATTCTTTTAGTCAATACATATTTTAAAATGGAAAACATTCGAAAATATTTAATGGTAAGGATGAAAGGACAACCATACGAGAGCACACTTGTAATGTATAATCCATTCATGGTTACTTCACACTTCTCTGAAGCCGTCTAAAGTTCTGTTTCCAGGATATTCCTCTGCCTTGTGCAAACTAAGCTTAACTAAGTCTAAAAAATTACGCCAAAGGACAACACACCGAATCCGTGTGCACTTTGTTGTAATAATATTTTGCATGAGAACTATTTCTTATTAGGTGCTACAAGCACACGTTTTCTCAATGTTTATATTCAAATTTATTATAAAGTAATTACTATAATTTATAAATAAAATGTAGGTAATACTTCAGTGTAATGAAAAATGAGATTCTTTTATGTTAACAGATGTTTAATACTCTTGTGATACATGGGGCATATTTAGGAAATAACTAAACACGTCGCACATGGATTAATTTTTCAAAGGTTTGGTTCAAAAAGTGTGAAGAAGCCACTAACATACAATAACACACAGTGTCACACCACAGTAATTTGTTTGTGATAAATTTTGTACTATGAGACATTTTTAACTGCCCAAGAACATTCACTAGCATTTGAGTTTTACAAGATGTACAGCTTTTGTTTATCTGTAGATAACAATATTTTAATTAAATCGAGTTAAGTTCAATATTACTCCAACATGAATTTACAACCTAACTACAAAATACTAGTAAATATTTTATTATTGATAAAACTAAAATATTCCTTGGATAATAACAATGTTTTTATATAGAAGTTGCAGGAACGTTTTTGCGTTAGTTTCCTTGTCAATATGAAAATTACACATTTTCTTCCAATGCAATTGTCTTTTATTTCATATGTTCTCCACTATCACTAAATCACTAACAGCGTGGCAGTGTTTCAGAACATATCTTTTCCCATCCACTCAATGTTTACATCTTAGTTTTGCCATATCTACTAGTTGTCCAGAACCTAACCACAAAGCACAGAAGATGAGTAAAGTTGGCAGTGTTTACAAATACTAGGCGAATGTTTAATGCATAATTATTACATTTGAAAAATAGAAATATCCAGCTGTGTTATATATACATACTATTGTATTTACTAAGTCACATCACCAACATTTTTGGTTAGAGGCTTTAGTTTATAAATAAAATACATGTATACGTGATTCTGCCCGTGAACAAATGCCATAGTGATTCTGTTTGATGTAAGTAGAATCATACGTGCAAAGATAATTATTCGACCTTGCTACCAATCAATTTATGAATCATTCTCGATACATAAAATTTTTTTACGTTTTTGTAGTAAACGTGATCACCATGCAGATAGGGTATCTGTACGTAAGTGAAGTAAATTGGAGATAATGCTGTGTAACAAATAAAAAATAGTAATATTTAATGTTTATAAGAGTTTTCATGGTAAAAGAAGCTTGCACTCTGGTTTTAGTTATACTTACACAAGCAATTTCATCAATGTTTTACGAATACGAGAATTATTACAGAAAATCACGAATAAACATAATTTTTTAGTATGTTATGTCAATTTACGGTTCACAAAAATATGTAGGCCCTACCTATTTGACTAAGGATATCTGAAGGTAGGTGAAAGTGACATACATCTAGGTTTGTTAGGAATTTAGACTACAACCACCAAGAGCTGGTATCGTAATGAGTTATCAGGAATTGGTTGGACGCTCAGCCGGCGCCTCTCTGGAGTCGTGTGGGCGCATGGCCGGCGCCTCTCTGGAGTCGGTTGGGTGCACTGCCAGCTTTCTTAACAGGTGGAGTGTAGCCAGTCTGTTAGAAACTGCTTTCATCTGACTGATCTAAGATTAGTCAGAGGAATGTTTTTAGAGCATTTTAGTTTTCTATACATACTTGCATGTTGATATTGTCATACAGTACTTAAGAAATTTAGCTATAATATTGTACATATCCTTGTTAGTGGAATTCTTCAAAGATTTTGTTTACAGTAGTGTGGGACTTGCTGTTATGTTGAGCACAATTCTCAATTTTGTAGGTTGATGATCGCAGAGCACACAGCTGCGAGTTCGATGTAGCTATGGTACAATGTTAATAGAGGGTTATCACGTGCCACTAGTGTGTCTCTTCCTTCTCAAAGTAGATGGTAAATCACTTAAGTAAAATATGCTGCTGCATTTGCTGCTATTTATAATAAACAAAAATAACTTTATTATTAAAAATTGGCTTTAAGTATATCTTGACACTGAGCTGCTGAATAGGATTAAGTTTTAGGCAGTTGTTTCTGAAAAGAATGGTGTTTATAATTAGTTTTGTTATAAGCTTATGCATGCATAAACATTTAGTGAAAAGGATACATACTTTGACGCATGCCAACATGCTGCACTATAGAGAGGCACTCTCTTTGGCTGACTTTGCCCCATCTGAGCATGCCAAGTACGGGGCAAAATCAAATTCATTGGCTGCTGAGACTTGGTAAATTAAAAGGCTTCATACATTGGTTAGTCACCTACATATTTGAAATTCACATCTTAAACTATGGTTTTTCTACGTCCGATCAAGAACAAGCATTTCAGAGCCACCCCGACGGAGAAATATATTTATTTGAATTTACTATGCTACCCTACCCGGCCAAGAAGTTCCAAACAATCCTAGAGATAGCAGCACCCCTGTAGCCTTGTGACGTCACAGCTCGCCGGCCTCAGACTGAGACATATTAAAATGTCAACGCCTTCACCAGGGGCGATAAGAAATTGAGCGGTACTCATACAGCAGATAAACCAGCTTCTGTATAGAAATGCTATGCTACACCCCCCCCCCCCCCCCGTGCTGATTCGGGGCAATTTTTATATAACTAGAAGTCCAGCACCCTGGTCCAGCAGAGACGCTGGGCTTGCCGGTCAACAAGGTTCGCGAGCTCTCTCCTAGTCTGTGGAAGACTCAATTCCTCTCACCAGCAGCCCGCACCAGGGCTCGAATTCTTGACCTCGGCAGCCTGTGCAAAGGCTCGAACCTTCCTGGCAACTGCTAGAGATACAGCGCCGCTACATCCAGCCCAGCTGATCGGCCCAGGGACAGCTATTCACGTCCACCATAAATCCCATGCCTGTACCCCATACCCTAACCTGTCAACTTCCCTGATTCCAGCGGTACCAGGTCGTTGCGCGATACTGTCCCCCGGGATAGCGCCCTGCTAAACCTCATGCTATAAATAGCATAAAATTTTCAGTTGGGTTAATCACTAATTATTTCTAGTTAATTTTTATTAATTTTCCCAGGCTCGCCTTCGTCAGTAGAGTAATATGTGCGATTTTCCAACGCATTCTATTCTAGCATTTTTGCATATTAATAGTGATTTTATTAGCTTTTAGATTTTACACGTTAGCCGGGACTTTCCGCAAAACCTTCCTTAAAACCTAATAAATATTACATATTATTTTGAAACAGTGTTGTCGCCTACATTACTCATTAACTTTAGATCCCTTTTGTCATTTTATTCTTTGTTTAATTTGTGTGGTGTGCTATATTAATCCAGTTACTTTGCGTAGTAATTAAATTTAAATTACTCATCTCTAACAAGGCCTTGTAGTGGTCTGAATACCTCGGGAGGAGAGGCCTGACAAAGGACTCCTCACTGAGATTTTGGACACTTGCCACCTGTCTTATGTGGGTTGCCTATCTTACGGCAGGTCTGCGGGAGTGACTGCAAATTTTGCCCCGCTCCGGACTGCTCATCTGTAAACCCCATAGCCAATCCTTCTGTTTATTCTTTCATTTAACTTGTGGTTGCTATTTTTTATCAATGTGCAAGCAGCACGGTGGTCTAGGAAGCTGCTAGAGGTGACATGAGAGACACGCCGCTATTAATCACACACTACTTGGCCAATTAATCCAGGACTCTAATCCCAGCTGGATTGCCCCACGAGAACTGGATTACGAACCCCTAGACTACAGTATAATTTTGCCTCCCACTTGGGAGACCCCATTAAAGCGGTGGCTAGGTTGGTGCCCTCTGGATGAGGACTCCGACCAGGAGGAAACCCCTTCTAACCTCACCGTTACACAACCTGCCAGTTCTAGTGTTGAGCACCCAGAGCAATCCTCGCACGAAACCCCTGAACGTGCCAGTGTAGTGTTAAATTATTATCCGGCAAGGTAATTCAGGTTCGACACCCGAAGATTGAATCCCTTCCAGGTTTCTGCTCAGTGAATTTGGCTTTTGGGAAAATAATAAGGGTTTGAATCCTCGTTAAACGAATTCCCAGTGCATCTGGCGAAAGATCCCCTGCCAATTTTGTCCCCGCTCGACAGCCGACAAGGTCGTGGCGGATCAACCTGGTGAGCCTTTGCCAGACCACCCATGATCACACCCACTCATAAATCGTGACTCTAATTGAGCATTACATTTCCTCGACAGATAGCGTCTCTGCTAGTGATGACTAGTGGTCAGGAGGACAAGGTTGTCCGGATGAGAGAGCCTGTTACTTCGGATCACCCTGGGATTGGACTCCCCTCCACCTGGTAAATTCCAAGAGGGCAGTCAGTACTCTGCTTGCCCATCAAACCACAGCAGCAACCAAGAGTATAAACCCCCACCGCCAGAGAGTAGCACACGCATCAACTTTGATTGTGAGTAAAATCTATCATAAAGCAACTGCACATTCAGAAAAGTTTTTTTGTATTGTGGTTGTCTTTAGTGGAAATGCTTATTTCTCTGTAGGATGTGAAGAAAACTTTTAATGTATACGATAAATACATAGTATGAAATTGATGCATGCCGCTTAACTGTTTGAGTTCAGTTTGTGTCTTTGTACTGTTCCTCGGTTACTCAATTAGACCTCTTACTGGACACTAACGCCGGCTGCGTTGGCTGTCTGCTACATACAAAGTCTGGTTCCACAGGTCGGGCAATATGGCAAACAGGAACAGTAGTCTGCTTGGGCAAGGCTGACTTACCAGGGTTCTGAACGGTCGGTTTCTGCATAGCAGCAAAGGTGCTGCAAGAGGGCCGGCTGATCTCTGCTGCCTTCTTGGTCTCGTTGATCATGGAGTTGCGGTAGTGTTCGCGCAAGTGCTGTCGATTCCACTGGGTGTCTTCCCAGCTGCCAAAATTAGGGTTGGTGGTTCTGAGCCTGGTGTGTGTCCCTGTAACCAGGGCCCGAACCATGGGATGGTACCTACTGTCCGTCCTTGTGGGGTTTGAGAAATAAACAAATGTCCCGACGGGAGAAGTCGGTCTCCCAGCGTGATGGGCGGCTTGAGCTCGCCCCTGTGGAGTTTCAATACTTAGAGCAAAAAGGTTGGTGGCACACACCTGCTTGGCAATAATACACTCCTCCTTTACCTCTCTCTGTGCCCCTTGTCTGGTGTTGAATGACTTAGAAGTAGAATAACACTCAAGATCCCCTCAGTAGCGGCAATACCCTGGCTAGTGTGTAAGCCTACAGTGGCTGACTGTGCACTCCCTAACTCCAACCAGTGCGGGTAACTAGTACGTGAACCTTGAGCTGCGGGTCGTAAGACCGCCTTCCTACCACTGCTGGGTGTAGTGGTCGTAAGACCGCCTTCCTACCACTGCTGGGTGTAGTCCACAAAGGTAGGGCCTCCAGACCCAGGCAATTACTCCTGCCAGCACCTGCTGGGTTCTCCGGTCAGCAATACAAACTGAGGTGGCTGTCCCACCTCAGTGGGGGTGTGTACTTAGTGATTGAGGCTCCACCGTTTTGTATACCGGGGTATACAGAAGGGTGGTTGTCAAAAGATGTGTGTGTGGTAACGGGCAGGCTCCTGAAAGGGGTCGGTCGTCGTACTCTGAGTTCGTAATAGTAAATAGCCCGGTTCCTTGCTTGCCCCTTCCGAAGTCAGAATTTAAGTGAACAAAGGTTTTACCTTTAGGACAAAAGTACTCTCGGATAAGGTAACGGAACTAGTATTTATTGTGGTAATAAATAGTGGGTGACTCATACTAAAATCAAGCAGAACGTGCACGGAAGTAATGCTACGCAAATTAACGGGTGGTGGTGACTTGCTCCTAAAGCTACGTAAGATACAAGTCATAATCAAAACTAGATACTTCACAACTAAACCTATTGGGTTGTCTAGAGGAGACACTAGCTTACGGGGGCCATTATCGGCAAGTAGTAGTGGTTGTCGACCCAGGAGGATCAGAAATGGAAATGTTAGGTAATGGTTGATGTCTTCTGGTAGATGAAATCTTCTGGTCACTGGTGATTCCAGAAGGTGTTGAAGCCTCTGGAAGGTGGTGGCTGTGGCCACTAGTGGTTGTTGAACTGGAAGTTCTTGGAGAGGACCCCAGTACACGAAGTGTTGAGGGGAGCTACTGGAGACGATGACTCCCGACCTCTGCCGTATATGACTCAATGACCGGTGCATGCCAGGCCGGCGTGGAAGGTGTGACGTGCCTCTGTGATGTCTGCCTGGAGCAAGTGGGGTAGGAGAACTACCGTCGTGTGCATGATATATAGCCTCAGGCGCTCTGCGGTGCTCTGCCATCTTCAACAGGTGTGGCGAGACACTGTCTACCAGGTGCTTTGGGGAGGCTGACGTGTTATGTGGCCGCTTGGAATACTCTTGGTTTTACGTGCAGGAATTGTCCGCTTGGGTTGAAATGATTCTCTGTGCACTCGTAAAATACCGTGTTGGGTTTAACCATTCCTCTGGTTTTAATACTACGTAGTAGAGAGAGAAGGCAGGTCAAGAACAGTTGGGAAACCAAGTAGCATCAATGTCCCTCCATGAGATCACATCATGTAGACATCTTGGAGTCGTTTCCTTGGGTTGGCAAAGCACGTTAGGATGAGTCGTAGTCGATAAGTAATAGTTCAGTAAGCGGCACGTGCCGAAATAATGAATAAAGACTAATTATATTAATTAAACAGGTAATTAAAATGTTTGCTAAATTTGTTATAAGCTTCCTGGTAGCAACTTAGTGATTTGTTCATAATTTCTTTCAGTACCATTGTTACTTTAACGTAACATTTTCAATTAATTTTCTCAGTTCTACCAAATAATTGTGGAAAGCGAGTTTTTCTGACAGCACATTTGCAAACATATTTCCTTGTCACTGTCTTGTGGTTTTCCAGTTGTATAATGTCTATCCATTAACAATGTCTGAATTGAAGCGTGACATTAATTTTACATAGGTATAAACACGACTTTGCCTTATCTGTTCGTATAATCATGTTCCCCCAAGCGGGGTTTGAACCCCGAAACTACTTGCTACGAGAGCATACAAATACGCCTTTATTTTCGGGGCACCCATGGACATGTCAGCCTTGTTCGCCCTTATATCGGACGTCACTCCAACCCCCTCACGTGTGATTGAGGCTAGTCAAGCAGCTGAGTCAAAGAGACTAAGCAAGGCAACCCAGCATTACAAAGCCGCTTAATTCCACAGCGGACCGAGGGATCGCACTACAGAGCGAAGTTCCACCCAGGAGGAGGAGCTTGCTGCCCGCACCCCTGTATCCCTGCACCTCAGACAAGCCTGCGGGCAGGTAGATATATGCCTGTGCTCCCCGGCAAATTTCCAGTTCTCCTTGAATTCATCTCCAGCAGCTTGCTCCACCACCTCGTGTTATTGGGCTCTCTGCTGATACCAATGTCTTTGCAACGTACCAGAAGCTCTCCAAGACCTTCACCAGCAACCCCCGAAAAAGTCTTTGACCCTCTTGACCAGCCACTACCCTTCTGCTAATCAGCAACCACGCTACCCTTCTGATAGTGTTAACACCTCACTACCCTTCTAGTAGTGGCCCCCGAAATTCCTTCTGGACAACGACATTGAAATAGTTAGGGACAGTTATTATAGCTACCTTGATGCATCTGCTCTTATTCAGGTTAGACCCAGGTCCCCTTCACTCTGTTTACATAGTTTACTGCCGTTAGGTCCCTAGATAGGTGGTAGTACGGGCCATCGTGTTTATTCCACATAGAATAAATACGTTTTTCTCTCAAACCTCTGTGTACTAATTTCTAGGGTGACTGATTCTTATCCCCTGTAGACGTCAGTTCACCAGAGTAAAGCAGGATACTGCAGCTTTGCCAAATGAATTACAGAACATAGTGTAGGACAGCAGTCTCCCTTAACCGGGCACACGTACATCGTAAAACACCCAGTCGATGACCATCCGTACTGTGCACCTGGTGCACAATAAGGCAGTCACAACCACTAGCAACACAAGCCAAGGGCTGTCAGTCAGCTATTCCAGTCAATTCACTCCATCCACCGTGTTGTACTGTCGCCGGAAGGAGTAATCGGGTACGACTCTGGTCGGCTTGGCCTCAGCTTGGTTCTACACCTAACTAGGGAACCTAATCCCCTGTTCTCCTCTCGCGAGGCCGATATTTGTACTTACAGTTATGCCATACACCCAAAGGAGTGGTACGAAGTGGCAAGAGAGGAATGGCAGCTGTAGCCTCCAATGCCAATGGGAGCTGCAACCCAACCCCAACTGCACTTTGCAGCATAAACCCCCAGAAACGAGCTCAAGCTACCCGCCAGCTAGAGAGGCCTCTCCTCCCAGCTCCCTCCTACTCCTTATTTCAGCCTCCGATCAAGACCGCCGGCTGCCCACGCCCGATTGTCTCAGACTTTCGTCAGGAACAGCGTGTTATGCTAGGGATTGCTAATCCCTGGTTCGAGTCTCGCTGGACCAGCAGCTTTCCCCGGACTCGACACAGCACCACCGCCGCTCTAGGTCAGGGCACCAGCTTCAGCAGCTGGGTCAGCTGCCACGCCGGGTCACCTCCATTAAAGGTAAACCCATGGTTGTGTGCCACCCAGTTCGCTGGACTGCTAAGCCCGTGTTTGACTTTGTACTGTGCCGTCAATCCGCGTGTTCTGTATTATATACCAGCTGGCACCCGGTCAGCCAGTTAAATCACCAGTGTGTATGATCGACACGTCAAAATCTTGCCTGACCGTGAGGTCGCTGCCAGTCACCCGCCATTACACGTAAAAATTAAATAGCAATTCTGACTTAATTTTGTTAATTTCTACCACTTTAATTAAATATTTATATATGATGTACATGGCTTGTACAAAATGAATAACTTCAATATATTTGCAGAAATTGGCAGCAAGACATGTTGATCCACTGCACTTTGCCATCGTAAAATAAATTTATGCTATTACTTTGAGAAAAATGTTTGAAGTTGGAAGGAATGTGGGTTTTTTATTTTTGCATGTCTGCAGAAAAAAGTACAAATTGTATTAGTTACCATTACCTTATTAGTTTTATTCTTTAAAATGTTAGTTTGTTATACATATATGTATTGTAAAGGGTAATTTTCATTGTTTCAAGTAGGGATGGGCCAATACCACATTTTGCAGGTACCCACGTTACCGTTTTTCAACTCCTGATGCTGCTGATTAAAGCGATGCTGATAAGAGTTTTGATGAGCATAATCATAATTCTCAATTCCCAATACAGTATTTGAAAATATTTTTTATTACTTAAATTTAAATATTCAGTTTTGTCAACACTTTAAGCACTTTGTATTAGGTGTTCATAGCATAGAAATGAAATGCAACACCAATTTGACTAATAAATAAGATAGGCAATTTAATTGGGCAATCTGATGCGGACTTGGATTTTAGATCTGGGAAATGCCATACGTAACCTCAACACGCATGTTTGTTTAAACCAACAGCCTAAAGATGTCACTTAAAATACTAGCGAAAATTTTTTCTATATAACTATTTTTGCTTAGTATTCCTTAGTCGGCCGAGCCATGCTCAATCCCTTGGTTAAAATGACAACTGATATATTTTCAACAATTTTTGCCAATTATTACTTGCAGAGTCTTATTCAGACCTTTAACACACTACCTAAAACCGCAGCCAACAGTTTCCATTAAGAACTACGCCCGTCAAAATCTAGTCTGTTTGCTTTCACTTTCCATTTTCAATAACAGTGTCGTAGAATGTGTGATTAGTTTTCATTGCTGCCAACCTATGAGTGCAGTAAACACATAAGAGGAATAAGAATTGCTTTCTTCAACCTTTGAATGCAGAAAAACAGTAAAAACATAAGAAGAAAATAAAACAAAAAACTTGGCAGAAAGTAAACAATACTATTGATAGCACCTGTTGTTAATTAACCTAGTTGTTTTGCATTCACATAGTATCAAAAAATGAATGATGCACACAATCTTTGGCCAATGTACCTACAGGAAATACAGTAAAATGTAAACAATGGGAATAAATCATTGAAACACAATTGTTCCGAATATATTTTCGGTTTCGGACAGAATATCTGGATCGATGGTTGCGGTAAATTAATGCTTTACGAGATGTAGCTTGCCAGGTTATTTAAAATTATGTTAAATAAATTATTGCTACTAATCTGTGAATACTAATCTGCAAATATTGTTCAAATGCCGCAGATGCCAATGGTCGTGGTATCGGCCGGTTAATTGGTATTGGTATCTGTATCGGCTCATCCCTACTTTCAAGCCTTTCAGTCGCTGGTTTTTTATATGTATGTTTTTTTTTATATATTATTTTTCAGAGAGTAAATAATGCAATGGTCACACATGTGAAAGGCCAGAACATTGGAATTCTTGACATTTACGGGTTTGAAATATTTGAAAGAAATGGGTTTGAACAATTTTGCATCAACTTTGTCAACGAGAAGTTGCAGCAAATATTTATTGAGCTTACCTTGAAAGCAGAACAGGTAAGTTGTACTTTTGTTCTTATTTTTTGCCTTATTCATTGTTACATTTTCATGTAATGCTACTGTGTACAATTTGGGTACTTTATTACTGTTTGGTGTTGTGTGTGTGGTTGGATTTGTATGAAATCGGAGAAATTTTATAAGAATGCAATCAAAACAAGAGTTTTGGGGTTGGGGTAAATTAAAATGTATTCTAATGGTTTTGGAACATTTTTTTGTGTATAGAATTTTATGAGCTTGATTAGCTTTAAGTAAGTGTTGAAAAATGTTTAGTAACGTAATTTTTACTCTGTGTCCATGTCACATCTCCATGGGCACTTACAAAGTACAATAATTAAATGCTCTGGAAATACATCTACTGCTTGCCTGGTAAGGCCATATTTGACGAAAACTTGTTTCATTATCTGAAAGAGATTTATAAGGACTACATAAATTTAAATATTTGTAGCCAAATGATTGTAATTTAAAAAATATAGCAATTAAAAAAATATTACGTTCTCCCGAGGAAGATCCAGCTACAACTGGCACAACTGACCCTCCAAATCCTCTGTGGTTGCTGCTGGCTGATGTTGCTGTTCAATCTGATCCTAAACATTCTCGTTGTGCGAGAGGTTTGTGAATCTTGCTGGCCAAGGAAGCATGTTGATATCATGAAGGCAGGCAAGAGATACCTGTGCTGTATGAGGTCGGACTTTATCATGCTGGAAAATGGGGTTGTCAAGCTGCACAAAGGATAGGAGCACATATGGTTTGCAGATATTCCTGAACATATCACAGCACTGTCAGGGTTTCTTCAGTCATCACCAGTGGGGTGTGGAAATTGTAAATTGGAGCCCACTCCATGACACCTCTCGTTGGAGCGGTGTGCTGCTCTACGTAGTGCGGATCATCTCCAGTGACTTAAATTCGGTGGTAGTCTGAATCCAGACATAATCATGATTTGTTGCTGAACGCCACAAACCGCCAATCCACAAGCTGCCATGCTTCCAGTTCCTGGCAGAAGGGCACTCGTGCTTGGCAATGCTTAGGTTGTAATGATAGACACCATAAGGTTCTCTGACAACTGATCCCACTCTGTTAGCTGCCTGGATATTGTACTGGTGAACACAGGCATATCCCCAGTTGCAGTGATATGACCCTGGATGGTGCGCAGCTATGCCTGTGGAATGTTTACAGCCGATTGCACAATGAAATGATTCTTCCTGCTGGTGGTCTGCTGGGGTCAACCCGAGCCTTCTTGATGGATGTGTTTACCTTCCTGTTGCCACTTCGTCCAGCACCGACTCACAGTGTAGGGAGAACGGTTCAAAGGGTGAGCAATGTGCTGAAATGTCCATCCTGCCTCTTGGAGGATGACTATGTAGACTCTCGCAAACTCATTTACATGTAACCAAACCACATTGAATGCAAAAGGGACACATCAGGCTATGACGATATTGTGTGGCAACCTTTGTTGCACTCGCGTGATATATTCATGGCGATGAATTTTGTTTGCAAATGAGAGTATTATTATTCACTTAAAATATGAAATAGTGGACGACAAGGTTTGATTGCTGTGAAGTAACATTGCTAGTTGCTTCACAAGTGCTGATTGAGAAAGGGTAATGAGTGAAAGAGAGAGAGTGGGAGAGGGAGGTAGGGAAATGGGAGGGATGTCGAGCAAGGGGGTGAGAGGATGGTTGGACGATTGGGGGGGGGGGGGGGGGGGCTCTTAACATCAGGGTCTTGAACTACACTACCAAAATGAAATGCACACGTCAATTCTCAAACACTTCACATGTAAAATATTTCTAGCCCCTTATTTTTTATGACTATATATGCTATATGTAAAAGTTTATGTTCACCATTACAGTAATTATGTTGTATTTTTTTATTTGTTGATTAAATACATCAGACTTGTGTAGTTTATGTTAACATTAAGTATAATCACATGGTAATATTTATATTAACATGCAGTGGGAGGATATGAAAATTGATGGATGGCATTACAAAGTGCTAAGTATAACTCTACAACAAAGAGTATTAAAATTGAAGAGATATTCAAGTCATAACACAAGCAAAGTGAGAAGGCAAGTGAGTGTGATCATAATGGCAGGACAAACCATGACTGTAGTTGCATTGCATGTGGAAACATCAGCACTGACAGCCTAGGAATGGTGGTGGTATCTGTATTTGGATATGCCTTACATCCAGTAAAGCAGCAGTGATTCTCACCAAGACACATTATAAATGGGGTTGATGTAGGGATGTTCTACTGTATTTAATTTTTTATATTTAACAAGACCTTTACGAAAACATGAAATCTCTAAATCACCAACATATTGTTTTTGTCTGTATGCTGCAAATTAATTAACATACAAAATGTACATGGAAATGCATAAATTTGGAATAAAGAAGTGTGCTTTCTCATTATTAGTGCTTCATATAATTAGGACAGTTGTAATTTTTTTTACAGCTACTGTAATATATTGTAAAATATTAATGCAGTGCTTATAATTTTCAAATAAGGTAATATCCAGGTTGTTTAGAATTAAAAAAATTTAAACATTTATTTTTAAGAATTACATTTCTTATAAAATATATTTTCTGGCCAAAATATTGATGTGGTGGCCCCATTGCTAAACAAATGACTGTCAAAAGCTTACAAATTAAAACGTACGAAATCACAAATCACAGAATGTTCAATTTGAATGTGGCCTTAACTTTCCTACATTTAGTTCCCCCTTTAAGTAGAGACCAATTTTTCTTTGGATGTTATGTATTTAATTTTACAAGTAGTTACATAACTAGCTCAAACTTAGGTCACAATTTAAGCAGAACTCTACAGCAGCTCAAACACTACCAGTGTTCATTCACAAATTTTCAACTTACTGAAAGTTGTAATAGTTAATTAAAGTTAGTTTTGTTCATTTTTCACATCTGAAAAGTCTGCTTATTTTCATGGAAAGATATTAATTTATTGACTTATTTTTCAAGCCTACCCTCAGAATTAGCTAGCAGTGTTATATTCAGGGCATCAGATCTACATAAAAATTAATGCATACATTTTAATGTGTTTAGTTTTACATGTTGAAATTTATTTATTTTTAATGTGAGTACTGCACTATAATTGTTTTATCTAGGTAATTTTATGCATAACATTATTTCTTCATGCAATCAGAACTGCATGTATTCAGAAGTTTTGGCCACAGAGAAATCCTTTAATTGACCTTTAATTTATTAGATGATGATGTCATAGGAAATGATGTAAGAAATTTAGGGAATGTTACCTAAAAGGCATATCATCAGCCAGTTTGCAGCATGACCACATAACATACAACAAGCCTCATCCACCAGATCACATTCCACCAAATAAACAAGGAAGGCTTTGTTATTTCCAGTATAAGTTGTTTAGTTTCTATCCTTGGTTTAACTACAGTCCTTAAAAAAAATGCCATATTTTGTTTCACTTGTGTTAAAGTACTACGTACAAAACTTTTACAACACAATCAATACAGGTCTAATATTATATACGATGGTTTCATTCATTGGAAGAAAGTCATTGAAAAATTTGATGCATAAGGAATCGGAGAAGTTGCTTTTGCTACAAGTACCAGTTGTAAACCAGCTAAACGAAACACTGAATGAGTAACAAAAAAAAAAATTATGTAGCACTATAAGCAATTTTTACAACTAAAGTATTTGGTACGTCAAAGCTTGGCTGTTCGTTCTCATGATTATGTATCAAGGAACTTCGATCAACTTTTAAATTAATGAGCTGATGACATTCCTGAACTTCAGTACACTACAGGTGTTACTTAGTATTATAAAACCTGTGTAATTTTCCAGATTCTCATTGGTTACATCACAGAGTTGACTGGCATGTAATACATGCTCTTAAGGCAGAAATAAAAAAATTATTTACATTTTGTAATTATAAGTCATTAATTAACCTATATTATTGCCATTTTCATTATTAACATATTATAGTGAATCATTAGAAGATTTTGCATTACCCAGTTTCAATAACGTTTTTGAAAGAAATGTAAAGCATGAGTCACTTGACAGTATGAAGTGTAAAACTGATGAGGAAATTTTACAAATCTGTGATCTGAGATGCTAATCGAACTTTATACACAGGCCTATTACAAGAATGTGTGCAGGGTGGTTTAGAAGATAGGTGGTGGCCTTCTTTCTGAAAAAAGAAAGTGTGTGTGTTCATTGTCGTGTGATGGGCTGGGAATAGCTGAAGGCGACATCCCGGTTGGGAACTGTTTTGGGCGGGCAGGTCAGTCACACAGGGTTTAAACAGCTGTCCTCCCTATTGGCAGACTGGGCTCGACCAGTGTATAAAGTAGAACGTGTAGCTTGGCGGCTTGGTGCAAAGTCAATAACTGGCTGGGCAGTCCATTGGGTGGTTTGACTCGCGGTCACAGAGTTACCTGCACAGGCGTTGGTCCGGCCAGACTGTTACCTCAGGCATGGTGGTTGTTGATGGCTAATGGTTGTGCCGTAGGAGGAGGGTGCCCCGAAGGTGCTGTGACTGCTGAAGCTGGTGTAGGCCTTGGCAGGACTGGTACACTATGTGATCCCCGGAACCAGGAGTTCGCAACTCCAAGCGGCACTTCTTCGCCTTGGAAGATCACTGAGACAATGGATTGAGGTGCCTCAGGTGTCTTCTGGGGGACTGCATACAGAGAAGAGGAGGAAGCTGGGAGGTGAATCCTCTGCAGCTGACGGGCGGCATGAGCTCGGTCCCGGGGGTTTTCGTGGCAGAATGCCAAAGAGGCTGGTGTGCAGCTCCTGGTAGATTTGTAGGTGGCCTTTCTCTCTTGCCACTCTTCCTCGCTCCTTTTGGTATAAGGCATGAAGGGGTACTAAGACCAGCCTCATGAGAATGGAGCAGGCGACAATACTCCTTAGTTATAGTGTTCTGCCACAGCTGAAGCCGTGCCAAACAGAGCCGTACCCTGTTCCCCAATTGGCGACACAAGCGCCGGCATGGTGGATGGAGAGGTTGGTTTTCTTTGAGGCGTCTGACAACTGTGGGTGGGTCCAAAGGTGGTCAGGTCTCTAAGACTAGTCAAGTAAGTATGCCCTCCAGCGACACAGCGGCGTGGTTAACTAAGTTCAAACTGGGCTGGTTGACTAGCCACCTTATGGGTTGTCTTTCTAGTGGTTGTGGCTCTGCCTTTCTGTACATGTAGTGCACAGAACGGGTGGCCGTCGAGTGTGTGTGTTTCTGAAATACGAGTGTCCCTGAGGGGGAGCTCGCAGTCCTACACTAGATTAGGAAAAATATGGGTACAGTCTGCGGTCTCCTGCTACACTCTGTATGGTGTGGTGTTTTCGTGGGAGTAGCACCGTCACCTAAGGATGGATACTTGGGAGTAAGAAAGAATTAGTGTTTTATTCCGAGAGGTATAGACATGGTAGCCCGTACTACCTCCTTATTACCTCAAGCTAACCGGAAGTACTAACTATGCAAAAGTTATGTGAAAGGGACCTGTTTCTAAGCTGCGTATGGCAGTTTCGACTAGGTAGCTATATAAACTGACCCTATATACTCTGTATCATGCCCTGCAGGGACTTCAGGGTGCCCACTACCAGAAGGGCAGCGGAGTTCAATCTCAAGCAGTCACACTCAGATTTTCGCATGTGGTAATTGTGCCAGATGATGCACTCACTCACCTCAATCACCCTCATTGGATCTCTAGACTTCGCTGTTAAGAGCCGCCCAAATCTCTTCTCTTCACTTCACTCACTCCAGTAATTTATAGTTGCAGACGTACTTTGATATTTGGCTGACTGTCTTTGTGGGCTGAGTCATCACTCACCAGCAGCATTATGCTCCAGTTGCTGCATCTGCATGGAAACTAAAGCTCATGCTTCCTTAAATATGATGTTGCGGAAGTGTGTGTGTTCATTGTGCTGGACAGCTTTACAAAAGTGTTCTTAATGCTTCTGGTTGCAATATCTTCCAATATCGGCTGATAGTACAAACTAATAGTTTTGTGTAGAGAGAACCAATTTTGTACTTTAAAAATTAGATTCACAATACTTACCCTTTTATTGGTGTCCTGTAGGCGTTTGTATGATGGGAAAGACACAGTAGTTCCAAAAATGGTTGTGTGTTAGCGGAGTTGTTTGAACCACAGTCTCAACATACCTGTATACTAACATTATTTATCTGCATGAAATCTTTAAGTAATTTTTTTAAACAATTACCATTACAGATTTTGACATATTTATGGGTAGTATTTATTTGACAAAAAAGAATCCATGCTGTTCTAATGTTGAAGATTTCTTCAATGTATCTAAAGAAAACTCGTAACACACATCATAAACATAAATAAATTTAAAGCATATGCTGAAACATTATCCATTTGATGACTATAGTGTTACATTTTGTATGACTAACGATTAGTCAGCCATATGTTGGTTATTTGTACCCCCTTTTTGACATCAAATAGTTTTGACTAGTCTTTGCATAAAAGCAATACAACATTTACGATTGCACATTTATAGCTTCTCATTTTGAGAATTTCAAAGGCTATATTGACAGTTTTGTTGTCACCACCATCTTAAACATGCACAGTTTTTTGTCAGAAAGTTTGTGCTTATGTCCTGATGGAAGTCCAGTTCACACACTCACATGTCACACTTCATTAGAAGTGATGTCTGCCTTCCTCCAGCGGGTGGTCTCCCCCATCTCCGGAGCCACAAGTATCAGTTGGATGAGCCGGCTGAGCTCCTCAGGATCGTGGTATTGTGGGGTGGAGCTCTGCCGCTGTGGAGGCTGTGGGGGAGGGGGTATCTGCTTGGGCAGCTCACTGGAGGTCACTGCAATATGGCCCGGCTGCATGGTCGAGTACTGGTGCTGTGGGTAGGGGGGTGGACGGGGCAGCACAACTGGGGCCTTGGTGGCTAATGCCAGTGCACAGCACACAGCCAGCAGGAGGGAGCGACACACCTGCGCCATTCTGTGGACAAAAATAAGACTCCTGTCATTGCACAAGGTATAACTGCTTTACGATAAGATAGTAAATTGAGGTAAATGAGTGTTAATGGATTAAATTAAGATGAGGAACTGAAAATCTTAAATTAGTAATTGTTACTGTGGCACTTTTACCATTAGGTATATCTGTGTTTCATCTTGTGAGTGTTACAACAGAGTAGGGTAAACAATTGCCTAATTACTCTAAAACAAACATGTTATTCACAGAATGGTGTCACTTCTTTCCTTATACCCCTTGGATATTTCATTGAGTTAATAGGTGGCCCACTAGCAGTTAAATAGTAAATATAAATCGCAAGTGTGACTTCCTTTTTTATAATTTCTCTTTTTCTCTTTGTGACATCTAACCATAAGTTGCGTATACGGTACTTTGCTATAATTTATTTTGTAGTGTTATCATTGGGTTACTATTACTGAAATCTAATGGGAGAGGACAAAAATAATTATGCAGTCATCCTTCCGCATGCCTTTTTCATCGAGAAAAAAACACACACACACACACCAGTATTGAAGGTATTCCTATTTAGAGTAGTTGACATTCTATAACGCTGGTTTTTCTTATAAATATTTATTTTTTAAATTTTTCAATTACTTATGAATTGTGTAACAAGTACAACAAAATGAGACTAATGGTTGGAGGAGGGGCAAAACACGCTTCTTTTTGTGTTGTTGCACCTTGGTGTATCGTTAAGTATGAATTTCCCCCCCCCCCCCCCTTCTTTCTACCACCTCCCTTCACACTTAATATTACATTCAAACTCTTTCGTGGTCCAATAAATAAGGAAATGTTAATGTACGTACTGTACTCGAGCTGCACAGAGGTATGTAAGTGCAGAGACTACAAGACAAATCACATTTTATAAAAATACTGTAGTAAAAAAATTGTATGTAGACTAAGTTGTGCTTTTTCTTTTTGCAAGGGAATGGAATATTGTAAAGACTAACAAATGTGTTAACCGCATACAAAGAAAAATATAAGATGTTGTTATAAGTACTTATAATACATGTTTAAAAAACTGGACCTTGTTGAATTTTTACAAAAGTCTTTCAGTTGAATGTTCACTTCATTACAGTACATAAGAAAGTCTGACCTATACATCCACTGTGATGAGAAATACGGAAACTATAAATTAGTCCCGAGGTTTTATGTAACGAACATTTTGAAATTCATAGATGTGACAAAATTATGCTTTGTCAGGAGTCATTGAAACAATATGCAGAACATAATTGCATTAACATAGCAAACAGTGTTAACAGGTACCAAGACAATACACATACATTTGTCTGACGGAAATTTTTTCTTTTAATCACACTGACGAAAGCAGTTATGACTAAAAGCAAAAGAAGTTGAGAGAACTGTGGAGAGAAATCTGATTTATGCTTGTTTGGTGGCATGTTAAAAAGTCATGAAAATGAGGATAAACTATTAGAAGACAAATTGTTAAACATATCAGTTAATTTAAGTTAGCCTAAAAATAAACTTTTATACTATATGCCTTTGCATATCAGCAGAACAAAATATATTTTGGTATAATGCATGCTGTGTAAAAAATGCATATATACAGTATTTTTGAAATATATATGAGTAACTCTACAGTATTATTAAATGCTTAAGTGATACTACTAACTGGTGTCTTCAGGTTTATATCTCAAGGAAAAATTGTACTAATGTGTTTATATGCAACATAACTTTGCAGTATGGGACACACAAGGTTTTGATGTTTATACATGAATTATGTCTGTTTATGTTCAAGCTTTGTGTTATTGATGGTTGGCATCCTCAGCATGTGCTCCAGTTATAGCTGATTCAAAAAACATTAACCAAAACAGATTGTAAACAATTGTATAAATATGGCTGTGTTATTGCCTGATTAGTTTTGTTGCTAAAAGTGAAAATTTTACCACTGTTGTCAGCTCTTCAGGTACGTTAGCGAAATGGTATGAGGGAACATTGCTCAAAACTGCTTCTGCAATATTATTGAAGTTTGAGTTATCCTTTTTTTTTTTTTTTTTTTTCTGCATGAGAATTAAAAAAAAAAAAAAAAAGAAGAAAAATTTTGTTTAGCATTGGCAAATAATTTTGATTTGGGTCATTCAGGCAAATATGAACATTCAGGCAATTGAGAACACTCAGTCATACAGCAGCAGTGTTGTCATAGTTATGGTATGTTGCTTCATAGCCGGCAGGAAGTGAGTAAATGTCATGGTACTTGAAGTGCAGCAACCTGGGCTTTTAAATATTTCAGTATGAGTGTAATAAAATTGTCATATCAGCACCATTTTCTCTAGTAGCACATGAACTGTTGTAAAGAAATTCCTGTTCTTAGGTAGTTAGGGATTACATATTTATAAAATTACTATTACAGCATTACCCAAAATTTGTCTGAATTAATATTAGGTTTAAACAAGTTGAATTTTTGAAATTTAAGTGGCCATTATTTGATAGTCTTAAATCTAGTCTTAAAATATTTTTATGGTATAGGTGTATTCTTTTAGTTTTTGCCTAGCAAACTTGAGCATTTACTTGGTAATTGAGATAGTAAAACATTTTGTTTGCATGCACTGTTATCATTTGTATGCCATCTGGGTATTGTTTTTGGCATTTCTGATGCTCTTAAAATCTATTTGAAAGGACCCTAAGAGTTGTTCAATTTTGGGAAAATTCCGCCCATCTAAATTGAAAGTCCTTTACAGAATTTGGCTTGGGCTAAGAGCCTTTTGTCCTTGCTTCTTTACAATATGCAGAGTATTTCTGTCTTATCTATTTGATGAGTAAACAAGACAAACAATTGCAATGCAATTTTTCTTGTGAAAAATTTTGTGGAATCACAATATAAGCATTAGTTTATGCATAATTTTACTGTTAATCTTAAAGTCCGAACATTATGCGATGTTACGCAAGTGTTAAAAGTGGAAAACACAAGTTATCACTGATGTCATGTGATTCAGTCTGTATGTAAATTACTAGTAAGAGACCTGTTTGGTGACAACTGTTCTAAATGTCTGCATTTTACATGAATATGGGAGCTGTTCCTCTCAACTACTGCCCTCCTTTATTTTTATTTCCTTTCAATCCTCTTTTTTATTAGCAACACATAGAGAATAGATTGTAGCATTTCAGCTAGATATATATATTTAGTATATTCGGGAAGTATTTCAATTGTCTATATTTCAGTCAAAGATAGTAATTCATGTAATATGTGAAAGGTCGTGGCAGTGACAACTTATTTGTATTTCATATATTTTCGTGTTTCCAAATTTGTTATTTTTCTTTCCTCATTTCATCAGTAGTAACAGACGTAAATAACAGACAACAACGATGGCGTATCCTTTCCTTTTCACTGGGTTAGTAAACTAAAAGCATCACCACCGCAAGGCACAACGTGATAAAACTGGTGAAACGAGGAAAATAACAGGTCACCTTTGGCTGTCGCGACCGACTGCTCGAAAACAATACGTTTTCAATGTGATTTACTGAAAAGTTAGTTCCTAGTGTCTACAGCTTGAGAATTATGTTTGGTTTTATAAGAAACGTTATTTTTGTTAATGTTCTGCTTAAATTCATTTCTTGAAAAACTGTCAAGGTTTGCATAAGATGCTAAAATACTGAACAGCAAATCATCCCATGTTGAGTATTTTTTTATTTTTTTTTAAATTGTGGATACTCCGACATGTATTTCTTCCTCAGTTATCTATGGTTTTTATTATTTTCTGTGTGTGAGGTAGGGTTCTTTGTTGTCTGTTCTTCACAGTGGTATAGTTGAGCACCCATATTGCCAATAAAGTACCTGGTCGTGTTTGTGCTGGCAACAATGTTAAACATATTTTTGCTGTTTTTAGCTTCTTAACATGTGTTCTGGACAGGGTTTTAAATATAGTTCTTAAAAAGTGTGTACAAAATTGGTGAGAGACTAAATTTGAAAATGTAGAAGTTATGTAATTTTGGGTGGTTGCCAATGAATGCATACCTCAAAATTTTCATGTTGATCTTTTTTATATTTAAAATGTCAGGAAAGGAAAATAGACAAACAAGCAAGCACTTTAACATGTATTGCTTGCATGATAAGTTGCAAGTTTTTCTTCTAGAAGCAGGTTTAGTCATACAATTTAAGTAATTTATGTGTGTGCACATAGGTAGGCATGAATCAATATTCACATGGAAAATGAGGAAGTTTATACTGATATAGGTGAATAACATATGACCTAAATATAGTACAGTGCTGATTCTCCAATAGTTCTGAAAGATGCATTGGTGAAGCGTACAAGCAAATCAATATTTTCTTGCAGTTACCAGACAAGTTTAGTGGCTAGTGATGCACAGTCATAATAAATTTTCAGAGTGAAATACTAATGCACTTCATTACTTAGACTATAGTTTCTGTGTTACAACAGGGCACATGAAAAAGGGTTGGAATGTTTGCATTTACTCTGTACTGTAATTGTAGTAAATTTAGTGTCTCCACATTGTTAGGATATATTGGTAAAGCAACTTTGATACCAATTTGTCATTTTACTGCTTTTAATAATAACTACCATGCTGATAAAAGAAAAGGCCCATTCCAAACTGTTGCCACAGATTATCTATTGTCGAAGGTAATATGTACCAGATTGATTCATTAATTACAGCTAATGTCCCAAGCCCGATGCTGCAATGTCCCAAGTTCCTATGCTGCACAGTCCAACGACTGTGTTTTTTGCACCACTCCAAATTACGTCTGGCATTGGTGCTTGTGACCAAGGCTTTTTGGCAGTGGCGCATCACAAAAACCAAGTGTGGCCAAGAGTCTTGCGTCTGTACCCAACTTGTGAAGGAATTCGTATGCAATAGTTGACACGTGGATGACGGAGAAAATTTGCACAACACAATTTACAGTTCGTCAGTCCAGATCAGTTGGTTCCTTGGACCTACCAGAAAATTTCATGGGGCTAGTGTTTCAATGATGTTTTGACAGTGACATAGTTAACAGTGGACCAATATATGTTAAACTACAGAGAAATCTCTAATGGAATGCTAGACTGCATGGTTCCCTACAATCATGCTGTTTTGGGCACTGAGGTTTCCACTGTGTACGTTGTTTAAACATTAGCATCTAGTTCACTGGAATCAAAAGGTTTCACTGTGACTAAGACACGTAGTGTACCTCAGCAGGTTACCTATTTGGCATTGTGATCCATTATTTTGTACATTTGTCATATGTCCTGAGAAGCCAAATAAGTCTTGGGATATTGAATGTAACTGAAAAGAGATGACTTAGTTTTGGGGAAATCTTGAGTTTTCTTAGGAATCTAAAAATTAACAAATGGGTCATAAGGGTCCAGCATAAACCCGCATTTTGTGGAAGAATTACAGTGGCTCCCTGAAAAAAAATTGATTTATATTTAATATTTTTTGTGCTTGAGCATGGAAGTTGGTTAACACTCACTCATTTTTGGTATGTGAATCGGTAGCCAAATAGTTTTATCTATTGTGTGCTTTAATTACATGATCATTTCAGTTTAGTTCATCTGAGGGTACAGTGTTTTAGTACTAGACTGTGGCAGTAATCTGCATTAAAAAATAAAGTAGCATGCAGGGAAAGCATGTTAATCGTATGCGATTTCAAATATTTCCCTGTTTTAGTTATAATTTGTAATGTTCTTCAAGGTGATGACATTTTTGTCGCTAATTTGCCTACCTCAGATCAGACTTGTAACAGTTGCTTGGGAGATGATTGTCTTGGTGGTAGTCTGAAACTTCATGCTAATAAAACTAAAGTCATGTAGCCATATGGAGGAAACCAAATGAGCATGCATTCTTACTACTACAAAATTATGGGAAAAAATTTCCAAAACCATTTAATGCATACTAAAATATTATTTTTAAAAATCTGGAAACTGATGAGCAACAGTTAAAATCAAAATTTTTGGAAAGTTGATTTGTTGTGGGTAGTAAAATTTTTTGCTTGGCTGCTCGTAATTGGTTTAATAGTATTTTACGAGGTAGGTTGATGACTAGAAGTCGTTTTGGCAGTTTTCGTGTAGAATTTCCTACAGTAGTTTTTTTTTTAAATTAATATATATGATGCTGGAAGTGTGTTGCGCACGGACTCTGCTGGTTGCGACATAGCACCCCAGTCGGCCCCACTGAGCAGAGACAATACGACTTAAGGCCCTTACATAATTGAAAACTTTAACATTTAACTTTGCTTTCCGACATGTTGTTTCTTATGGAGCTTGACACAATGGAACTGTCAAAGGTAAAGTCAGGCACTCTTGACTTTAAGATTTAGAAAAGTTGAAATTTTATAGTCAAAGTCAAGCAGCCATTTTGCAGAGAATCTAACGGAGGTTATTTATTGTAGGGCAATTTTAATCTCGGTATATTAAACAAAGCTCATCGTAAATTGAATAAAGGGCAAACAAATATAATGCAATATTTGAATAAAGTAAACAAATGAGTTTTTTGTTTTGAAATAAATTTTTAATCAAAATTTTAAGCTTATTTTTAAAAAAGGCACGTATGATTCATTCCTGGATAATATCATAACTATTTACATAACAAGATACACATTTTTACGAAGCTCACAGAACCAATGTTCAAATGTCTGAACTGTGACTTTACAATTGTATTGTGTATTGGGGGTTTTGTCAGAGGAAAGGAAACTTAGTAAAATGCTAAAGTTTTCTATTGTGTAAAAAGCTTTAGAGAACATTCCAGCCAGTTTATCCTACCGGATATGCATAGCTGAGAAAGGGTTTTCGCGCAGGAGCGCTACAGTTTCCCGGTATGTAGACGTGTGTAGCAAATGTCATGTGTCCAAGCAGCCATGGGTCTGCTTGCCTCCCACCAAGGCCCGGCTGGGTCGCTCCCAGATTTTTGCATGTAGGAATCATGCCGGACAATGTCGCTGGTGGGTAGGTTTTCTCGGGGATCTCACGTTTCCCCTGCCCTTTCATTCCGGCGCTGCTCCATACTCACCTCGCTCCACTCTCATTGACTCTCAAGACCTCGTTGTTAAGAACTGCCCAAATCTCTCTACTCCCACAAGCAGTCAACAATTTTGGTCATCGTCTTTTTCTCCTCATTCGGTTTTCACACAGTCAGATAATTTACAGCCCTCCTTTACTGCTAATTAGTATAGAAATTGTTGCCTGTTCTTCACTGTTCATCAGCAGTAATTGAACTGCATTGATAACTAGGAAATATTGCTCACCTAGCAAGTTAGTTTCGTAACACCAGTCAGCGACGTTCATTTCAATGAATGGGAAAGGATTTAATTACTATGAATCCCATTTTTCAAATTAATTTTTAAAAAATATTTATAACCATGTTTGTTTTCATAGAAATACTTAGCAAGAATAAAACCATTTTAAATATAAATATGTTTAATTTAATAAAATTTAATAAATATGTTTTATTGCAGCCTCAGACATTAACTTTCGAATACTGAAAGTATATTCCGTATTTATTACTCGCATAGTAATGTTAATATTAATAAGTGGCGAAAAAATAAAAACAGGCTAAAAGGAAAAAATTAGAAGGGCCTTAAAGTGCTCACTTTAATGTGAATAGACCATAAGCAAGGGCACACCTCAGTACAATATTGTTTATGAAATCAGTGTTTGTGGCATGGGAATAAGATTTTATTTCTCAGAAAAGATGACCGCTAATTTGTACTTATATCCTAAGAGGAGAAAAATGGCGAAAATGGCTGAAAACAGCATATTTAGGTCTTTCCTGCAAGTATGAAGTGGCATCTGTAGGTATTATAATCTATTTGCTTTCATCACGTGTAATTTAATATTACTGTTACAGATCTAATTTGTGAAAAGTGGAGCGAGGCGAGAATACATATGCAGCCTTGGGGAAGGCGCTTCGTAATGCTTTCGTTCAAACAGACATGTCCTTGAGGCGTTAGAAATTCTTTTATTAGGGATTCTCCTTAAAAAACACGACCTCAATCGACCAACGGTGTATGGTGTGTATGGCCACTGCAAATGTCGGGAGTCGCAGCGGCTTGAGGCGCTGCCATTCCAGTCGTGGTGTGTGGTGGCAGTTCGCGCAGGCGCAGTGTGATCCGCGCGCGGATTGCGGGCCTCGGGGCACGCGCTCCACTTTCGCCTCGGCGCGGCGCCCCCTCGAGCGGTAGGTAGCCTGTCATCTCAGCAGTGCGCGCGCCTATTGCGCAACAGCCCGACCCCCAGTCTACTTATTACAAGTCCTTCGTTGTCCACGCTCGCCGACCGGTTCGACTGGACCTGCCCTGCCGTCTCTGGGTCACCGTGGCCCCCACCAGCCGCCGCTGCAGTTTTACTTCGTTTTTTAATGAGCGACGTGGTTACCTGGATTTTCGCATGTGCGGAACTTGGTCGGCAGAGTTTCTCTGTTCACTCCACATTCCCGTGGTGAGAAATTTGGCCGGCTCTTAACATCGGGGTTTTGAGAGCCTGGGAGGGTGAAATGAGGTAAGAATGGAGCAGAGCCAGAATGCAAGGGCGAGGGGAAACGGGAGATCCCCGAGAAAACCCGCCAACCAGCCGTCCGGCACGGTTCCCACTTGCGACAATCCGGGAGTGTCCCGGCCGGGGATTGAACCCGGTCCGCCGTGGTGTGTGGCGAGTAGTCTAACCGAATTTTCAGTAAATATTAAAAATTGAAAAGCTCCAAACACGTAGAAGTTATAAAGAACACAAGATCCGAAATGACTGCAAGAAGAATTGAAGGAAATATGGAGAAAAATAGAACAAGGAGGAAAATAAAAAGAAAAGAAATAAGAGGAAAGAAAATGGGGAGAACAGAGAAGGAAAGTAGAATTACAACAAGAGAGAAAAAGGGGAGGAGCAGCAAGAAAGATAAGATGAAATAATAACGGAAGTAACTGCGGAGAAGAAAATCTAAATGAGGGAAAGATGTGATTTGTGACAATATGTTGGTTGATATCTGTGTAAAAAGCTCCATTTCTTCGTCCGCCGGGAAACGAAGACCTGGGTGTCCAGAAGCGGTACTTAGATGTCCAGGACGATGCTTAGGTCGGAGCTGAACGGTGGGCGACGGCGAAAAATAAAAAGAACGAAATATAATAGTACAGCTAGGGAAAGGGCTAGGGGGCCTTCGGGTTCGTGGGCGGGGCCATTCGACCGTTGGGTGCCATGGCGGACTGGCCAAAATGCTAGTTAGCTGTGTGCGGGCCCGACGACGTCTGTTCGCGCGGGCGGATTCGTGGGAATCCCGGTCCCTGGTCTGTTCCGGCGGGGGCGGCGAAACGGAGGGCGGCCGAAAGGATACCCGTCGGGGGAGCTGTCTCGATCGGGGCAGAATAGCTCACCACCTTCCTTGGAAGTGTGAATGATGCTTTTGAATAAAAATAAAATTTATAGCTTAAATTACGGGCGCCCAGACGAACAGCCGCCTTCCCACAAAAAAAATTGTGAATTTATATAGCTTATACTGTTTGTTAAATTGTTGTAGCCATTATAGAATTGGAACATCCTGGATAGCTGTACTGTTAAGTAGGGTTAATGAAATTTATTTTCAAAAAAGAAGTAACCGCTCAGCCACCGTGCCCTACCCCCAGACTCCCCCTCTGTATTTCGCTGTTCCTTCAGCAGCACCTCGTTTTATCATCACCGGCTCTCAAGATTTGTTAAGCGCCAACCAAACCAAACCACCTGGGTAATAAGCGAGTTTTTTCCTTAGACAGGGGCGCAGACTTGTAAATACATTTGGGGTTCTCAAACAATGGGCGCGGTAGCGGTGCAGAAATGTGACATTTTTCGAGCGCCATATTTAAAAAAAGTGACCTGGCTAATGGTCAAAATTAATGTGGATGGCAGCACCTGTTTGTTATTGTGCTAGAAAACACTGCTCGCAGTGCAGTTGTGTATCCAAAATAGGGTTTAAATGGCCGGGGGGTGCTCCGCATCCCCTATCCAAATATTTTTGGGGTACTCACAATTTTAAGCGCCCCCGCAGTCGGTGTCTGTCTCTCCAGATATGCTAATTGTGGAGAACTTGAATCCAGTACATCTTCCAGACAGTTTTTACTGTATTATAAATATATTTGTTTTCCTTTTAAAAAATGGCGTAAAATCTATAAATAATTGGCTGTAAAGATGAACGCAAGACTGTGAGTAGAACTGACGGGAAAATAATTGCTATGATTGAGACAGACTGTTTGATGGATAGAGAAAAATTGGACGCACAAGAATCGAGGAAAACACTGAACGAAGAAGGCTGAAGGTTATTTTGATATTCCTTATATGCATAAAGCCTAAGTTATCGGTTAATAGGCCCGAGGAATTGTACTAGCATATCTGAAAGGAGGGGCGAGACACATCACCCGAGTAACATATCTTGTTGAGATCTGGCCCCAAAGACCTTCCGAATGCGATCGACACACTACCGCGATGTTAATCATGTTCTAGAGCTCTCTCGGTTTTATTTTTCAAAAAAAGTTGGTATTAAGGGTAGCCAACTTTTTCATATTTGCCGTAAGGACAGTTCCTCCGACTACTTGACACTCATCTAACCCCAATTAAGATCAAAGAAATTCTTCATTAAAAAGAACTGCTTTAAATTCGATCTGTAATGTGCAAAAGTCAATACTGTATAATAAACCAGTCACTCAAAAGTTTCTCTGCGCACATACAACAAAGTATATGCGTGATTTGAATATCTGACGTAATAGGCTTTAAAACTGACGATTGCAACATTAGAGAATGAAAAGTTACTTTTCATGGTGATTGAGTTAAAGCAGCGGAGCAAACGTGCCTGTAATTGCGGAAGTAGTAAATTTCCGACACTGTGTTTATTAAGAATCTGTTTATTTCCAAAGAAGTCCCGAGATAAGGGATACATGAAGGCCCGGCCTGTGCCCACGCGGGAGAATTCTTTCAGCCCCTGGGATACGGGAAATCCCTTACAATACGAGACAGTTGGTAACCATAGTTAGAACATGAGATTTAAGTCGGTCGCCTAGTGAGAGGTATGTTTGTGTAGGGCAAAAAATCGATGAAGCGCTATGGGCGACGCCAATCGGCGCATGTAAAGCGACGTCGCCTCTACGCGCAAGCCGCTCAACTCGCGTGCAGTCTTTCCGTCGGTTACTCGCCTGTTTGTGGCATTAAGCGGCGACCCTACAATTTTTTTTTAGAATTGACTATGTAACTGAGCCAAATGCGTGCCTCTATCGCAGTTTCGCATGTATCCGGTTCGTATATTTGCACACACATCAGTTTGGAAAAACAGTTTTAAGCTATGTTGGAGGGCAGGAAAATGTTTCCAATGTGCGTAATGTCTTGAAAGTACCGTTCCGTTATCGTCTGGAACATACTTTCGTAGGTGAACCTGTTAGAACCATGTTTAATAGTTACGTCAAAAAACGCTTCTTTCAAACTCGCTGCGGCGCATTTCAAATACTAGGTAGGCGACCACCTTAAGGGGACTATGTACGGAAACGTTTTCTGTGAAATCGTGTGCGCGTAAACACACATCTCGGTAAACACAAGTTCTGGAAATTTTTGCCAGAAAGGATATAAAAAACTATTGTTTATGTCCCTATCCTTTTACTTTTATCATATCAACTGTATTAATGGAGGAAAAAATCTTGAAAGTGGTCAAATATAGCATTGTTAAAGCTTGCTTATGCAGTTTCTTTAAGCGGCAAGAGAAAAAAAATACAACTGTACAGGCGTAGTTTAATCTGTGATCTTTCATCGCGTGTAATGAAACCCCACTGTTATAGATCTAATTTGCACAGTACACCTTTACGACGATAACATTGCACGCCTTGTGCGTAGGAGCGATGAGGCGCTAGGCGTGCGTGTTACTGTCGCCCGTATCACTCCCTCGCTTGTAGACCTTGGAAGCGCAGCCACATAGTCCCCTTAAGCCCTGAATTCTGCGACTGTCATCCACTGGATGTTGAGCAAGTGCAGGGAAGAGTAAACTTTTTAGTGACTTTTTCAGCAATTACGACGGAATTCCTTCCCAGCCCTGTTCTGGTTAAGGTCAAAAATGGAGTAACGCAGCAGTAAGTGGTATATAACTGGTAGCGCGCGTGCATTCAGTTCGTGCCAGAACGCGACAGTTTCGAAGGCAATTGGAGACTGGCGGAAGTCAAGTTGTGCGTGTGTAATTAACATGTTTGCGACCGTTCACACGTGTGTATTATTTTCGTCCCTCATCAAGAGTCTTCAGTTCTGCATAAACATTACTTTATTTCGGCAAGATACAAACACTTGATCTGTGCAGTATCATTACGGATTCAGATGTGCGTCGTTTAATTACCCTACAAAATTAACTGGACCATACATTATGTAAGAGATTCAGATATAAATTGTTCGATTAATATTGATAGGAACTCTCCACAGCACCATACTCATGGGCGTAGCCAGAATATACCATAATTGCGCTAACACGTGGCTACATTCCAAATACTCGGGAACAAACACCTTTAACACTCCTCCTTAATTGTTGTGGTCATATGGGCCTCACTGTAAGCAGCTGTGTTTATTCTAATTAAAAAAAAAACTATTATGGAGTATTTCAGCGTAAATCTTTTTTCGGGCCAGAAAGAAAATCCGATATTTTGTCGCCCAGGCTATTGGAACACAACTGTGGTCGTTAAAAAGTGCCAAATCCGTTAAACAATCACCTGTAAATAGCATTATGTTCACATTTATTGTTTTATAAAACTGTGTTTTAAACTATGTACGGTGTTGACGGTAAAGTGAGCACTTTTGAAAGCCCTGCTTAAGATCTACTAGTATACATGTTGTGTAGTCTTCCGTCTTATGCAAAATGAACGTTGTCATGGGCCTCACTTTATTAATGCGTCTGTCAAGTGAAACTGTGAAATTTACAAATCTGCTTATTTTTACATTTCGATGCATTAAAAAACAGAAAGCTAAATAAGAAAGTTTGTCTAAATGGTTACCCAAGACTTTTTATTCGACGTTAAGGTACGGAACTACTTCCTATCCATCGTTACCGACTTTACTGGGCGCATGCAACTCAGTGCGCCCGTTAAAATACGCTTATGCATTTAGGAGCAGTGAGTTTTTCTTACGTTGATTTCAAAAGTGCTCGCTTTATCGTTAACAGCCTTTGCCAACAATGCTGTGCGTTTGAACATATTTGCAGTTTTGAAACCCTATGGTCACAACGTAAAATTCTGAGGATACAGACGAGACACGAAGCTTGTTTACGCTGTTTTCCATCGGCGTCGCAACGCTCCCTTATGGCCGGATGTGATCTTGAGGCGTTTAATATTGTACACTAGATGCCCTTTCGTGTAACGTATAGTTGGCGACTCAGTGGGAGTAGTACACCTTGTACGAACTGACATTAAATTGGAAATGAATATTCCCTCTAAATGAAAATTACTGAAGTCAAGTTTATTTAATGCATTTCATATCCAGCTTTTAGGGCTATAAAAATACGTGTCATTTCTATGCCAAGTGCATAAAATGGTAAACACTAAAACAACTGCAGATTGAACGCCACAGTAAAAGTGGTACATCGCCCAATACATGTCCCCCCAGTGGGCTACAAGGCGTGCCATGTAGGGCTCACGCATTCTGAACCACACGTACCTTCGTTCTGTGAATGAAGGCAAACATTACATGCAAGTAAGCGTACGTGGAACGTGGACGAGGTCAGACGTGTGTTGCGGTGAAAAAGCTAGTAATTTTATATTAACAGAGGGGTAAATCTCCGCGTGAGATTGATAAAAGTGTGAACCACAATCGTGATATTGTGCAAAATATCATTCGTCGCTTTCGTCAGTACAATAGAATAGAGAGCAAAGAGAAGCGTAGGTCTGGAAACATATTCATTGCATCAGACGAGCGATGGATTAGACGTCAAATGAAGAAGAATCCCGTGTTAATTGCACCAAAACTTGCCACGGTAGCAGAAATTGTCTTGGAGGGAAAAAAGCCTGCCCAGAAACCGTGAGTAGACCTTCGTAGAGAGGACTTCAATGGTCGAGTAGCGCGCAATAAATCATACATCAGCAAGAACAACAAATGTCTAAGGTTCCAGTTTGCCACACATCACGCTACTAAATTTTTAACTACTGAAAAAAATTTATATTTACCGATGAAATTAAATTCAGTATGTTTACATCGGATGGTTGCTTGCAGAAAGCAATCTTCCGTCGACAGTCAAACACGGAGGTGGGTCCCTGATGGTATGGGGATGTACGATGGCTTCGGTAGTGGGGAAACTCCATTTCATAGATAGTACTATGGATCAAGATGTGTATGTGACATATTGAGGAAAGAACGAACGCCGAGCGCAGATAAATTAGGCTTGCGGGATTGTTTTACGTGCTACCAGGACAAAGACCAGAAACATAAGGGCCATAAGGTATGCATGTGGTTACTCCATAATTGCGCCCATGTACTCGAGATCTCTCCACAGCCCCTAGCCATCAATGCCATTAACAATTTGGAGAGTGTGTTAAAAGAAAACATCCCATGTCTAACCGGAATTACCTCACAATTTCCCTTCAAACAGAGTGGGATAATATTGAGCCCTCTTATTGTGAAAAGTTGGTTCGATCTATGCCAGATCGGTTTGAGGAGATGAAAATGAACTGTCTTCGTCACACTAGGTATTAACTGTCCACACATGCCCTTCGACAGGACATATGCAGACTGTACCATTTTAATTGTGGTGTACATCTTCACCTCAGAATGTTTATCTTGTAGTTGTAAATTTATATATTCTTTTTTGACGATATTTACTTTTTGTAAATAAATTTATTCATTAATACACTCAATTATCATCCCAATGACTTGTATTTCGACAATGTATTATCATAGGATATGTGTATCACTGTCACCGTTAGTGATCCAATGGAATCGACAAATAAAATGAAACACGCAGTGATCATCACTGTTTGTCATGTGCTTGGGGATTTGAAGCCATAAGGGAGAGCAGTGTGTTCCAACACTTTCGTGATGGGTAGCACTTCTTCATTAACGGACCTGACTGTCACCGAATTCTGCTGGGTGCTAGGTCACCACTGTACAAGAGCACTGATCTGCTGGTTAGGCTGAATCAGTCTTCTAACGCATGGGGTGTTCCAACTGATGAGCATAACTTGACATTTTTCTCTCTGAATATCGAAGTTGGCTACTGCTCTATTTTCTTGGTTGGTAGTCCTCATTAACAAGAACACCTCTGAACCACTTGTGTATCGACTCTGAACTGATGATAAATAATATTCTCGTTTGGAATTATTCAAACCGTCGCCTGGTCGGTATCGTCATAAAGCGTGACTTAAAAAAAAAACGCAAGAGCAAAACTACACACATAAAAAAAAGTTTTACACCACTGGGTTTGTCGAGGTACTTCGTTGCTCACGGCCCAAGAGGAAGTATGTATAGGATCAAAATACACATTTGTCTGAACATAATACCACGTATGTTACCGTCATTCCGATATATGCCTCTGTTTAACGGACTCGTTAGTGATTTTGACAAATTTTGGTGGAATTAGAATTGCGACGTAATTATGAGTTCGCAGCTCCCTTATCTTGTCTATACAGCAGCGTAAAGTCAATCGTTAGTTGGGTTATGGATATCTACTTTCGCAAAATTCTGTTATAAAAATATATACAAACTATAAAACCAAGTACCTACCCAGTTTGGCAGGAGAAGGTTTCTCCTAAGTATATTTATTTATCACGTGTGTTCAAGTTTCAGTAACTCTCACATTCAAGCATGTGATAGACCAATGTATAGACAAAGCATTTTCCCCGACGTTGAAGTTCCGTCATGCGCGGCAGCCACCTCAGAAAACTTACTTAGAGTACTTTCACGGTTACTTCCAACTTTTCGGAAGCTCTGCTAGAGTTCTCCTTCCAGGATATTCATTAGCCTCATGCAAACAAAGCTTAACCGAGTATAGGAAATTATACCAAAGGGACAACGCACCACATTCGTTCGCACTCAGTGTAGTAATATTTTTCATAACTATATCTTATATATAGGCTGTTTACGGTAAAGTGAGAACTTTTGAGGCCGCAGTTACTTTTTCATTTCAGCCACAGTTAATCCTTTAACCACCTTTTAAAATAGAGATTGCCATGTAAGTAATAAACACAGTGTGTATATTCCACAGCACTCGGAAGTTAACGTATAAAGCTAAAATGAAATATGTTTATTGTTATTAATTATTACAAATGAGAAGACTTTCAAAAATGCTCCGTTTACCGTGAATCTACTATACTAGGCATTACCAAACATCTATTTTCTCTCTGTTTTTATTCACATTGATGGTAGATGAAATATTATAATTTATAGATAAAATGTAAGTAAAAGTAATTAGACCAAAAATAAGGTACTTTGATGTTAATAGAAGTGTAAAACGCGTGTGATACATGACGTATTTAGGAAAGAACCAAACACATCGTACATGGGGTGATTTTTCAAAGGTTTGATTAAAACCGTATGATGAAACCGCTAGTAGACCATACGCGAGTGGCCCGCCGCTGCGGGATGGTATCGTGATCACTTTACCGTTGCGTGAGGCGAGTCGTGACTGTTTCTCAGCTAAACCTCGCCGGGGCCGGAGGAAAGCACTCGTTCGTAATATCGTGTACTTACTAGAGCACGAATTCGTCTGGAAGCGCAGTAAACAGCGCGTTCGCATTGTCCCCCGCAGCGTCGTCTGTCTGTCTGGTGCGATCGTGCCAATTTCCCCGGGGGAACCGTTTTGGTCGTTACCGGAGTCCTCTGCACGACTCGTTCAACAGAGTAATGTGGTGCGTGGTCTGGAAATCTACTTGGAAGTGGTCCTGGGCCTGTTCGTCTTGTAAGCTCGATCGATCACAAGCAGCCCACGAACCTTTATTGCACATAAACCAAAGTCATTAGGTTACATGTTTCTTTTGACAGCTTGGGAAAGGTGTTTACTACACCTGTCTAATTAAAGCCACGACAGTGATATGCATAATATATAGTTATCTAATGCTGACCTATTTTTAAATTACAATTTTATTTTAGTTTCAGTTTTTCCGAATGAGTGCACTCAGAACAATGTAAATTAGTATATTGTGCATTCATAAGTATTCTTTAAGGCACACGCTAAAACAAGAAAACTTATTTTGTGCCTAAAGAATTTGATTTCTTCAAATTCACAGTAGCCACTTCACTTTGCGGCATGTAAAGAAAATAATCATAAAACGACTGGTACAGATTTTAGCAATTTTTTCCTCTCGCATGTGTTTGCCGTATTAATTTGATTTGTTTGTTCGTTAAGAAATGTATGCATTTCTTGAGTGGAGAGGTGTGGCCTACATTGATTGTTAAATCTTGGGTTTAATATTTAGCTGCTTTTAAGAAGAGTCCCTAGTGATATGTTTTTTGTGAAATCGTTGTGTCCGCGTATTCGTTTATCTCGGCAAATAAATGTTCTAGGAATGACTTTTTGCCAAAAAAATTTTTTAAAAATTGTCTATGCCTCTGTTTTTACTTTTATTATATTAAGTATATTCATGGAGAAAAAATCGTGAAAATAGTTAAGTATCGCGTTTGTAAAGCGCGCCCACGCAGTTTCCTTAAGCGGCAAAAGAGAAGCACAACCATACTGGTGTTGTTTAATATGCGGGCTTTCTTCGCGCCTAATAAAGTCCCGTTGTTAAATATCTAATCTGCCCAGTAAAGGACCACGACGGAAACACTCAACGCCTTGCGCGTAGGTGCGATGAGGCATTAGGCGTGCGTGTTAGTGTCGCCCGTGTCGCTCGTATCGCTCCCTCGCTTTTGGACCTTGGACGTGAAGCCGTCGACTTAAGTATTTACTATTGCCTCGACTTATGGGTTATACAATTACATTAACCACTAAATCCATGTCAGAAGCTATCGTAACATGTAGTTAATATACCATCTTCAGACGTGATTATCTGTGTTGTTTTTGCACAATTAATGAGAAGATAAGTGGTAAATGACCACGCAAGAGAAGAAAGCATTTCCAAGTAAAGTCAACCGTAATATAACCATGATGGTTGTATGTGATTTGGGTTATACTACTGTACGGCTAGGAACTTTGTGTATTTTGTTACAAGGGAACGAATGCATGATTAGGTTTTTCAAAGAACTCTGCATATCCTAAATACAAATTAGTAATTTATCCCTAGATCAGGAGTAAGATTTTTCAACAAATCGGGAGCCGAGCTCGCAGTGGTCACTGCCAGGTCTTATGGTCTCCTTGTAGTCGCTTCACTTTAAAGGTAGGCTTGTGAGAAAACTTGTTCAATTTCCGATGATCGAACCATCGTACATCCAAGTGAGCCAGCCACGTATTGGCAGTAAGTTTGTTGCTTCTGTGAGAATGATGGGGAGGTCTGCTTGGGTTCAAACGGTCTATGTACTTATTTTTCTAAGAGTTACTTGAATTATTGAAATTTTTGAAACCGCAACATTATTATGGGTTTTATCTCTATTTTGTGACAATATGTGAAGGAATGGTTGCTTGCCTGTTGTGCAGCGGGAGCTTTTAAGAGTTCGAATCCGACGTCGAGTATAGGCGTGACTTTTGAAAATTTAAAACAAATGTTTAACCAAGAAAATACTTACAGAGGTCACCGAACTAAACATAACCGCTTATAGTAGAGATAGAATGTAGGGGCAGGGGACACCTTTGACCGTCATAATCATTAGAACTGCCAAACGGTTGTTTGAGGGGTTCGAATTTTAAACGGAATTTTGATGTAGCCTACAATCTTTTTCAGTCCCTACATTTTATATCTGCAGTTAATGTATCAGAATTTCCTGTTAGGATCCCAGAGGGTCGTGAATCTTGAGGCGTAACGCTTTTGTCGTTAGGAAGCCGAACCAGCTGTTTAATTGACGATACTAAAGTCTATTCGCGGTTTCTTCACACTTTTTGAACCAAACCTTAACAAAAATCACCTTTATATGTGATGTGTTCGGTTGTTTCCTAAATGTATCGCATATTACAAGCGTCTTATACTTGTATTAACATAATATTACGCTACTTTTAGTTAAAATGAACATACATTGTATTTATAAATTATAATATTTAATTTATAATTAATATAAATTAAAACGGGTAGAAAGCCTGGTCACAACGTTTTTGGCTCTCACTGTAATTAAGGGTGCCGGTTCTCTTCAGCCTTCCTGTTCATCAGTAAGATTTGTAATCCAAAATTTCTTTTGCCGTGTGACCTTGGGTGGGAAAGGCCTACCCTGCGAAATCTTTCAAAAATGTAATCTTGTGGCAGTGTCTTTACCTTCTTAATATTTACATTCTATTTATACCCTTTATTATCTAGCTCTTCGAGGAAAAAAAATCGACAGGAGACCTTCAGTAGTTTCGAAATATGGGACTGCCCCATTCAAGACGGGACGTAGGGCGAGTAGGTCCCTTATCCAGCGCGTCTCGCATGAGGATATGTTTCATGCACTCGACCCAACGGTCGTGAAGACACTTGCCCACGTGTAGCCTTCGCCACGCTCTCAGCTACTTTTGTTTTAATGCTCACATGTGAGCAAGCTGTGCGCCGAGAATTGCAACTCGTGAAGAGCCTGAGAAATTTCAAACAAGAACGGGACACAGATATGACGGGGGAGTGCCAGTGAGTCGAATGGAAGAGCCCTGTCGCTGGAAAATAGCTTCTGTACGCTGCACGTCAGCTGTTGTCCGAGACGAACGAGGTCTTGATCCTTTGTTACGCCTCGGTATAATACAGAGCGGTGTCCTTGAACGAATATTTCTTATGCGTCTTTTAACTCCACCTGGGAACTTGGGACTAATGTTTTGGATATACTCTATTCAAGGCATCTTGACACTTCTTGAAACAAACATTTGAAATATCACCCTAAGTATGACGCGTTTGGTTGTTTTCCAAATAAGTCATGCATGCATTAGAAACATTTGATACTTCTATTAACATAAAATTCTCTCTGCTTTTGTAAAATTGAACCTTTATTTATCCTATATTTTAATTATAATTTATATGATTAACAACAGAGAGGAAATAGGTGTGTTGGTAATGCCTAGTAAGAAATAGTCCCCATGGCAAATATTATTAAACTGAGTGCGCATGAATGCGGTGCGGTGCCTCCTTGGTGTAATTTTCGCGGTTCAGATAAGCTTTAGTTGCACTAGTTGAAGGAATAGCTTGAACATAGAACTTTATCAGGGCTTCAGAAAAGTTATAAGTAACTATAAGTGAGTATACAAATTGATTGTGGTTTTGTTCGAATTCCTAGTGTGTTACTCTCAACAGCTGTTACCCGCCAACAAGATGGCGGACACCGTAAAACTCCCTAGTGATCGTGTTAGTGGTTGAGGCCGTGTCCGAGATTACAAATTCGTTATTTTGTATTTTGTCGTTTCGTAATTTTCAAGTCGGACTTTGTCGACAGCCACTTGTTTAGCACTCGCGGCAATGAATTTTTACATTAACAGTGAAATTATTTCTATCCAAACTTGCTTTAAACGGACGTAATATTTCCACAATCATATTTGGAATGCTACGAATATGTTAATAAATAATGCAATAACGATTAAAAAAAATTGTTGCGAAATACATAAACAAAGCACAATACTTGCTCGCTTTTTAAAACATGCCTAGTGTATTTTATAAACAGTTATTTGTTTAAAAGAAGTTTCAATTACGCATTCGCGTATGTGTTTTAAAGGTCAACACCAACATGACGCTGATTTTGTAATTTCCTATTTTTGATAACATCTGCTGTAAACAAAATTCCAATGTCACATTTTTTGCATACAAAATCGGATCACGTGATAATTTTGTCAACGAAATCTGCCATTTCGGACACAGCTTTAACTTCGCCACGCAGTCGCCGTGGAACGTACCTACATTTGTGTGGTTTGCCGGTACGTGACGGTAATTCATGAGCTGCTGTTGCGTGCACCTTTCACATCTGGTCCAGTTCCTGCGGAAAAAGACTCAGCACAGCGTGGAAATTGACGTGGCGGGAAATGGCGCAACGTGCTGGTTTGTTCGCGTGTTCCGCTTCCTACTTCATTTGTGAGGCTGGCGCCCCGAGGCCGCATATTTCCCCCCCCCCCCCCTCCTTTCCCCACTTCTTGCTGCAGTATGATCAAAAATTTTGTCTTTGTAGATTTTGGTCGCGTCAGGCGAGAGATGCCTGCTTCGACTCTCGCTTGTAACCATAGAGTACGGAAGGGAGAAAGGGACGGTACTCTTACGTTTCGCTGTCCTTATTCGAAATTGAATCTGGGCGAGTTGGGGAAGTAGAAAAGTTAAATACCGTACGATAGTAGTACTAACCACACAGCCCCGTAAAAAAATCATGATTATGCTCATTTAAATACTACGTAATCATTTATGTACTTCGAAATGAGTTTCGTAGGCCAGCTTTGAGCTTGTTTGCCAAAATCCACAGTTTTACCTTCTTCTGAGCTTTCTTGCTAATTTGTATTAAATCATAAAATTGTTTTCCCTGCAGAGCAGAACATATCATGGTTTGCAAATACTAAGTTTTATGGAGGTCGTGTCCGTGTTTATGTTTAAAAAGCTGTAAATTGGTCTTATTATTTATCAAATACTGCCGTTTGGCAACAAGTTGTAACAGTAAGGGCACCCAGCATTTTACATATCGTTATCTTATTTTACGTGAAGCACGTTCTTAGCAACGTAAATAAGCATTACACAATTGAATTAACCAGTTTTGCCACCAAACCCAAACTAAAATTCACCTATATGAACGAAAATAGTTAAAAAGAGAAAAATCGAATGTGATAATTTGCAGAGTTCGTTGATATAAGGCTAACTATTAAGCTGGGCATTATTTAGTCGAATGATTGTTATTGAAATTTAACTCATGTGACAGATTAAAATGTTTAGTAGTTATGTTCATGTTGGTGTATAGCGAGTACGGAATTTACAATAACTCCAGCGTAGGGAATATTCAGTGTCGCCTCATCCCGCCTTCCCTCATCCTTCGGCTTGTATCAGCTTCTTGATAATTGTAGTGCCTGGTAGGGCTTCATATCTCGTTCATCCCTTCTCCCTCCCTCTTCTCCAATTAAAAAAAAAAATATGATGTTCACTGTCAACTGAGCACGTTTGAACGCTTTTCTTAAGCTCTACTTTTCCCTCATTTTGTATTCTTTCGCCTCATGTAAAATTTAAATATAAATGTTCATAATTACATTATTTATGCACCAATCAAGTGAAATTGTTAGGAACTGTAATTTGTTACTAATATGCCATTCCATTCACTAATTTGTTACCTTCATAGTGAATTAGCTTCGTAAAAATTTAAAATAAAAATAAGTCTGTGGAGATGGCAAAATATTAAGGCGTGGTTTGCACGACAGCACAAATTCTGAAATTGTGCTCAAACACAAGTTTTCAAGTTGCCCATTTATTTCTGTGTGAGTACAACTATAAAAATGCCATGCGATACTGTGATAAAGTGCATTGTTTTAACTGAGAGAAATGGTCACTAGTTAATTGGTAACTGTAAAATCTTCATAACGGGGCACAACGGATTTAGCTCATTAGCGCTCTCCATCTACCTACTTATCGCAGTGATTCGACCAGTGCTCCTGTGATCATTGTCATAATATCAACTCCCCGTTCCCCTCCTTTTTTAAGGCATGTTATTTGGTTGCTGAGATAAATAATTATAAGGAAAAGCGAAACTTCCTACACGCTGCGTTGGTGCTAGCAAGACACATTAGTGTTACAAAACAATCGTGAGTTTCTACGTAAAATTATTATTATAATAATCTTTGCGCGGTTTCTTCACACTTTTTGAATCAAACCTTTGAAAAATCATACTATATATGAGGGGAATGGTTGGTTCCTAATTATGTTGTGTATCAAGTGTTTTATACTTCTGTTAAAAAGTGCCTTATTTTTAGTTGAGTTGAAAGTTTACTTTTATTTTATCTATAAATTATAATATTACATTTGTAATTAATATGAATAAAAACGGTGAGAAAATGCTTGTGTTGATAATGCTAGTAAGAAATATGCGGTGCGTTGTCCCTTTGGTGTAACTTTCTAAACTCTGATAAGCTTTGATTGCACGAGACGGAGTAATATCGTGGAAGTAGAACTTCATTTGTGCTTCAGTACAGTTGGACGTAACCGTGGACTACAGGAAGTGAGGCCGCAGTAGCTGCAGTTGTAACTATGGAAGAGCCGTGGGGGATCAGCGTTCGTTTCGGCTGTATTTACTTCCTAAGTTCGCTGCCTGGCTGGAGGTATTCAATATGTCGCAGGTCTAGAAGCGTGGGGTGGTAAGGGCGACCTTAGATACTAGCATCTAATAACTGGCCGCCTTTACGCGTAAGGCGTAAAGGCGGCCAGTTTACGACGTAGTAATAAAGGCAAATGTGCGTTGCATGCCTCTTATGTCAAGTAACCTATACCGGAATTTTTGTACCAAAAATGATAGTGAAACACTGTTATTAGCTTTTTTTCTTGTACGACTGGAGCTCAGCGTTGTCTGGGCAGACTGCACCCGTAAGTACACTAACGTTGCCCATTACGTCGTCCGTGTTTGGTTTAGGAATGTTTGCTGCTTAAAAATTCCTGCAAATTATAAGAGTGAGAGAGTGAATAGATTTGGCCGGCTCGTAACATCGAGGTCTTGAGAGCCGATGGGGGTAAAGCGAGGCGAGTATAGAGCAGCGCCAGAATAAGGGGGCGGGGAAACGGGGATCCCCAAGAAATCCACCGACCAGCGGCATCGTCCGGCACGATTCCCACATGCGAAAATCCGGGAGTGATTCCGCCGGGAATCGAACCTCGTTCGCCTCGGTGGGAGGCTTGCAGTCTAACCTCTACACCCGCCAGTGCTAGAGGCTTCAACATCATATTAGTGTGTTTCTTACTGGCAATATTCGCTAATGCTCAGAGTTGGTTACCAGTGTGGTTCGGAGTCTATTACGATCAGGAGGCACTGTCGTGTTTACCCTTCTGTGCGTAACGGTGTGACTTGAAACTTTACTTCTGAGGATGACTCCATTTGGCGCTGTTGACGTAGGTCATGGTCTTCTTCCTTTTTCTGGTCACGCAGCACTTCGTAACTTACGCACCGACATACTAGAGAAAGCGTTAAAGTCTCTTCCGTGTCTTGCGAGTAGCAAGGACTCGTGGACTCGCCGCACGATGTTCGAAAGTTCCAGGAACGTCCCGAATTGCGCGACAACCTACCGCATCTATACTGTCGTGAGTAATCTGTGCACCGGCAAAATCTGGCGTAGCAGAAACGAGATTGTGGCTCTTCTCCAAATGGGAGACTTGTTGAAAGGGACTGGTGGTAAAAAGACCTGCAGATCGTACAGCCAATTTACCTGTAAAAGTGTTATGGCCAGGGGAAAAAAAATTGCGAGCATTTCGGTTAGTATTTGAACCTCTATTGCTGAAATATTTCTGGATTTAAAGTTCATCATGGAAGTCAGAACACAATTACAACGTTTAAATGGGAGTTGTTTCCTTCGGCATTTTGTATCGTTACGTAATGAAGCGTCCAGCGGAATTTGTATACAATATAATGTAGAAATATACACTAGGCTATAAATTAAGGGGTTTCAGGGCATCGCACATTGACAGATGTAGTTAAAATGTCGAGAGTTGACTTAAAATGTTTGCAACGACTTTTGTGACACGGTCCGGTCCGTGAAGTGAATATTGGGTAAAGTCCCAAAGCCAACTTCGCAGTGACCAATTCCCAAGTTCCAACGTTAAAAGACTATTTTGCCAATGACCCCGTCGAAACCATTCATTTTACTCTTTCGGTTAGCAGAATTGGCTACGAAAATTCGTGCTTTTAAAGTTAACTCTTCTTTCTGTAATGTATCTAAGATTCATTCAACAGTGCAGAACTTTTTGTTGGTGGAAGTACAGAACTTTTTGTTGGTCGAAGTACAGATCTGTTTGAAAACAAACGTCCTGTGACTGACGACATGGTTATGACAGGTTGGCAAATTGCGAGTCAGTGTTGAGGATATTTACAGAATACGAAAAGCAGTTCACCAGAAAATATGTTTATTACAGCGTACGGTCCGCTCCAGTGGACCGCTTTGCCTGAAGTGGTGAAGCGTGTTTCGTCACCATCGATGTGTTGTGACGGCCAAAACATTATAATTTTAAGTAACCAATTTTTCATATTTGGAGCATATTAGTGTTTGGCTTAATATATCGGGCGTGGCAGGTTTTATTATTATTATATATAAATATATATAAACTGCCGCAATTAACATACTGTTACAAGACGTCAGAGGGGCATATTCGAGTTCGTTAGGGACGCAGGTCCTAATAAAAATAAAATCAATAAGTGAAATTTTTTATTTATTCATTAACCTATCTAACCTATCTAACTCGACGAGTTATATATCTATCTCAATTCTAATTAGTCATTATCAATGTATCTACAGTGACTCCTAGTGGAAGTGGTATACCTATTACGAACTGACATTAGATTGGAAATGAATATTCCCTCTAAATTAAAATTACTGTAACCAAATTTATTTAATGCATTACATAGCCAGCTTCTAGGGTCTATAAATATACGCATCATTTCTATGATCATAAGTGCATATAATGGAAAACACTACAACAACTGCAGATTGAACGCTACAGTGAAAGTGGTACACCGCCCAATACATGTCCCCCGGGGCGGGGGGGGGGGGGTGCTACCAGGCGTGTCATGTCGGGCTCACTCATTCTGAACCACACGTACCTTCGAAGGCAAGCATTACATTCAAGTAAGCTTTCGTAAATCAACTTGGAATGCGCTAGAGGTCAGGCATGTGGGGCGGCGAGAGAGCGGGTAATTTTCCATTACCAAAGGGGTAAATCGTTCCGTAAGATCGGCAAAATTGTGAATCGCAATCATTCTACTGTGCAAAATATCGTTTATAGCTTTCTTCAGTACAGTAAAATAAACAAAGAGAAGCGTAGTTCCAGAAACACATTCACCATATCAGATGAGCGATGGATTCGACCTCAAATAAAGAAGAATCCCGTGGTAAGTGCACCAAAACTTGTCACGGAAGCAGAAGTCGTCTTGGGGAAAAAAGCCTGCCCGGAAACCGTGATGAGTGTCAGGATTTCAATGGTCGAGTAGCGCGCAATAAATAATACATCACCAAGAAGAACAAACGTCTCTCTGGTTCCAGTGTGCCATTGAACACGCTGATAAATATTTCGACTGCTGGAAAACAGCAATATTTACGGATTAAAGTAAATTCAATTTATTTTCATCTGGGGGGGGGGGGAGGTCAGTATCTGGCAAGCCAAACACGAAGCTTGCAAAAAGAAATCTTTGGTCGACGGTGAAACACAGGGGTAGGTCCCTGATGGTATGGGGGTGTATGGCGGCTTCGGGTGTGGAGAAACTCCATTTCATAGATAGTACTATGGAGCAAGATGTATATGTGGACATATTGAGGAAAGAACTGACGCCGAGCGCAGATAAATCAGGCTGGCTGTATTTTTTTCACATTCTATCAGGACAACGACCCGAAACATAAGGCCCATGTGGTTACTCTAGAATTGCCCCCGTGTACTTGACAGTCCTCCACAGTCCCCAGGCATCAATGTTAACTCAGAATTTGTGGAGTGTGTTAAAAGAAAACATCCCATATCTAACCGGAATGGCCTCAAGATTGCCCTTCAAACGGAATGGGATAAGATTTAGCACTCTTATTGCTAGATTTTTTGTTTCTATCTCTGCCAGATAGGCTTAAGGCAACTTCCAGAACATTCTTTCAGAGATAACCCCAGAAATTCAATCCGCTGAAGGTCACGAGTGCACAAGTCCCGATAAGCTTAGCTGGCACACGGACGGTTCGCCTTTGTAAATCGCCGCGCACTTCTCGCGTTAACAAACTGCCCTTTAGCGCGCTGTATCGCTCGCGCAGTACGGCGCAAGGGAAGCAAGTATGTAACAATATATTAGATACATAAACGAGCAATTACATTGTCAATGTTTTTAGGCATCACAACAAGGCGATCGTTAGAAAGGTAGCGTCAGCTGCGTTAACAGCACATCATATCTTGCGGGGCTGAGCGGTTAGCCTACTCGCCTCCCACCAAGGTGAACTTGGTTCAATCCCCGGCCAGGCCACTCCCGGATTTTCATATGTGGGAATCGCGCCGGACGATGCCGTTGTTTGGCAGGTTTTCTCGTGAGTCTCCTGTTTCCCCGTCCTTTCATTCCTGCGCTGCTCCATACTCACCTGAATCACCTTCATTAGCGCTCAAGGCATCGGTGTTAACAGCCGCCCAAATCTCTCGAGTCGCTAAACAACTCTTGCCTATTCCTTAAAGCGATATTATACGATACCAGATTCCGTAAAAAGCTTGTGCAAGGTCCGCCACAGCGGCCGGTACGCGGGCTAGTGTGGCACCCGTCATGGCATTTCCCGCTTTGTACGGGCAGATTTCGTACCAGGTTTAGTAATTGGACACGTCCTATTATTCGTGGCAGGTTCCACACCGGCTTTTGTACCTGGCCAATCACATCGCAGTTTCAGAGCGCATGACGCTCCCCGTGGCTACTACCTTGAAACGAGTTGATAAAGAAACCGAAAAGGACGCTTCCATCTTGATTATACATATGTGAGGTTGAAACTCTTTCAAATAAATTTAAAATACGAAAACGGTTACTAATATTGGCGATGACAACCTTTAATTACTGTTTAAAACCGTTCTAAATATTTAAAATATTACCTACTGCATGAACAACATAATTCAAAGAATTTACTGTATCTAACGTATATCAACTGAAAATCTGGTGCGCGAACTGGTGGGACAGTGGTAAAATCGCAGCGCCCGCGAGTAATAAGTAGTTTTTGGGCGTGAGTTCGAAACTCCGCAGGATTCAATTTTCTTATCATTTAATTTTACATGCGGATAATATCCCGGTACATATATAGAAAATTATATATTTCGCAACCGGTCAGTAATTTTCGTCAAAATTAAAAATAACGCACTCGCTGTAGTAACTTCGTCATTTTCAAGAAAACGAATGAAACTATACTAGTAAGCAAATCATTTATGTAAAAAGCGAATAGTAATATAGCAATATTAAGATGTGCTAGCCAGTTTTTCCATAGGCTTACGCAAGTTACTAACTGGTAGCAGTTATACGAATGGGGTTCATATTTATTACAAACCACACACTGCGCACCCACTGAGAGTGCCAAAGCTAGTATGCAAACTACTGCCGTGCAATATGAATCTTCCATGAAAGCTCATATAGCGACTGGTATACCGGCTAGTGCACCAGGCCTTGTACAAGAACCAAGTACGGCTGCAGGTATTGTGTAATATCGGCTTTACTCCATAGTCAACCTACCTAGAGGGTAAATAGGGCAGAGAGCGCTTCCGAGTTGCGCAGTAACCTCTGTATCAACATTGAACTGCTTTCCTGCCAATACAAGCTTCAAAAACGATGTGGATATGTTTTGATGTTGGAACAATGTTTATGTAAACAAAAGCTTGAGACGTTTGTCTTCCTCTAACTAATTTTTAATACACTTAGAAATTTAGTTCGGCAAAGGCATCTTATACAGGTAAAAGGAACTTGTCTATTGAAAAATAATATATAAACAAACACGCCCATTTTTGTTGACCATGTGACTGGCAGTTGTGTTGGTTTGGAGTATGTCAATGTTGGGTTCGTGCACAGTAGACGAACATCTTGTCTATATAGTACCCTCGCCTCACGTGTCGAGGGCGGTGTGTTCCGTCCGTGCAGTGAAAGTGCAGGACTCATCCTTGCCGACCACGTCCCGGGCTTGCTCGCTGCTGGCGGTCGCCGACGTGAGCGCATTTAGAAACCACCGCGGGCGTCGCAACCTAGTTCACGGACCAGAGAAAAGAAACCCAAAGTGTCCCTCATTGTCGAGAACAATGGCCCCTTGTGTACGTGTTCGTGTACGGAGAAAACGCCCCACAACTACAAACGCTCGTGGCGTTCTCTCTCATTGGAGTGGGACATTCCCAGGGACGTTTAGTGGGCGGCGTTGGCGGCAATGAAACCCTTGCGAAGCTAATCACTCGTGCGTCGTCGTGGGAGTGCGTACTACACGAACAATTAGACATGCTTCTCAACCACCGATGTTGATGACGCGCCTTTTTAAATTGAGAACAGTAGTGATTATGGAGGCATTCATAAGTATCAGTCCATTTTGCTTTCCCATAAAATGAAAATGGGGAAGCGCGGGAGTACAAGGGCGGGGGAAACTGGAGATCCCTGAGAAATCCCGCCGACCAGCGGCACGTCCGGCACAATTACAATTTGCAAAAATCCGGGAGTGACCCGGCCGGGGATTGCACCCGGCTCGTCTTATTGGGAGGTGATTAGTCTAACCGCCCAGTCACCAAGGCTTGTAGCAGACAAGTGCATTAAAACGAAAATATTCCTTGAAAAAAAAAAAGTATATAAATTAAATGAATTACAAGTGCTTTAAGAATAAAAAAATAGGATGGGGGCAGTATATGTGGACACTTACTTTCGTTACGTTAACCTTAAAGCATAAGTTATACAGTTGTCTGTCTGGGGTCCATGCATATCGATCATTGGCAGTTAATGGTGCCAAGGTTTTTGGTAAAGGTTAGGTCCCTTCGGATGGTTAAGCTCATGTGACCGTGATGATGGAGTGTCCTTTTCCCCATGCCCCACCGGTATAGGCTATTCACGGTAAAGTGAGCACTTTCTAAGGCCCTGCTAAATTTTTCCTTTCAGCTAATATTTATCTTTCCGCACCTTTGTAATATAGACGATAACATTTGGCTAATGGACACAGTGTATACATTTCACCTCTCTCAAAAGTTAACCTCCATGCTGTAATAAAATTTGGTTAAGGACTATTGGGAGGACCTTAAAATGTGCTCACTTTACCGTGAATAGCCTATAATAACCTGAACTTTACAGTTTTCATCAGACTTCGTACTCGTGGAGTTTCCAGAGATAACACCCTACTTTTGCAGTTGCATTTGCTATACAAGTCTATGAAATTAACATCAGTGATGCTTTTATGGTCTCCCCAGCAACGTATTTACGTATCAAGCGCGTTACTTTTTTCGTAAAAAAAAAAACACCTTTCTTCGTCATTTTCGCAAGCTGTTAATGGCCCCTAATCTGATGCTCAAATGAAATGAAATTGATATATATATATATATATATATATATATATATATATATATATATATATATATATATATATGATCTATGCCTACTGAGGCAGTACCCAGCATTAACTGTTTTGAATAGTGATGTACGAATAAAGTAGTTTTTAAATAGGAAATGTCTGTATGTCCATGAGGTATATTCGTGTTTAGTTAAACACAGTGTTCACGAAATATGCGAGAGTTGAAGTTTGTCTCTGTAACTTTCCAAACCTTGGCAAGCGTTTGCGAAAGAATGCTAGCAACATTTTCTTGGCGGCGTTTGGTTCTCGAGTGCAGTCGTGCGTAGTGGGACAGTGGTTTTTCTTCTTGTGAAAGCGACTTATGAATGTTGTGTTCAAAGAAAGTAAGCGGTGTCTTGTGAGCTAGGGATTTGTAGGCTACAATGCCTGACATGTCCAGCGCGACACTTTGGGCGTTCAACAGTCAAGAAGCTCTCTTTCCCCACGCTGCCTGAATACATTTCGGCAAGGCTACAGTTATTGTATCTGACCACGGAAAGGATTCCTGAATCCTTTGAACGCTAAGTCTGTTGAAACTCAACATTTTCGATTGTTACTTTTTTTTACTTGTGCATTTTTGAAGTCGTGTTTACTCTTGCTGAATATTCACAAACATTTCGACACATGTTCGTGAAAAAGTCAGTTACTATACATAGACGCTGGGATCTCGTTTCTTTCCCATTTTGCGCTAGATTGGCGGTACTCTCGCGGTAACATCTGACGACATCCCTGTCTTGCTTGGCTGGCTACTATATATTCCATTCGACGGGGCGACCACAGCGCCATTTCGCCAATTACAGGCGTATGCAATTCATCTGCTCAGGAGTGTACATAATTTTGCGTAACAAGGTATTGTTAACTTAGCCACTATTTTTCAAAGCCCTTTTTAGATTTACATATCTTTTCTTGATAATGTTTAGTCAAGATTTTGCATTGTAGTTATATACTGTTCACGGCAAGTGAGCACTTTTGAACCCTAGTTACCTTTTCCTTTTAGCCATTTTTTATCATTTAAACCCCTTTTAAATATTGCCACGTAAGTAGTATACAGTGTGTATATTCCATCGCACTCGGAAGTTAACGTCTAAGGCTAAAATTAAATATTAAAATCTTTATTAATTATAGTGTTTCTATCCCATGCTACACTTTAAAATAATTCCTTGGTGTAACTACCAAATTTGAGTTGTATGAGCTCTCTACAGTTTCATACTGATAACTGATATATAATCATTTTCTAAGCTGTGTGTAACTGAATTTCTGTTGTATTATTTTTGCATTTTACCCTAATATATTTACATTGTATAAATAATTGTAAAGATACTATCACAGAGAAGAAAATAAACATTTCAAATCTCTAATATGACGCGACTCCTGCCGTATCACTGTAAAACATTTCTGGTAAACTTCCTAAAATGTAATGGAAATTTTTAACGTATACAGTATATGGAAATAGTAGGTACTACTTGTCAAGCTAAAAAATATGGAAATGTTTAGCATTGCTACTGTACAAAGTTGGTAACTTACCTACACATATGAATCTTTGCTGAACAACTGTAGGAACGTTACCATGCATGCATGCATGGCAAAATATTTTACAATTCGCGCTTTGTCTCTGTACGTACACACTGATATGGTATAAATTTACCATTAATTTATTAGAGTGTACACTCAAGATTATAATACAGTCTCAAATGGTCTGTAATAAAATATAAATGAATTAAAGCTGGTGGGGAAATACCAATGTGTGCTCTCATTCGTTAAGATGAACACGCACGGCAAACATGCATTACAGCCAGCAGTGATATGGTTGAAATTCAGTTCATTATTACGACGTAAACATTTGTAACATTTGTAACATCTAGTAAAAATTTGCTTTTGCTTTGAAATGCTAGATTTGCACTCTTTTCGTCACATTATTGTATATTTCGTTGAGAAGTGCTAGTATCGGTTATTAATCGGTAGCCACTTGGTGTTGTTGCCGACTGTTTTTAGTCGTATAATTTCGTACAGATCGCCGTCCAGTGTTAAAAGCTATGCTTAGATTAACCAACATATTACGAAAGTAAGGTTATATGCGGACACCCTACTGCTGTGGCTGGTTATGAAACACGGTACTGCTCCCCGTATTTAGAGAAGCCGGAACCTGTTTGTTTTGCACAGCTTCGGATCTCGGAGGCGGAACAGCTTCTAGGAAACATGGATAGTGTCTATCTTCGCTTTTACGTTTGGTGGATGACTGCTTCTAGTGTAGTTTTGAAATAGTCCCCTGTGCAAATTTAAGTATTTAGTATTAGTGCAGAGAATCTCTAACAGACTTGATTTCAACTCCGATAACAAACTGGCTTAACAACTTCGCATTTTCACCACGTGTAGGGTAAATGGATGTGGCGATGCGCCAACAAATATTTTTGCTGGGGTTCAAATCGCAAGCGGGAATACCTTTTTATTGTAAGACTTATTTAGGTATGATCCACGTACTAACCACGAAACGAAAATATCACATGTTTCTTGCCAGATTTGTAACAAACTGAGAATAACGCCTCGTGTACGGGTAATTCTGTTATGTTAAACGACGCCTGGTTAGGGAATTTCCGAAACAAAAGGTAAGTAATTGTTCACCATATTTTCTTATAATTGCAGGAGTAACTTCAACAGTTTTCCATTTATCGTTAACTTTATTCTATTGTTTTGATATTCGGAGAGAATTTCCCGGCACTAATATAGGTATTAGGTTTTAACCATTCTTGACTCGTGTGAGCAATAGTAAATTTTCTTTGCCAGAATAACTATTTCTTTATGCGCTCACGGAGTGTGCAGGCCGGACTTAGAGGCTAGAGCCCAGTTGCCCCGCATGACTGAAACATTTCTGAGCACCTATTTGGCAATCACGTGATTCTGAGCCCACGTTCCGTCTCCTGTATTCTATTTAAATAACGTTAAATTCAAACATTAGACTTTTAGATTTCCTTACGAATTTGTAAAAATGCGTCGCAAGAGCAGTTAATGATCTAACAGTCGCATCATGAAGGAACTAGTGAAATGAACGCTTCCTACAGCTGGTTCGGGGTTGAACATTTTCTATATCAACGTTTGAAACTAAAATACGTGCTCGTAACTTAAGACATTTTAACGGAAACACTCTAGCGTGCTCTGCTACGTTAACAGCAATGCATAGGAAAATTTGTCTCTTACGTAGTTACAATTAATCGACGCACGAGCATAAAGTCATCGGGTTCGTGACAATTTCAATGGCGGAATGGTACAGAATGGACGGAAAGTTAGAGCCTAAGCAGGGTTCTTGAAAGTGCCCAGTTTCCCGCGAAGAGACCACGCAGAGATGAACACTATATTGGAATTTACATTTTCTTTTCTAATGTAAATAATGTGTAGCTATTACTTCAATTTGAATGTTCGTCGTAGTATTATGCCTCCTGGGAAGATGATGTAACTTGTTAGACCTCGGCATAAGCGTAGTTGATGTGGTGGTGGTCGTAGCTGCGGTGGTAATGTCATGTTGTGTTATATGTTCGCAAGGCAAGGTTGTGGTTCAGCACTACTAACGTATTGCACAAACAATTTCCTGTGATTGGGAAGGGGTGGATGAGGACATTGGGACATTTTCCCTCCCGTTACCACAATTGTGGGCGATCACAATAATTGTGGGCGATCACAATAATTGTGGGCGATCGAGGTAGTTTCCCGTCACCTTCCCGAATGCTAGCTGCACGACCAGAAAGTTTATTCCAAGTTATTCGAAACGGGGCTACCGATGGGAAAATGGCGATTTTAGTAATATTTCTGGTGTTTGTGATAATATAGTTAAAGGTGGCGTCTCGATTCCAGACACGTTCAGCGACCACGCATGAAGTAGAACGGCCGGGAGACGTGTAACTCGTCTGCTGCACAGAGTAATTGCGATTACGGAGGTGAAACAGCCTCTTATTCTACGAACGCTAGCTTCGCACGCCCACTGACCAGTGAGATGCCGGGAAGCAGTTCGCCTACCAGCGCCTGGTAACCTACTCGCCAGCCCATAAACTAAAGATTAGGTAGGCAGATTATTCGTCTTGTATAGCGCACATACGCAACGTTGACTTACCCCGAAGTGACACAACTGTCGGTCACATGATCAACAATGATAAACGTGTTTGTTTATATCTTAATTTTAAACGGCAAATCCTAAAATATTAACAGAATTCTTTTACCAATGTGTATTTACTCAAACTGCATTACAAATTGGTTAGAGGAAGTATAAAAACATCTCAACGCACTTATTTACTGAACAGTATTCTAAACTCAAAACCAATTCACGCCGTTTTGGCTAGTCGTTTTGGCAGAAAGGCAGTTGAATGTTGGGACACGTAGACTGGTTGTGCGCAGACAGTGAGATCTGTCTACCTAATTTTTAGTCTACGCATCAGCTGGAAGCTCAGTCAGTAGGGATACCTTCGCAGCACTCAACAATTGGGCGAGACTCGTTCCTGCATCCTCGCTCAGCTAGAGTGGGTTCGCCCACATCAAAGGAGTCTCCACGCCATTCCGTCTCTGTCTGCGTATCTACTCTGTGCCCGCGCGCGCGCATGTGCTTCTTGTTCAGTGTCTCGCAATCTGGGCGCGATCTCGCGAAGCACGCGACCCCGCGGGCTGTTGAACCCGTTTGACGCGGCTTAGGCAACCTCTGTCCTGCCTGCCTGCCTTCGTGCCGACCTTCCTGCCTGGAGCTGGAGCGTGTTCCTTCCAGGATAAACGGCGCTCACAACCACCGCTACGAACTGACAAGTTTATTACTTTAAGGTTATTCGCTGTAAATTGGGAGCACGTTTTGTGAAAGCAGTGTGTAGGATGTGCACTGATATGACAAAAATAATGAGAACGGCAGTATTTAAAGGTTATAGTCGGTTGCGTCACCGTACCGTGACGTCTTGGGGAAGTGTCCGCACCTGTATCCATTGTGCTTTGACTTCCGTTAACCACTTGCAGCCCTACATGGGCTCTACGTGCCCCCACAACGATAGGGATAATTCATCGTGTCATCGGGCCCATGTCCAGAATTGGTTCGAGGAGCATTCTGAAGGGTTTCAACGGTGTTGTGGCCACATCGTTGCCCGAAATGAACCCCATCGAGCGTTGATGGGACGTGTTGGGGAGGTACATTCGCACCCAATATCCTGTACCTACAAATAGCAGGGAGCTGTTAACAGCTATTCAGACGGCATGGAACATCATTTCATTCTCAGGCGTTTCGTCCTCTTGTGGAATCTCTGCCATAACGAGTTGCTGCACTTGGCTGGACTACAGGAAGGCCAATCCGTGAATTTTGAGATGTCTGTGTACTTTCTGCCAGTATTGTTTCCTTGTACCATGTGCACATTTATTACTGCCACAGACGCGTTAACTCGAGGTCGTGGGACGAAATTTTACGATTAACACTATCATGTAAGTATACAGGTTTTTCAAAGCCAGTGTGAAAAAATCAAAAGGCAATCTTACATTACAGTTCTCCACTACTATGTTAGCAAATATTATACCGCAGCAATGCATTTCTATTAAGCTATTTATGACACTGCAGGATATTATGCTAAAGGAATTAACACGCTGACAAAATTTTTCTGAGAAGTAGGCAAAATCTGTGGTGTAGGCTTGCCGTTTTCTACTTGTCCTACATTGGCCTCCAAAACCCTGCAGACTTAGATTATCGTGTTTAGTATTTACGTATGCACTACACACAATTCATGCTTTAGGGTAAATTAACGTTTCTTTGACAATGTGGTCGTTAGAGACTGAGCGAACTGCTCCGAGAAACAGGAACGGTGAATGTAATCGGCCATATCCTCTAGTAAGGATCCATGCCATCGTTCGCCTGGAGTGACTAACGGAAACCATGGAGAACCGAAATCAGGACGATCGGACCAGGAATCTAACCCGGGTGGTCTCCTCAATGCGAGTTCAGTGGTTCATCACTGAGCTATGTTGGCTCGGTATACGAATTGGTGGAAATGTTAGGAACGTGAATATTTTACTGGCAAGCCAGTCCTAACCGTTATGTGTATAAAATAAACCAAGCACGTGGTTACACTAAAAGCTGAACTGGTTAAAGTGGCTATGTTACAAACGTTTTCTATGGTAACCATGTGATTTAACATGTTCGCATCGTTACACATCTCTAACGGAAGGCAAACAAAAGGAAATAGTTATCACGAAAAACACACTATCGCAATTGTTTATAATAGCTTCCAACACCTAGTAATGTTTTTATTTTATTTTAATTTTGATAGCACTAACCTTATTTTGGCCATAATAGTACAAGTATATCTCATCTTCACTAATATATTAATTTCAACCAATGCAGGAAGTCCTCTTTAGTTTGCCATTTTAGAAACCAACACAAAATTCGTTCTGATGTACTTATCACAATCAGTTTACTTTTGACGAGAAGTGATCGCGATCGGAAGTCATGTAAAAGTGCTTGTCGTTTAAAAACTAAGAGATAAACAAACACTGTCATCACTGTTTACCATGTGACTTTGACATTTGTGTTCCTTTGGGGTAGGTCACTGTTGGGTACATGCGCAGAAGACGAATAAGCGGTCAACCTCATATTTACTGTATTGTGTGGATGCGGCCTAAATCTGATGCCCGCTAATTCAAACGTCGCACTTTTAGATGCGTTACACATAGAATACTTAATCTTATGTCGCGTCGCTCTATCACCAAACGTAACTATCACCAGCCACGCCACGCTATTTCATACGCAGCGGTTTACGAAACACACCGTAACAGTATATTTATTACTGCCGCCGAAACACAGATTTATCACAACATCGTAACTTGCTTAGGAAGGTTTTAAAAACACAACGTCTATAAACGTGATGTAATTTGAAGTATTTTTCGGAGTAAGTATAATTTACGCTTAGTTTGGTAAAACAGCAACACGCCATGTCATGGCTCGCCACGTCTGCCAACTTCACTTTGTTTCTATCCCGCCATAATATCTAAATATATTAAAATAAGTATTCAAACATTAAAATCTCTTTTCAGTTGTAAATTACAACTTCAAAAATCATTATTTTGCTGTAATAAGTATGGAATATGCTACAATTCAAAACGTGTACATATTTACCCGCGTACTTGCGAAGTGAAACTTCCCGAGTGTGTGTGTGAGAGAGAGCGAGAGCCAAAGCTCGCTCAGCAAACAGTTGCTTCAAAATTGCTCTTGATCGATAAAACAACACCGTAACATTACGGCCTACTCACGATATTTTCCGCTGTTATTTTAAACTGTAAAAATGAGATGTTACCATCGGGGCTACCTAAATATTTAAATAGGCACCGTTTAATTTACAAATATTATACTAAAAAAAAATAGGTTAAAATAATATTTGAACTGTGAACTATTTCTTACCGGCCGTTGCAAACACGTCGCTGTTGTTAATTCATGTTTAAAAAGAAATAAGTATTACAAGTTATAGAAGATATTAAGGTAAAGTTTCATTGATTCAATAATACTGTACTCTAAAGTTAACCACAGTGTTATATATCTTGTGGAATACAGGTTATTGAAAAAACATGTGGACATGTTTTTTTACGTGGAGTGTTTTTCAAAGGTTAATTTTCATAAGTCGCTTCCAATCGGGAATGGACTATAGTTAATTCTTTCATGATTGGACGAATAAGATTTTGATTTGGCTAAGTTGTTTACAGACCAATCACGAACGTGCCGTCTAATATACTATCAGAATCCTCATTGACCCAGTGAAATAGAGTTAGTAGTTTACACATGCATGACAGCCAATAAGAAAAGAAAACTGTCGGACATGTGTACAGTATGTTGAATCTCGGAAAAAAAGTTGACTTTTCTTGTGATAAACAATCATCTCTAAAAATAACGCTAGGAATTCTAATTGACGTTTATATGTTTTTGAAAACAACAAAAAGAAAATGCAGTTCTAGATATCGACTTTGGCCAGCGTTGCGAACAATTTTGGTTTTTGTTAGAGTGGCGTGTTTGATGTTTTCTTGTACTCTGAATTTTTACAGTTCATTGTGGCGAAAGATGCTTAAAGAATTTGGGGGGAGAGATATGTTTGGACAAAAGTGTGTGTCGGTTGCATTCTTTACCATTGCCTGTCACTGAAAATAGCCTCGAAGTTTTTTCTGTTTGTGATACTTACCTGTGTTACTTTCGACGAATCTTTTAAGTGACCATGCTTCTCAGATTTGGCAGTGCTCAGTGCTTCCCACTGATTCGACAGCTGCTTACACGTTTGAACCAAGGCGTTTGTAAGTAAAATTTCAATTATAAAGGTCGTTCACGATAAAGTGAGTGCTTTTGAAATTAACCTTAGAGAAAGATCACTGCTCCTATCTACATCTATTTTCGAGCGCACTGAGTGGCATGCGCCCAGTAAAGTTGGTAACGATGGAAGGGAAATAGTTCCATGCCTTAAAGTCGAATTAAAAGTATTGGGTATATTATTTGTTATAACTTAAACTATTTCTTTCGCTGTCAGTTATTTTTAATGCACATAAGTGTAAGAATTTGCAGGTTTGTAAAATATGTAGTTTTCTAATTTCATATTTTTACTTAACAGACGCTTGAATAAAGTGATGCTGCCCATGGCAGCGTTAATTTTACACAAGTCAGAAAAAGAATACAGTACATGCATACAAGTACATCTTAGGCAGGGCGTTCAAAAATACTCCCTTTACCGTGGACAGCCTATGGGAATAATTTATTAAAGAGTTATTTTGTATGCAGCTTAATTTGTTTCTGCTTTTAAGCGTCTATGACCGCGCCATGTGACAATATTTTTTTCCGCACACCCAGCCCGTGACCGACGAAACGTGGTGGCGCAGTTGTAATACATTAGATCGTAAACGGGAGGACCCGGGGTCGATTCCCCTCCTGATTTCTGTGTATCATGTTTTCCGAAATAGCTCCAAGCGAATGCCAGGATAGTTCTTTGCCACATGCTATGGCTGCTTTATTTTCAGACTTTGATTGCGCCACTGGTTACCTTTAATAATGACTATAAGACTCTAAACCCCATATATGTCCTTATCGACCCATCCAGTGGAAAAACTTTCACTGCCAAGCTTTACGGAGGACGGCAAATCGGACTTCGTCTTGAATGCATCGTTCCTCCGCGGTTCCCACGTCATATTCTGTTTATAAAGTTATTGGATAAGATATACAAAATAAATTTTGAAATATGTTAACATGGACGACACGCGGCGGCCTGTGCGCGTGCCTTGTTCATGCACAACTGTAGTCTTACTTCACAGGAGCTACAGAAATTACGTTGTACACGAAGCAGCATTGACAGCGAAGCGAGAGTAGACGCGACGCAACTTAGAATTTGTCTGGATCCAGCGCAACTGTTCATAGTTCCAGCCCCGGAAACAAAAAAAAAAAATTCACCAGAGCTTCACGATCCCCGCGTTAACTTTGTTAGTCTTTCCGCGTTTTACTTTCTAAGAAACTTACGAAGCTGCGCCATAGTTGCTGCTGCTCGTTTACTCAGGAAACAGACTACCCGAGAGCAGTGATGCTATCGTGGTAGAGAGATGATGTATGGTACATAAATAAAAGCTGGTCTACGTTTATTGCATCATACATGATTTTAAAGCTGAAGAAAAATAAACACTACAAAACGCTTATATATATGTATGTATATATATGTATATATATTCCTATTTTTGAGAATTATTGAATTATTTAAGTAAAATAGTGTAAAATTCTGTGCGGCGTTTTCTGGCGCTGTTATAATTGTTTTATTTTTGTGGCGGCAGCTTGTTATAACTTTCAAAATGACGTGGCCAGACCACCGCGGCAAACCAGGTTCGAATCCCGGCGGTGAGGTCGAGCCCGCGGGGATTTTCGCTCGAGGGAAACATGTCGGACGTTGCTCGTGACCCTTGAGTTTTAGATGCGCGCTTCAGTTTCCCCTAAGTTTGCATTCCGTCGCTACTTGATTTCCACGTTACTTGAATGCTCAGTTGCCGCTCAACTATTTTGCTCACTTTCACTTGCAGGGTTGCCACTCTTTTTCCCAGTGGAAAATTCCCTGACATTTCCCTGTTTTCCAGGTTTTCCATACCCGTGGCAACCCTGATTTGGTTGATAGTTCACGCTGATTAATTTGTAAAGTGACGGTTGTCCGAAGTAAAATTAGGCCTTTCTCCTCTCCTTAAAGGGGCCGCGGTGGCTGAGTGGTCAGCCTGCTTGCCTTCCACCCAAGGCGAACCGGGTTCAATCCCCGGCCGGACCATTCCCGGACTTTCGCATTTGAGAATAATGCCGGACTATGCCTCATCTTACGCTGCACCTTTGGCGATCGCTGCTACAGTAACTGCAATTGGAACGTTTGCACTGCGTGTATATATGCATTAATTGTAGTGCCAGGACTTCGCGATAATTGTTCATCAAAGTTTCTCGCACGATGCGTGGCAAATTGTGAATGGAGTAGGTATTGTGGACACAACCACTCGCGGTATGAGCTCCGAGATCACTAGTAGTCGGTAGAAAAAAGGACGTTTGTCGCAACGAAATAAATCTCCCGTTAGTGGTGACGCGAACGTAGTCTCACAGGGGAAGTGAATTTTGATCTTTGAAACGGCTTACTTCTAAATTGAAATAAACTATTCACCGAACACAGCCGTATCTGATTTTCGAAACGCGCGTATCCTTTCAAGCAGGATGAAATATGCCATACGTACGCATGCTGTCGTCCTGTGTTTGGATTTTCTTGAAGATCCGACAAGCTCTCAGGATAGGATATCATATTTTTTCGTCCATTGCGCCTGACAACTAGCATAAGTATGTCAACAGTGGACGTTAAAAAAAAAGGCTGGTAGTGTATGAACAGTTTATATATTTTTTTCTGACGTGCAGCATAAACTGTTTCTAAACAAATTCCTGTTTGCCTTGAACACACGTTCGTTTAGTGAATTGGGGCGACATGCCGAGATTAACTAGTAAGTTTCCTTGAAGCTTTTTACGTATTACGAAATTAACTTCATGTTTATCAAAAGTGAAACTACATTTCTTCCTAGTAGACTTATCGGGAAAAAAAAGTTGTGTTGCAAGTAGGTAGGTACAGCCTGAATTAGCCATTATATGTAAAATGTGCGTATTTCAGCGAATAAAACACACATTTTTTCTTTCCTGTCTTGTTAGGTTGCAGTAGTTATTGATTTTTCTCTCCCCTAAAAGAAAATTATTCCTGTCTTATGTACTCTGCAACCAATTTGTAATGTATGTGTGTAATTATATATATATATATATATAGATATATATATATATATATATATATAATATGGAGCCCCCGTGCAGGAACCGGGATTTCGGCGCCTAATGCTGCACAAACTATGCACCAGCTGTTATGCGTTACTGACTGAAAACTGTTATTTGGTCCCCATTATCAATTATAGGCAACTTTGGCGATAATCGGAGTGATAACACTTAGTACAGCGAAGAGGCGAACCACGTAGTATTCAATTTAAGCCGGGTGAATTGGTAAGAGGTCTAATCTGACGGGGTGATGGGGAGCGTGGTCTGGCGAATGAAACTTTAGTTGGGCCATTAGGTTGATGTGCCGGTATGAAATCCACTGAGGGCAGAGGGGCAGGAGAGCAGGAGTCTGGTTGTGCTGAGAGTCCAACCTGGATCACTTTTCCCGTTACAAGTTTAATATTACAATGTTTCGGGAGTACTGTGCCCGCAGGATGGTTCACTCTGATGCGCCTTCCGGGCTTTGATTTGACATTACTGAATGTTTTCTGTAAATGGCTAGTAGGGTTGTCATGGGGAATATCCTCGTCCTCCTGACTTAAAAATTTCTATTCTCGTATTCCGTCGTTGGATAACCAGGCCAATTTCCACCAAATAGATGATCTAGCGGGGAAGAAATATCCAGAGGAATAAAGGGAGAAATGGCCCTGTGGAGTTTGGTCGTGACACCTAACCGGCAGTTCGTTCACAGACGTGAAGCTGGCGTTAGCCCGTGCAAGTGCGTGACGTTCCCTACGTTGTTGCTTACTAGGAGCAGCTCCTTTCTTATTGTACATCTGTTTATTAGAATTCACACAATACCAAAGGATAGGGAACGAGGGTTCGGTAACTACTAGTAACGGTACACAAGAATTTAACGTGACGTGATTGTTTATTGCGGGGATTAGTCCCTGGGGAGTAAACGCAATAATTATAACTAATACAAAAATGCCCAATTATATTTCTAATGATTTTACAAACACTGGGGAAAAATATGATACGAGAATCACATAAAGCAAACGGGTGTGAGGTGAAGGAGAGCCAGATATAGCTACGCAACTTTACAGCTGCTAGAAATAAAAAGTATAGCAATGCAACTTTACAGCGGCTAGAAATTATGCGAAGCGGGAGGAGGGGGGAAGCTAAGCGAAACGCGACGGCTCATTACCGCGGAGTCGAAGGAAATTGACTGGGGTAAAGGATTACTGGGTAAAGGTGGGGGTAAACCTGTAGCTGGTAGACGTCTCACGTGCAGGTCCTCGGTGACGTGCATGTCTAGAGAGAGAGGGGGGGATGGATGGATGGGGGGATAGATAGAGTTTTCACAGACTTGACGCGGGTTTAAGGTGCAGGTCAAGAAAGCAGGGTTGGCGATAGGTAGTAGAGCAGTCCTTGGTCGTACTCGGAGAGCCTTCTGCAAGCTGGGTGTAGGGGAGTCCTCGGTGGACTGGAGTGTTGAGCAGTAGAGCACTTTCGGACTGGAGGAAGGCAAGTCCTTTCAGACTGAGGAGGATGAGTATTCGCAAAATGTTTTGCTAGCGCTTTTAATTCAACGTTAAGACATGGAACTAATTATTCTCCGTCCTTACCAACTTGACTGGGTGCATGGAAGTCAGCGTGGCCGTTAAAGATACATAAATGTGATTTGCGGGTAGGGGCAGTGACATTTTTGAAAGGTTAATTTCAAAAGTGCATAGTTTAGCGTTAACAGTCTATATGGCGAGGTGTTGGTGAGTGAAGAGATTTGGGCGGCTCTTAACATCGAGGCCTTGAAAGCCGATTAGGGTTAAGCGAGGTGAAAATTAAAGTAGAATTGGAATGAAAGGGCGGGGGAAACAGGAGATCCCCGAGAAAACCCGCCGACCAGCGGCATCGTACGGCATGATTCCCACATGTGACAATCCGGGAGTGACCCCGCCGGGAATCGAACCCGTTTGGGCGAGTGGTTGGGCCGCCGAAAGGGATGGAGGTGCCAGCGGAGTGCTCCGGAGGATGCTTGCAAGTGTCGCGGGCTGTACGCGCGCGTGCTGGGCGGGGTATAAATAGCTGCAGGGCGTGGTCGAGCGAAACTGACCCACAGTCGCCAGTCTCCTGTCGCCGTCTCGCTGCACCTGACCGAGCGGCGCGGGCGTCCTTGATGCCCCATGAGAGGTTGCCGGAGGGGGGGGGGGGGGCAAATCGCGAATCGCCTCGGCAGGTTCCCGGGTCGCAGGGGCATGTCACAACAGTTCCCGTCACCGGTGTCCGCCGTCGACGAAAGAAGTGAAGGTCACGGGAGACCACCTAAGTGTGTGTGCGGTACTGCTTACCAGCGTTATTTCACCAACTCCTTTTTTTTTTTTTACTACGCATGTCGTTTTCATTGTACACGAACCACCCATAACATTTGTTTCTAAAACCGGATAATAACGCAGACTTCGTAATAAGTGAACAATAATATATCTGTTTTTATATTAGAAAACGAGTTTAGCCGACGGCAGGCGTGGGGATTCAGAATCAAAGCCTAGGAGGAGGCGGTGGTGATTGAGAGGTGGGGGAGGGGGGCTAATTGATGTGAGAATCAACGTGTCTCCCTAATGTAATATTTTGAAAATATAGAACTTCTTGGGATCAATTATAAGAAAATCTAAATTTCTATTATTTAAAAAAATGCCTTTACTTCTAAATGTTACCAAAGAACTGAAATATGTATTTTCAAACAAGAGTTAAATTTACGAATTCGTTGCCCGGTGGTTGGGGGGGGGGGGGCGATTGCACCTTCAGCCCTTCCTTGCATCCGCGCCTGGCCGAAGGTTTAACCAGTAGTAGGACGCATTACTGGACTTCGAAAATTGAACTATCACGCTAATATTCAAATCAAATGGTGGCGCGTGAGATATTTTCGGTTCTTGTATGTCGTATGGTCCGAGGAAAAAGAAGGAAAATAGTTGTTGCAGAGATATTTGGGCGGCTTTTAACAACGACGTCTTATGGAGCGAGGTTGGAGCAGCGCCGGAATGCAAGAGCGAGAGAAACTGGAGATCCCCGAGAAAATCAGCCGACCAGCGGCATCGTCCGGTACGATTCCCAGTTACGAAAATCCGGGAGCTACCCGGCCGGGGTTTGAACCCGGTTTGCCTGGGTGGAAGGCGAGTAGTCTAACCCCACACCACCGCGGACCCTAAATGCTAGTTGTAGTTCTTATGTGGTGTGCGATTCGTGCAGCTTAGTAATTCGTAACTAGAAAAGAGTGGGCTAGCGGCAGGTAAACTATACTGTTTAATTTTGAAGTAACTTGCTATAATCGTTAACTTCTGAGAGATTCAGGGCTATTTTGGACGGGTAGGGTCTTGGAGTAGTTATGTTTTGTGGTTTACTTGCTCGTCACTCAATGAAGGAGAGCTCCTGATTGCCCTAGTGAAAATGAATTCATCGCAAAAGTTAAAATCTGATTCAGAAGAGTCTGTTAACGAGAGAAAGTCTCACGGCGTTGAACTTGTTACCATAACTACGGCGTTATTAAACTGAGCAAAATGGCAGCACTGTAGCTAACCTTCGGACTCGCATTCGTGAAGACTTGCGTTCGAGTCTGGGTCCGACCATCACCGAGCTCTGTGCGTGCTGGGATTGCTACTTTTTGCAGGACGTGGCAGGTTTCTTCCCCGTTCCTCTCTCTCTCTTCCACGTTCCCCCTCCCTCCCTCTCTCTCTCTCTCTCTGAGCTTCTTGCTTCGTCTTTAATGATCTCGGTGTCGACGATACGTTAACCTTGCGTTATTAAAGAATTGCGTACGCAGGTCCATGTTTGAAGAACTATTTAATTGCCTAGCCTTTATAACATACTATTCCGGATGTTGTCTTCAAGAAAACGGAAAGCGCTTATTGCGAATTACACTGACAGGGAATTCATTTATTAGTTTACGTGTTATGTTATGTGCGTTGTTTTAAGAAGAAACTTGTTTTTTACTGTTCCACCTTGTGAATAAATTGGGGAATGGTAGCAGATTTTTACTCGCACTTGTAATTTTTTTTAAACCCTTATTTCGCTACTGAATCTCTTTCTAAATCGCCAGACTCAATTTTAATGGTCGTCTAGCAATGTTATTTGGTTAGTCTCCTAGTATTATAACTGGACTGTAATCTATTATTATAGTTATTTTCAAGTGGCAGATGATACGCGAGTGTTATCCCTCTTCTCCAATTTTCAAATCCTATTTACGGGCGTGGAATGACTGTATCTGCAAATGTAAATGGTACTACTACGACAGAGCGCTGTGCCATACTGACTTTTCCTGCAACTACTGGTTGTAATACAGAACGGATTGTTCTGTTATCAGTAATAAAGTTTGATAGTTGATACCACAAAAACAGAGCACGGAATTGTTCAGTAAATTTTACACGTGAAGATTTTTCTTTTGTCTTTCATAGTTGTTTGCAGTGAACTTTGTGTTTCACGTAGTGTGCAAGAAGATCTGGACGACACGACCATTCGGTTACTGGCTTGGCGCTGATTATTTTAAGTGTCTGTAGAGGCTGGGCTCAAACCATCACTGATTCTGCCCGGGTGCGCTTTCTGCTGCAGTTCAATAATTGTCCATAATTAACGCTGCCGTGCAAGCTTTACATTTGTCAGGGGCGATCGCTGCACCCCATTACCCTAAAGCTTGAGATTGTCAAGAGATTTATTTTCCACATTAATACTGTGTTGTGATATTAAATATCTAGTAAATAAAATGCTGCAGGGAAACTTTTGAGTCTCGTTTCGGAATGTCCCACTCGCCTGTCAGTTCACTCTAAGAAATTATTCGCAAATTTGCTACGAGTATGCGTATAATGGGAAAGCGCAAATGGTAGAGTTATTTCCCATACATTCTTACTAGCGTTCCCACACTTGCTTAGGAAACAGTCAAATGCGTAGGAAACTTTCCAAATTTGTATAGTAGCGACGCTAAACATTCCATAATTGTATTCACGTGTGGTATTATTTCCATACTATATATGGGTTAAAAACTTTCAAATTCAGTTTAGGAAGATTAACAGGATTTTTTTTTTATTGTAGCATTATTTCACGTTCGGGAATCCGCAGATTTGATCCCGATTTCCCACGCAGCTAGTGGCGTTTCTCAACTTGTTTAACGTTCCCCTTGCAGACTTTTGCTGGCGCATACTTCGTACTTTCGAGATCGAAATGACGACTAGCCGCAGTGAGTAAAGAAAGTAAAAAATACACGAGCGCAGTAAGGAACGCGTGTCCCAGTAACTGCGATCGTGTCGGCTGAGACTGCTTCTTAAGGCGTCCGTCTACCTGGCACTTGAAGTGCGTTGCAGAGTGTTCGAAATACACGTTTCTCCACGAAACTATTAAACGTGCGTACAGTGTACTGACCTACGAGAAGAACACACATTTCAGACGAGGGCTGTTGAGTGTTTTCAAGACCTCACATTAATTAGAAGCACCATCTCAGAGCACGCCAGAATGGCTAAAAACGGCTTTTTCAAAGCGCTGTATCTCAAAATGTGTCCGATCCATACAAAACTAGCCAAGGGGCATACATTGGACCTTCCTTCACCCTTTCCAGTAATAAAATAACGGGGTCGCCGCTGAAAGTCCCGTAGGTACATACAGCACGACGAGAACATTGCTCGCCAGTTCAGAGCCTTGCGCTTAGCGGCGATGGGAGGCTTGATGCGCGTGCCAGTGTCGTCTTTAACGCTCCCTCGCCTCTCCTTCAAACGCGGAAAAAATCTCTATAGTCCATTCGTCAAGAAGCGAGTTGGTGTTTTTACACACGAGCGCGTTACTCCAGAGTGAGCAGCAAGGAGTGTACAAGCCACAAGCCAGCGGGCGTTGCTGCAGTGTGCCCTCTGCTGTATGGGTGGCCGGGCACGCGATTGTCTGTATTGTGTTGTGATAATGTGTTAGTCTGGCTGAAGGTGTGGTTTTAAATGTGGTGTTCTGTTACGTGCGAACGTAAGTACCCTACACCGAACGATGTGATGTTCCATACTCTGTTCTGTATAAAGTAATAACGGTATAATTATCTGTGTTTTACACTGGACTGACGTACGTGTGAATTAGCGATAGCGTCCTCTACGGAGACGGCGAGCGATACCGACAGGGCCGGTTAAGTCCGGCCAAGAAGCGACTGAAGAGGAGGGCGCTCAGTTCATCGGAAAAACATATGGTTCTCAACGTGTATAAAGTCGAGATAGAACTGAATCCAGGCATGCATATAGATGACGTCGTTAAAAAAAAGCACGTTCTACTGGAGTAAGTCCCGCAACAGTTTATCGTGTGATAAGTGAGTATAAATCCACGCATACCTTGAAGTCACCGAAGAAAGAAAAACAACTACGGAAGTTTACGGAAAGTGTTGACGGGTTCGACAGGAATGCGATACGGAGGAAGGTACACGGGTTTTACTTCCGTAATGAACTGCCAACTGTCGATAAAGTTCTTGCTGTTGTGAATGACGACCCCGATTTGTCTGCTTTTCGGAGAACCACATTGTACCATTTATTAAACGAACTGCACTTCAAATATGTTAGACGTTGACGATACAGCTTGCTGATACAGGGATGATATCATTCTACGGAGGCGACGTTATTTGCGTACTATTAAACAACTGAGGGGTGAAGGACGATCAATTTACTAACTCGATTGAACGTGGTTAAATGCAGGACATACACGAAACAGCGTCTGGGTGGATGCCACTATTACATCATCCAAACAGGCATTTCTGTCTGGACTATCAACCAGTAATAAAGGCCCTTCCGGCAAAGGAAAACGCCTTATAATCACACACAGTGAGAGCAAGTTAGGTTTTGTGAAAGGAGGTTTGTGGGTGTTTGAGTCCAAAAGGACTGAAAATTATCACGAGGAGATGTGTGCTGATTCCTAGAAGTGGTTCAAAGGTATACTTCCTCGACTTGAAGATAATGCTGTTACTGTGCTTGATAATGCGCCATACCACTCCCGTAAGAAGGAAAGAATCCCCAATGCAAATACTAAGAAACAGGATATACAGGACCGGCTAACAGCAAGAAATATTGATTTCGAAGATGGCATGTTAAATAAGGAATTGCTGAACATTGTGTTAACCAACACGTTAGCATATAATGCGTATGCAGTAGATAAAATGGCTAGGGATGCTGGTAAGTGTGTTCTGCGAATTCCCCCATATCATTGCGAATTGAATCCCATAGAACTGGTTTGGGCCCGAATTAAAGATTTGTTGCAGCGAAGGATAGTTCATACAAGTTGTCGGACATTAAAGTACACCTGGAAGAAGCAATACAAGCAGTGATTGCAGATGCGTGAAACAAATGTGTATGCCATGTGGTCGAAAAGGTTAAAAGTGAAATGTGGAAACTAGATAACATCATAGACGAGGTGGAGGATACTTTCATAATAAACATTAATGATGACAGTTCCAGCCCATCTGATTGAACGCGATCGGTGTTGTGTGTTGTCATTTGCGATATGCATAGTGACGATTAGTTCATTTTACGTCATTAATTTTTTTGTGAGAGAGCCCATAAATGTCTGTGTTCTGTTTGTGAATAGCCGCTATGTACCGTGTTCCTTTTTGTTTGCGTGTCGTTTCACGTGTTACCGTTGGCGTGAATAAATAGCACGACAGTGTGTGTTATTACTAACTGTGTTGATGTTTATGTACTCCTACAATGCGATGGGGCCGCGGTGGTTTGGTGGTTAGACTAATCGCCTGGGAATCGTACCGGACGATGCCGCTGGTAGGCGGGTTTTCCCAGGGACCTCACATTTCCCCCCGTCCTTGCATTCCGGCGCTGATACATTTTCGTCTCACTTCACACCCATCGGCTCTCATGTCCATGCTGTAACTACCCGCTCAAATCTCTCCACTCTACTCGTACCATACGGTCGTGATATTACATAGTTGTCTACTTGACGTATACACTAACAGTTTCGTCAACTTTTGCATATCTGTGTATGTATTTCTCCGCTCGCGCACTGAGCATTTCGGACACCCCTGTGTACATGCCGCGATCACGTGAACACTGCATGTTTTCACTGTCACAGCTTACCTTCGATTACGTGCACTGGCTTCGCGCCCTCTCACTTTAACGCGAATACACAATAGGTAAACGGGCGTCTTAACATGGAGTACGTACGTAGGCAGTGCTGATTAATTTCATCTATGCGCCTTGGTAGTCTCGCAACTCCCAACCTTTTCGTTGCGAGAATTATAGGTGACATTTTACAAGAATCAAGATATATTTCTAGTATCGTGCGTAACCCATTTCTGATATACGAAGCGGTTTTGGTGGCAATGACTACGAACAAGTCTATTTGATTTTTATCTCGAGATAGCGGTGTTCTAAGTTCTCGACCGCAGTAGTTTTTCTTGCCGGTGAATAATGTTAGAGATTTCCAAAACAGCGTCGTGACAATTTCGTGCCACGCAGGTTGTTGCTCTGGAGTGTCCAATGATTGCACGCCCGCTGCAAGTTGAACCAAGTCGACTGCGCTCAGTCTAGCAATGGTTGCTTCTACTACAGATTGGGAAGATCAGTATTAGTGACGTTTGGCAAAGGAAAAAATTTCGCTACTAGGTAAGCGCTAGTGTTGGCAATGTACTGCAGGTTTTTTCTACACTATAAATAATTTTCTGGTTAACTGTAATGGAAGTTTCTAACCTATAAACTACTTCGAAACAATACCATACATCAAGCTGCAAATATAGGAATGTTTATAATCGTTACTATGCAAAGGGAATTTTCCTACGCATTTGACTGTTGACTGAGCTAAAAAATACCACTCCCGCATTCTAACTATAGGCTGTTCACGGTAAAATGATCACTTCTGAAAGCCCTGCTTAAGATCTACTTGATGCATGTCGTGTATTCTTCCGCCTTATGTAAAATTAACACTGCCATGGGCCTCGTCACTTTATTCATGCGTCGGTCAAGTGAAACTGAAATTATTAGAAAAATAAATATTTTACTAATATGCTCATTTTTACACTTCGGTGCATTAAAAAAAACAGAAAGGGAAATAAATAATTTAAGCTGTCTCGAATGGTTACCTAACGCTTTTTATTGGACGTTAAAGTATGGAACTACTTTCCTTACATCGCTTCCAACTTTACTGGGCGTACGTCACTCAGTGCGCCCGTTAAAATATATGCATGTAGGATCAGTGTTTTTTTCTAAGGTTAACTTCAAAAGTGCTCACTTTATCGTGAACAGCCTTTAAGCGTATACACTGGTATGGTAACTTTAAGTAATAATTTTTTAGAGTGTACTACTTTCTACATTTAAAAACACGGAAATTGCAATAATCATAAATAAAATATAAAATAACTTCGTAACTTAGTAAAACGTTTTTTTTTTTTTATTCAAGTAGCTTAACATTTTAATTAAAATCTACCTTTAAGAACACAGCGCACCTAGTGGGAGAAATTTGTCCTATGGAAAACTCTCCCATAAGAAATATAGTTTTGTTCCTAACCTATTAGAATACATATTAATCCAGCCAAGAAGAGAAACTGAAGAGAAGAGAAGTTGTAGTGAATGCAGCTTGGGTTAAAAAAAAAAAAACTGCAAATTCCATCCTTGGGCCAGCCGGCGTTAAAATCATAGGCGAAATAGCGGTAGACTATGCATACCGGCTGCGTATGCATTCTGCCAACAACTCTGCCCAAACTATGTTTTGAAACGGTTAGCACATCTTGTATAAAAGTGTACTTTTAAATGTTGGTAAAATTCATATGACGAGATGTAATGAAATTGGGTCATCGTAAAAAATTTATTTTGTATAAAAACGGCATGTATGCTGGAAAAACCAAACATGAAAACGTGCACGTCATTGTTTAATCACGTAGTTCTGACATTCCTTCAAGCAAACTGTGAGAAAATGCTACGAAGACATTCTTACAAGGCTAAAATTGGCCTTACCGAAAACATGCGGAACGATGGGCTAGCAGAAGGTTTTAGATGTGTGCAATTATCACTCTTAGTACACCCTAAATGAGTATTACGTGCACGCATTTTTTTCAAGTGATAAAGCATGTTGAAATGTCGGTTGTACAGGTGAAACGAACAGTGAAATTCGGGAATAACTGTGTTGTAGGGACAGCAAGTATTGGAACTGTACTCGTGCGTTACTGGACACGCAGCTCTTATTATGCCTTTCATATTACAGTATAACCAATTCCCAATGTAAATATCCCCACAATTTAGCTAGTATTAAATGACAAATATAAATTTGTAACTGCTGTGTTGGTGTTTTGCGCGGTATGGCAACATTGAATGAGCGGTTAGCCTGCTCTCCTCCCTCCAAGGCGAACTGGGTTCAATCTCCGGCTGGGTCATTACCGGGTTTTCGCAAGTGGGGATCGGGCTGGACAATGCCAATGGTAGGTTTTTTTTTTTTCGGGGATCTCTCATTTCCGCCATTCTCACCTCAATTCACTATCATCTGCGCCTAACTCTCATCTCTCAACTCTGCAACATTGAATTTGGAAATCCTGAAATTTTGGTTTTGCTGAATACCATGTTAATTGTCTTAAGACTGTTTTCTCGTAATTTAAAATTGAGGAATATGTAACAAAAATGGTTACAATGATGCTGTAATATGTTCCACGATGGTACAGGTGAGACTTTTCTTTTTTGTCACTATAACGGTAGGGAAGATGTAGAGGGTAATTCCAACTGCCAAGATGAGCCAAGAAACTTTTCATCGTTATCCAGCCTTGTTCATCTGCCTGTACAGAAACTTTTCCTTGAGAAATAGTGTTATGTCCTGACTGATTGTTAACTTGAAGTTTTATCCTTCGTGAACATTTTCCCGACAGCTGTAGCTACCCAGCATGTTTAAACCCCGCATTCCTCAGTTGTCGGATCACCTTGTAGTAAAGACGCCTGACTAATGGAACACAGGCTTCCATTTTTCGCCGGTGGGATTTTTTAGATAACAGTTTTTTTCCCCCTGTTGTCCTTTCACCTTGGTACTGCGGAAGGCAGTTGCAAGCAGTCGCAGAATCATGTTGCGCAGTACTCCTTAGGTTCCCCTCACCGCTACGTGCCCTGAGGTCCGGCCTGACCTTGGGGCTACCTCCGCGGTACCACGGTAACTTGGGGCACCACGTCGAGATTGCAACACACTTCAGTACCCCGCATATACAGGATGAGTCCTTTTAAAAGAGACCCGTGGGACGTGTGTAACTGAGCGAGGGAATGAGGAAATACAGCCCAGCGTGACAATAATACCTGGAGTAAGGTGCTGGGTATTTTTTGTCACACTGGACTGTATTTCCTTATTCCCTCGCTACTTTACACACATGTTCCACGAGGTCTCTTTTAAAGGACTCACCTGTAGAAACAACTGGGTATTTGTTGCCCGTGTAATGTCTCCTGTAGCTTTGTATCTTTTGTACTGCATAAAAAAATATGAGAATGCCCCTGACGTGTTACTTTCGATACTGTATTGGCTGCGCGACGTCCGCATGAAGTCCGAAGTGTGTTCGTGTTGATGTGAATACGTCTTTGAAATCGGACATAACACGTGCGGCACCAGGACGAAAACTGCGATTTAATGTTTGCAAGGTGATCCATTCAGAAATTATAACTTTGTTACTAATAATACGATTGAAATAACTGCGATCTCGTTTGATCGGGTGTATACGACTGCGATTCGAGAACGACCTTGAGATGGCGCCGCGCATGCGCGAGGCAATTTTGGGCGTGGGCGAAAATTACCTGGCAGTGTATCTCGCGACTCCGGTGTGCTAACGCGGTGATTGCTATGCCAAACGAAATATCTCTCTTTTAAATATGTCGATTGAAGCCACAAAAGCCGAGTATCTATTTCGTTACTTTCATTTCAATCCTATATCCCAAAGAAAATATTACCCGCTAATACAGACGTATTCATGTGAAAGTCACTTTTTTGATGCTGGAAATTGACAGTAGAGTGAGTGAGGTGGGTGAAGAGATTTGGGCGGCTCTTAACAGCGAGATCTTGAGAGCCGATGAGGATGAAGCAAGGTGAACATGTAGCACCGCCGAAATTAAATGGCGGGGCAAACGGGAGATCCCCGAGAAAACCAGCGGTATCGTCCAGCGCGATTCCCACATGCGGAAATACGGGAGTGGCCGGGGATTGAACCCGGCTCGCCGTGGTGGGAGGCGAGCAGGCCTGCTCTACGTTGCTAGAATGCATAAACAAAAATAAAACTGACACGCAACACGTGTATGGAATTGATAAATCGGGATGAATTTGTGGTAATCTCAACACGCAGAAACGCGACCGTATCGTGTTGGGTTGAACAAATTCCGGCAGGTCTATCACCCACGGAAATATAAGACGAAAATAATAACACTTTTCCCCATAGCTAAGTGATTTTTAAGGGCGCTGTGTAGTTGGATTGATATTTTGAACGAAAATAGTTTTCAGGTTAGATTTTTGAAGGTGCATAACTTCCTTAGTAAATACTCTAGGGAAAAGGCGATACCTGTATTTTATTTATTTTTTTCCCCGCAAGGAATAATCTGCCTTAGTTTTCCAGTGGTGTTCAAAAACATCTGGTGCACAATCTAGGAAATACATTTCTTCTCATATAACCCAACGATATAAATATTAGTATTAAATATTACACGAATAATTGTTTCAGCTACGCACGTGTGGATATTAAAAAAAATGACTCACATTAATTCAATGTCCATGTTTACTTGTAAATCGCATTGATCACGAAAACGGAAGGCCAACAAACCAGTAATCGATTCCTATTGGCTGTTTGGCTTTCAGATGCATGGACACAAGGTTTGGGAGTTGATGAGCTTTCTTTCGTACATGCTTCGTTACCTATCCATGCGCGCGTGGTTTCCATAAGTGTGTGAACATATGTCTACGTTTTTTTGACGACATTGTCCGCTTCCTTATGTAGGTGCGTCCGTGTTCAGTGTCATTGTAAGAGACTTCGTGTTCATCTCTTGCAGTTTTTCCCCAGTGGTTTTGAAGCATTGCGTGAACGAAATTGTTTACATCGTAGCGGTATATTATAGTCGGTTAATTTTTTTGGTTTCCTGGACAGATTTATTTAGCATGTACACGTGAGATATTTTAGCTGACCGGAATACTTGAGCCTTATTTCACTGTATCGTTAATTATGTCGCACATTTAAACTTAAACGTCTTTTTTTATGAATTTTAGTAAAGCACAATTTAAAATTACCGCAAGTTGATAATAGGTGTAAAGATAGTGTTTGGTAAACATTGTTTTTTTGGCTCACTATGCACCTGGGCTAGCGATCGAGTTGGTAGGAATGAATTGCCTCGCGCAGTATAGCAACTCTCACTTAATAAAATTTTAATTAGGGCGTTAATGAAGAAGGTGTGCCTGTTCTATTCGTGCAGCCTCCGCGTGCTTTCGGCTCCGGTGGGCGACTTATTGTCAAGTTACGGGGCGTGTCATCGAATGTCGCATGCTGCTCTCTTGAACTAGCGAAGTGTTACCGTAAAGTCTCTGCACAAAGTGAATAGCTTCTGTGTAGTTGGATTTTAATAAACTTGCCAGATTATTTTACCTAGAAAGAAAATGCTGTTTTGTTCCTGTACATTTTGTACAACACGTTAGATATAATCTTAACGATGCATTATGGCCTTCGATCGTGGTGTTGTAATGGAGGTTCAGGTAACTATAAAATATGAAAAACGAAAAATTGGACGAAATTTTCGCATTAAAAAACATTGTATGCGAATGCTGAAGTTTTGAAATTTTATTTGTAAGAAGAGTTTGTGAGGATATTATTTTTTTAATGCCTTACACATCCGACTTAGCAATATTCTTAATGAGTGTAATTTGTTGCAGATTGATCGCGCAATTTCTGTTACTGTTGTGTAAAAACCTTTGCTTTGTTATCTCATGTCTACATTTATAAAGGATAATTTTCTTAAAAATATGTCGATCGAGTGACCGTCTCACAAGTACTGCTGTAGTCATCGCAAAATAGAGTATGTGGTGAACTTATTGAAAATGTACTATTTGTAGTATACCTTTGTGAAACTTGTGAGATAATAGTGAAGTGCAGTACAAAGATGGACGGACTTCACTAGTACCAGCCTTAAAAGTGTCCCGGTGTTGTCTGCACACGTGTAGTATACTTAGGCAGCAATACGGGGCTGTAAATACGATCAGAGGAACAGTTTGCGTGTTTTTGATTCAGAATTAGTGGACATACAACCTCGGTGGCTCAGATCCAATATTGACTATGTTGGGCAAAGAAGAATCGTCCGGTAATTGCAGGCAGGCTGAATTCAGACGACGCTGTCCCAAACTCTGCATGTAGGTACACCAGTTTCATTTCCAAGGTCTGGTGGAGTAGAAATGTCACTCGATTCGTCATCAGTGGACGTCCTAGGAGTATAATTCTGCGAGAAAGACGCCGTGCCGGAACAGAAGTAGGAGCACACAAGACCTAGCTAGGGACCTGAGAGAGCTACGACGAGCATATCCTGGTATAAGATATTCAGATGTTTGCGTTAAGTGGGACTCTGTGCCCAGAGACCTGCGGGATGCATACAATTGTCCGCTGCCCATATATTTGCCCGATTAGCGTGGCGAAGGGAATATTGATCAAACGCCAGGAATCGACGGGGTTGTGTCTTTATGGGCGACTTCAGTCTCTATGGACTGATTTTCGGCATGTTTAGAACGGCGAGAACCGGGGAATTGGTACAGTTTAGTAAAAGTTACTGAATATAACCATTCTCGAGGTGGCGGTGTCTTTACCTGGGGTGGAGTTATGTTTGGCCTACCCTCACCGATCTTGTGTGTTTGATCGTGGCGCCGATATGTCATCGTCCAGCAGCCAGGCTTTTCAGGGTTCAGTGAGCAATTACATCCTATTTATAGATAACATTCGTCCACATAGGGCTGCTACATCACTATAGTCCATTCCCCATTGGAAGCAACTTTCTCGGAGCCCTGCTAAATATCTACTTGCAGGTCCGTTTCGTATCCTTCCGCCAGATGTAAACAAACATTGCAATGTGACTGCCATGTAGCATCTGTCAAAATCAATGTTTACATGCCATTGTGTGTGTATATGTGTTCGTATACTGTCGCTACACCTAAAAATAAACATTGAAATGTGACTTCTACTTTTATACCTGTCAAATGTGTTTACTGTTTACAGTTTTTCAAAGAATTCTGTCTTATTCCAAAAACCATTCCGTATGAATGTTCACAATTTAGGCCTCTTAACAGTATTTAGGTCAGCTTTACGACATTTTAAAAATGCCTGAATTGAAGACAGTTTATACGGTTATTTTACATTAACATATTTGTTTTCCACGACGTAGCTCAATACATGTAATGTTGTACGTTAGTATTTTGCCGCGACTGTGTTTAACACTGTTACAACTGCGAGGTAAAGGGCTGTACTAATTGTAATTATCATTTTGTCATTTATGTGTTGGGTAATTTCTCTAAAGGGATGGCCTCAGTTGGAATAAATATTAAAACTAAGGAACAACCAGTGAAAAAGGCACATTAAATTCAAGCACGCAAATCGTGTTGCTCATTTTTGTCATACAAACTTAAAAGATAGCGGTGAACATGCACATACACACAAGCCTACAATAACTTTTATTCCGCTCGTATTTCTATGTATTGCTACTTACTGTTTATTAGGTTTGTTGAAATTTATCGGGCTGGGCTTAGTATTTATCTTCTGGGATTGTGGCAAATTGCGATACACGACTGTGTTTCAAGCCCCTTAAATGTAAATAAATAACTTCGACATTAAAACAGTTCACATTTAAAACGTATAAACAGTGCTAATCAAATATTTGAAATCACGCACACACAGGGCCAGCGTATCGACCACGATGCACAAAGGCACGCCATTTCACAGACACAATGATTAACGAAACGCACGTCACAGTATATGTATTACTGCCGACTGCCGCGAAAACACAGTATTATCACATCATCGTAACTTGCCTAGGTAGGTTTAAAAAACACGTCTACAAACGTAATGTATTAATTTGAAGTATTTTTCGTAGTAAGAATAATTTACGTTTCGTTTGACAAAAAGCAACACGCCATGTCATGGCTCGCCACGTCTGCCAATTTCACTAGGTAACTGCCCCGTCATCGTATATAAATATATTAAAATACGTATTCAAACATTAAAATCTCTTTTCAGTTGTAAATTACAACTTCAAACATCATTATTTTGCTGTAATAAATATGAAATATGCTACAATTGAAAACATGTGTAGTTTCTTGCTACTAGACGAAGAGAAATAGTGCAACAAGCCTCGCCAGCAGACAGTTTTTCAATAGCTTTGTTGCTCGATAAAACAACACCGTACCATTACGGCCAACTCGCGATATTTTCCGCTGTTATTTTAAACTGTAAAAATGAGATGTTGCCATCGGGGCTACTTAAATATTTAAATATTTTGATAGGCACCATTTAATTTACAAATAGTATACTAAAAAACGAGGTTAAAATAATATTTTAACTGTGAACTATTTCTTACCGGTCGTTGCCAACATGTCGCTGCACTCGCTTTTGTTAATTCATATTTAAAAAAGAAATCAATATTACAAGTTATAGAAGATATTAAGGTAAAGGTTCATTTATTCAATAATACAGTATTCTAAAGTTAACCACAGATTCATATATTTGTGGAATACAGGTGACATGTTACGCATAGTGTTTTTTTTTTTTTTTCAAAGGTTGATTTTCATAAGTCGCTTCCAATCGGGATGGGCCATAGTTTTTATCGGCAGGCTAGGCCCCCGATTCCAACCCTATCTGGCACGCTTCGGACGCACTCGGGCGTCGTATTGAGCAGCTCCACAAACCAGCCAGAAGTTTTAGGTGGCTTCGGTACAGGATTGCGAGCCCAATACACCAAGAACTATCCTGACAGTCTTCTCAACATGAAAACAGTATTGCATATGCCGCTGTTAGGGGCGACCACACCTCACATCACTGATGTGACGTCTTCATATTATCATACGCTAGTGTTGTGACATGTCATTTCGGAAATTATATTATTTTCAGTCGTGAGTAGGCATACATCTCTAACGAATATCTTCGGGTGTTTGAACTAAACTGATGCAGTTTGTTGCTACTCATTTCGGTAGAAATGTATCAATAAACATTACTCTTAATTTTGGCACATCAGTTAAGTCAACGTATTTTTTAAATATATGGTCATCTTACATTTTCATGTTTTTTTTTCTGTTAGATCCTTGTATTAAAATTCGGATAGCTGTGCAATATTACACCTCTGAATGTTCCATCTCTTTGTTCGTATTATGAAATGATCTATGTTCGTTGGCCAGTAGCGCAGACACGTATGCTCGTCTGCGTTCGTGATATGTCTGCAAGGAACGTATGCAGTGTGGGACTGTTGTTTTGCCTTTTTATAGCATTTAGATTCAATATAGCTTCTGGGCCCAACTTGCCCCTAAACGAACCCAGGAATTTGGGTTAACTTCTAGTTTCAGTACAGTTTGGCAGCCTTGCGTCCTAGTGGCCTCGCCCACTTTCTGACTGTAATGAGCAGTCCATAATTCGCCTGCAGATTTAAATATCTAGTTCTTGGCAGACATGCATGCAGTTTCAGCCGAGCATAACCAGCGGATATCTCGAGAGCTACGGAAAGCGTGAACTGGCCGGGCCGTCTCGCACGAATGCTCGTACTAGAGGTCGATGGAGGAATATGCCGATAAGGAAATGTCAGTCGTGACGGGGTACAGAGAGTAAACACCCTGCGCGCGTGATTACCGCCGCCGTCTCGTTAGCGCATCCAAGTCTCCGTCATTCGCCCACTACAACCGCGATCGCGTCTTCGGTCCGTGCGTTGTCAATCTCGGTTCACGATGAAAAACTAATATAGTCCATTCACGGATACTGCCAACTTTTGTGGAGCCCTGCTAAAGTTCTACTTCAAAGATATTCCTCCGCCCATGCAAACAAAAGCTTAACCAAGTCTAAAAAAAATTACACCAAGGATACTACGCACCGATTGTTGCGCACTCAATGTAATAATATTTTTCATAACTATTTCTTACAAGGTATTACTAACACACCTGTTTTCTTCCTGCTTTTTATTAATGTGTATTATAAATTAAATATTGTAGTTTATAAAAAAATACAAGTAAAAGTTTAATTTATCAAAACAATGCGTTACTTCTGTGGTTATACAAATACGCAACGCTTGTGATACATGCCATATTCAGCAAACTGCAAAGCACGTCATGCATGGAGTGATTTTTTAAATATTTTATTCAAAAAGTGTGAAGAAACCGCAAAAAGACTAGACATAACGAATGTGTATGTATCAAAATAAAAGAAGGCATTCTTTACGGCACGATTCTTGCTCATCGTGTACATCAGTGCTGTTATGTACACGTAGACTACTTTCGTCTTAATTCGCACACATACGTTATGCACACTCTTTTATCGCGAACCGAGTCGTCGGCAGGCGGCAGATGGGGCGCCCCCAGCCCCTTGCTCCCTCGGAGAAAGTTGCACGCGCCTGCGAAGAAACCTTTGCGTGCGTGTCAGTATCGGATAGCAGGGCGCTCTGCCATTACGGTGTTATGAAAGTCTGCGTTCCGTATTTTTTTTTTTTTTAATGCGCTGGTTACGTTACTTTCGCAGTGCTCACGTTGCGCAAGCGAGGCATTTAGTTATCGCTTGTAATTTTCGTTCGCCGAGAGCTTGGCTCCTGCATCTACTCAACTACCTCGCCTTCGCAGATACACATCTTTCCAACAGGTAATTTGTACACAGGTCGCCAGCTCGAATCATTTTAACAAATTATGTTTATAGTCATCCTAGCTAGAATGCAGTGTCTACCCAAGGGCTGTTGTTTTCTTTGCCAGGATGAACTGGTGGGCTTATCAGGCGAGTTTTATATTTATCTACGTATGTGTTTGTCGTAGTCAAGAGTGTAGCTGTAAAACAGTATACTTTAATTTAACATGACATATTTGAATAGTATTATTGAGTTAACTTTTGTCATAAGCCTTTGTGAAAATGTTGGGACCATATAAAAAAACTACTTGTAGGCGAGTAATAATTTTTAATGTAGTTGGATGAAATGTTGCTGCAGTCAGACGAAAAATGCAAAGAAGCTTATTATAAAGTCGTGTATTTCATATTTAATTTTGTTTCTCGACTTTTTGTTTTTAATTTCATCTTAAGCAAAATGAAACTATTTTTTTTTGCGTGGTCTTAACATAAATTAGCCATTGCATCCACAGTTATTGCATTAGCTATGTTATACGAGTTATTAATTTGAGCGAAATTGGAAAACAAGAAGTAGGATTACTTTGTAAATTAATTTTTCGAAAATTATCGGCGAATTGGGTTACCGCAGTTCTCAAATATTTCGGTATGTAAAATTGTTTACAAACGTAGTTAGTTGATACCTAGGGAGTCTGTTCTGTGGTAGCCTGCAACAGTAGCCTAGTTCTTAGATGCGTGTTTCGTTTAAGATACAGTTTGCTTTAGTATGTGGTTTTTTATACATTACAAAACGAATTTGTGGTTCATTTGCACCAACAGACAATAAAAGTTGCTAAATTGACTTATTAGTGCATGACAATAATTAATTTAGCTTTTGTTTGTGTTTTATATCCAACGTTTGACATAGGTGGGCCATGTCGTAACCATGTTCGGATTTTCTAAATGCTTTTAAGGTGGTGGCGAGATGGCTCAGTGGTAAACCACTGGACTCTCGTTCGAGAGGACTCGGGTTCGGTTCCCTGTTCGACTGTCCTGATTTCGGTTTCCCATGCTTCCCCGAAATAACTCCAGGCGAGTGTAGGTGTGTTTGCTTACCACTGGCCGTGGCATGCAGTTTCCTTCCCCGCTTCTCCCTACCAGTGCAACGTTTCCCGTATCTGACGACTTCACTGTCGGCAAGACGTTAAACCCTGCTTATCTAAGGGAGGTGCATAATTGCTTTTTTTTCATCCAGGATAGTGTAATATGAAATTATCATATTATTTTTTAAATATTTCTGATATTTATTCAATGAATTTTTTTCTCATTTGCAACCTTTGCACGCTACAAAAACGTATCCTATTGTTGAATAACTTACAAAAGTTTCAGAGCAGTAGAATCATCCTCATTCCTCATCACTGAAAACTGTTTTGTGTTCGTATTTGATGAGCCGAGATCATGTAACGATAGTATAACGACGGATGTGCAAGTCGGGGACTATCACTAAGAATTGAAATTATCGTGCGTGTAAAAATATTTTAATATTAAAAAAACATTAGCAAGAATGGTTGTCAGATAAATCCGACTCTTATGGGCTTCGGAGTGTAAAAATTAATCCGATTTTTTGTATGCCACCTGTCTTTTGGATGAACCGTAAAAGAAATTGAACTGATATTTGATTACGAACATTAATCTATAGTTAGTGTGTCCTTTCTCCCCGTTCTTGAAGCGTAACGATTTTGTTCCTATTATATAGGTAATGGGGTATGTTGGAGATGCCAGTGTCTCCTGTGTGAAATAAGATTTTCGAAGTTCGAGTTAGAAAATTTTTTCCGTGTGGAATCTAAAGTAGAAAACTACATCGGTGCAGCAGAAATTGTATTTTGGCTTTCCGTGGACATTCCCACTTTCGTACCACGGATAACATAGTTTTTCCATGCCTATCCCTAGGACCGCCAGCAAGGTGGGCGTGGCCCTACCAATGGTTTCATTTAACAATACTGTACGTATTTTCGATGTTTAAAATTAAACATTTTCAACATTTAAAACGTTTATTGCACCCTGTGGTATTTGGCGTATTTCACGCCGATGATTTGTTACCTCTCACTAGTATTTAGCGGTTGTTAGTGTTTGGAATATATCCATTTTAAAATTGCACAAGTTTAAACTTTATACATGTTTTCATAATTTAGCTATTTTTTTTCCACTTTAATGTATTAACTGGATATAATTTTCCGGTTAGTCTGACTTTGCGACAGTAGCATAAGAAAGTAGTGTGTCTAGTGCAGTCCAAACTTCGACGGAGTGTTACATTTCCCCAACGATTCACTTATTAACTTTCTTAAACAGTCTTGGAGCAGCTGTAAGCGTTAATGGCCGTGGATCGAACACGTTTGGTTTTCATGCACTGTCACGTTTAAAAGCACGACATGTTTCTTACCGAACCACATCTGTGGTTCATACGGTAGTGCATCGAATTGTGGAGCGGAGACACTGTGTTCGAGTCTCGATTAAGACATGGATGACAATAATGCAAGTAGAATTAATTTTGGTAGTTAACTTAGGATATGGGCGTTTACCTGAGGTCGTGTTAGATGCATATTTTAAATATGGCTTTTGAAAAAAAAAAAGGGGGGGGGGGTCAGATTTTGCTTACTGCCGGTATTTGGACGCCGTTGCTAGTTCTACCATGAGTAATAGTTCGTGCAGATATTTCCCTGTGATTTCACAGGACAAATAATTAAAAGTATTTAATTACACGTACAACAATGCATATCGTGCTGTTATTTGGCAGAGCCAAATTTAATAAATGGGTGGTGGGCCGCCCTACGTGAGATAAATTTTTGTTCGAGGAGACAGTAGGTACATTTGTTTGTATTTGGCCAAACAAATATATTCATTCGACTCGACTAAATATGTTTGTGACAGTCAAATACTGTTGGCCCAACATGGGGGATTTTGTCATTTCAAATAAATATTTTGTTCGTCGAACAAAATAATTTTCGTCTCGTGTCAGTTAAGGATTTTGTTACAGCAACTACATGTTTGTTCACATCCAAACAAGGAATTTGTTGGCCGGAACAAACTCTTTTTTCTCCCAGAGTAGGGCGGGTTAACACCCACAGTGTGGTTGATGGCGGGCTTTCAAATTCGTCCCAGGTAGGAGTCGTGGAATGGGACCCTAAGATGAAGCAACGGCGAAATTAAGGATGGGGATACTGCCGATCACTGGCAGCGTCCGCCACGTGCCCCACGTGCGAAAATCGGAGGTGACCCTGCCGGGAGTCGAACCTCGAGGCCAGCGAGCTAACCGCACGGCCACCGACGCCCCAGAGCCAATCATAAAAATGAATAATCGTGACCGCAGGCAGGGGCAGTTCTTACCTTCACTGTTGTTTCGACGTGGACAGCATGCTCGTGGTACCGCGGTGTCGGGACGTCGTGGTCGCGTGTCTGCCGGGAGCTGTGGCCGCGGTCCCGGTGTTGACGTCGACTGGCTGCCCGGGCTGGCCGCAGCTGCACTATAAAGCGTTCGCTCTTTCATGCTCTGGAAAATGGAGCGCTCCCCCCCCCCCTTCCACCACCAACAAGCCACGCAGGACCGGGGCCCCTACTCTCGTCCCCCCTTGCGATTAACTTTCCTGCTGCGTGGTCTCGCTGGCTAAACTGTATCCCACGTTTCCTTTCCCACACGCCGCATTTCCGTGCCGAGATCCGCGTGGCTGTTGTGCCTCGTTCCGGCGCTGCGTAGTCGCCAACTAAGAAAAGTTGTCCAGAATTAAGTATTTATAATTGTACTAAATGGCGAAAATTCAAGCCTGTAGGCCTACTTACGTCAGATTGGACCCAGTCACCTTTCTTTCTTTGCAGAACCCTGCGACATCATTCCCAATGAAATTCACGTTGTCTGGCACCCTTAAAAAGATGTTTCAAGAAAATTGAATGGTGGTACATATTTAATATTTTCTCGCTGTGTTTTAGAAATGCATTATGTTTAGACTTTCGCTGTGTGGGGGTGGCAGTGAACATGAATTCCGGTTTTGAGAAAATAATTACATTTTGGCCATGTCGATTTCAAGGTTACCAATTTGTATCTATAAATTCTCGCATAAGTAGTTTTTTTTTTATCAAGGGTAGTGCCAGTTAATATAGTATTAATAATCGATGAATTATAATAATTACTATTACAGTAGATGTTTAAAGAGAGAGCTGCTGCAGCACGCTTTTTAAGATTATTTATTCTAAAATTACAACAAAGTATGCAGTACACTTAACAGGGTTATTTCGTCTAAAAGTACGGGAAAAAGTTAACTCAATCTGAAATTCGATGAAAAAATAGTGAAAATCATGTAAATAAAAGCTAAAATCAAGGTATTTGAGGGTCAAATCTAAGCTCCAGGAGCTCTAGAAAACAAGCAATTGTAAAAAAAAAAAAAAAAAAAAACAAGAGAGAGCAGTTTTTCAAAAATGTGCGTGCAGGATTTGACACAAGGTAAAACAAGCAAAATTATGCAAAACTTAAGAAAATTTAAGGCTAAAACAAGAAAATCAAATAAAAAAATACAAACTAATAGAATTCATAAATTTTATTCAACAAAAGTAAAACACCAATAAGACTTGATAAAGTCTAGAAATAAAGAAAAATCTGAAGCATAACCATTACTGAATCCATAATCCCAACCATCACAACAAACCAAACCATAAACATTTTCTTTAAAATCAGAAAATTCATTTGATCTTAAATCATTTTTATTGGTTTTTTAAAACAATTTAGAAATGAACAATGTCCAATTCTTTATCAATAAAAGTTTGTTTTTATAATTTCATATCAAAGACCCCAAAGTTCTAAAAGATCTATAATTTGATCCATTTATAATATGATCAAATTTTAATTAGATTTATTATTTTTTATTCGATCAAGTAATTAATGTATATTTCTAAAATTTCGTAAAACTTTTAAATCCGACCACTCAACTATGAGTTTAAAATGTATTAAAATATCGAAGCATTTTGTTGATTCTTCCATTTAATAAAATAAAAAATGTATAAATCTTCAGTAAGATTTTCTTTTAAATAACCATAATTAAGGTTCCTTTTGCTAATTAAAACAACATTGCAAATTGTACCAGTTTCGGGCTTTTTATTAAAATCAACACATGTTTGTTTTTTTATTTAACTACAGTTGTTTTTGTATCTGAACAATCAATAACACATAAATGTCTTCCCCCCCAAAATGAATAATAATTTCTAAGTTTACAGTTGATTTATAATAAAGTTCATTATTTCTAAAGTTGAATCTAATTTTGTTTTTGAGTTTCTAAAATCATAAGCCAGATGCATTTTCATACAAATATTATTTTCAATATCTAGATTCCAATCTTCTTTTGGAAATATTTCATTTCTTCCATTTTTAACTGATTTTTTTTACGTTACAATGACCAAATGTAGAAGAATGTTTATACTGTTGAGGATAATTTTTTCTATTAATTTGAAAGCCAACAATTACAAAATCAGGCATATCAAATTGTAAATCATTAATCTGATCTTTGTATCAAAATTAAAAATAGTTGATTCAGTAGAAATGTCTTTTTCTAAAAATTGCTAATAATCAAAACTAATAAGAATTTTAGGATCTTTATATATTTTTTCAACAATTGGCCACATCATTTCGAATATAAATTCTACCCGGATCGGGATGATGTCTCTGAACAGCACCTTGCACATCCTTAATTTCATAAAGATATATACAATTATTATCAGATGAATTACGAATAAAAGTAATTTTACAACCACCTTTCCAATAAATTTCATTGTTACCATTAATAAAACCAAACAGATATCTAAGTGGATACATTATTTCATGTGGTGGATGGCTACAAAATTGATTTTTGACATATCTATCATCAACACCAGCAAATTCTAAATAATGTTGTTCACTTGGTGATCTTAATCATTCAGTATTGTAGAAGTTATACCCGGATTATCAACAACTTTAATAATTTTACCATGTTTTGAGATTTCTACTCTAGAAAACTGAAAAGGAAAAAAATCTGCGTAAACTTCTACAGTATCTAATTTTTCGTATTTTGCATCATTGCCCTGTTTATCTCTCTTTAGTATACTAGATTGCTCATAAACATATGCATCATTTGGAAAAGAAAAGCCATCTCCTATTGGAATATCAAATTCTATTCTGTTACTATAAAAAATTAAAATTTTACTAGTTTGATCAGTTGGAGGAAAAGTTTGCCTTTCGAAGCTCTCAAAACTTTTATAACTCATTTATAAATAAATAAATATAAATATACATATATATGGCAGAATAAAAAAGAGTTTATTGTTAAATTACTCATTTATAAGTACAAAAAATGTAAAGAACTTAATGAAAAAGAATGTGTACAAAATACGAAAAAAGAACAACCATTAATTGATGAATTATATAATAGTTGTAAAAAAATAGGAAAAGTGAGTGAAGAAAATAAAAATTTAATAAATACATTAGTTCCAGTAGCAGCAAAAAATTTAGATTATCCACCAACTCTGGAAGAAAGATCATTTGAAAAATAATTATTTGCAGATCCTGACGATAAATTAGGAACTGTATCATTGAAAAATTTACCACCTATCGCAGGTGTTTCTGCTATAAATCTCCGAAAATATATTTCTAAAAATATTGTTATTAATAAATTTGGTTTACGAGGAGATGGGCGAGGTTTTAAAATTGGTGATACAAAAGTAAAAATAGGTGGCGATTTTCTGTTTGTCAAAGATAAATAATATGAATTAACAATAGGCCATACTAATTTGTTATCAAAAAGTAAAAAAAAAAGATGATCTTGTAGATAAATACACTGGTGAAGATAAATTCATTAATGAGGACTATAAAAATGATGCATGAATTGTTTTATTAACAAATGCAGCATATCAAAATTATGATCCAGCAATGAACATAGCTTCGAGTATTGGTTCGAAGTATATTGAAATAATTAAACCAATTTATCACGAATATATAAAAAAATTCTCCTAAATCTGGTGAAGGTATAAAGAAAATACAATAGTTTACTAAAAGAACCTATTTGGATGGACGATTTTAGAAAATTAATCGATAGATTAATTATTCATGGCGAAGAAAATGCCGCAAATAATTATTGCAATGAAAAAATAAGTATAATGAATATGTTGAACAATAAATTTTCTGTTTTTGTTGTTAATAATCCGAAAGAAATTCCATATCTAATACGAGTTTTAAATGCAATTCCATACACATTGTGGAATTCTGAACACTTTGGGAAGGGTGTGATAAATTGGGCATTAAACAATTAAAATTTGCCCGAATTACATTTGCCCAGTTATAATTATTGTGGACCATTTACAAAATTAAATGCAAAATTAGAAAGAGGAGCACAGGAATAAATAAATTAGACGAAGCTTGTAAATTTCATGATATTTCTTATAGAGCTCATAAAGATTTAGAATCTAGGCATGAAGCTGATAAAATTTTATGATAAGAAGCAGAAGAAATTATGTTAAATAAAGATTATTCAATTGGAGAAAAAAAATTGCTTCTGATGCTATTGCCTCAACAATGTTTAAAAAAAAGAAAATTAGGTTTGGGGAATTAAAATGTTTTATTGAGTATTTTTTTCCTTGTATAAATGAAGATAAAAAGCTTAACTTTCGATGTACCCATTGATGAATTAAGATATTTGGGTACTGATAAATTTTTAACAAAAGATCAACGAGCGAAAACAATTTTTTTTTAAGAAGGCAAAGGTTTCTTGCTAACCTTGTTATTGCCAATACTCAAAGAAATATTAAAAGAAAACTCTGGAATTTATTTACATCATGGAAGACTTATTCCCCTCATAGTTGCTACTTTAACTGACGTTGGTGCTTTAGCATGAGTAGTAGCTACTTCAGTTTATAATTTTATTGAACAAACCACCAAAAATAAAAAATAAATAGAACAAAAAAGACATAATTTAGCAATGGAAAATAAAGCCTGAAAAGGATTAGTTGCAAAAAGGTGATTACCTAAAGAAATTTGAATATATACCCACTATCTAATATCGATATTGAAAAATATGTAAAAAATTAAATATTAAACATTTCAGGAATGTGTATATGATTGACGAACTAACAAAAAATATGCTTAAAAATTAGTGTGCTGTTCTTAATTTCGACATTTCAACAAATCCTGGCACTCATTGGGTTTGCTATTTTGAAGAAAATAATGGTGTTAATTATTTTGACTCATTTGGAAGCAATATTCTAATAACTTAATTATTTTAAAAACAATGTTTATTACAATGGTGATAGTCCCGAATTTTAATTTGGTTATATGTGGACATCTATGTTTAATTGGTTTGTCATTTTTCGAGAGAATTTGAGTTTAATAAAATAATTTCTATGATATTAAATTACATATATATTTGGAAAACTTTTAATAAAAGCATTAAATATATTCTTTGATAGTAATGCTTATGCATTAAAATTATATGTAGATTCACAATGCAATTAGGGTGTTTCTTCTTTACAAAGTGAATTGAGCACTTGTTTTGATTTTACAAAATCGTATGTTTCTTTTGTGGGGCGAAGAATTGTTAATATTGGCGAAGCTGTAGATAAAAAGATTAGGTAAATAAAATTTTCTGATATACATATAGCAGATTATGCATTAATAAAGGATTTTGATTCAAAATATAAAACTATTGTTTCTGCTTATGCTCACACACACACATATATATAAGATATATATATTAGATATATATTATATATATAAATTTACAATTCAATAACACTATTACTGATTGTATAAAACGAATAAATAATGCGAAACAGACATTAAAAAAGGATGTAGATTCGAAATATAAAACTATTTTTTCTGACTATACTTTAAAAATTGATGTAGAATCAAAATACAACACTAGTGTTTCCGATTTAAAAACATATGTAGATTCAAAATATAATACCATTGTTTCTGCTTTCCGAGATCATCTTAGTAAAGTTTTTGTTTATTCAACAGACTATGTTTCTATTCAAAATAATAGAATTAATAATATGGCTTATCCTATTGATGGAAAAGATGCTGTCAATAAAATATGTTTCGATAAAGAAATAGCTGATAAATTACAAAATTAAAACAAATCAGTTT